>OV743437.1:23170588-23770588 GCA_928269145.1 Agriphila tristella
CCAGTTTTTCATGTATCCGTGTCTTTATTTCGGGGGGGTTTGAACCCCCAGATCCCCACTCCATACACCTATGCTTACTACAAATAAAATTCGTAGTGCTATTTTCTACGATCCTACGAAAAGTCTGACGTGGGTGGGCAGCATGGTTTTTTTTTCATATAAGTACTTAGAAGGGAAACTAGCAGTATCGGTTTTAATACAACTTTGATTTTATATTGTGTGTGTATGCTAATATAAACGCTAATGTTCATTCTGTTTGTTTGCAGCGAGTCGCCGAAAGGGCAGGGCGGGGGCGGGGGCGCGGGCGGCGAGGAGGCGCGCGGCGGCGAGGAGGGCGCGCAGTGAGCCTGTTGCATATCAATTTCATAATCTTGTTATTTTTTACCAAAAAATAAGAGAAAATCGAACGATACTCATGTTTGGCCGGCGGCGGCGCGGCGCCCGCCTCATACAGAGATATATATTTATTGGGGGGCCGCGCCGCACCGGCCGTCGCACGTGTAAAATATTCATATTTATTTAGGTGATATTTTTCTATTGGCTACTGATAAGATTTTATCTCGTTATGTATCCGCCGGCCACGCCGGGGTGCATTGTCGTATGTAAGGAGGAGGGATGGAGTCGTGCCCGAAGCTCTAGCAATAATTTATCAGGTTCCTAAGACATGTTTTGTAGTTAGGTTCTATTTGCACGAATATTTCGCGAACACTGCCGCTTGTTTTCTAAATTGTTTTCGATGATATTAGTCATTTAGTCGCTTCCTTTATTTTACGAAGAGTCATTATCGGAGTTATGTTAAAATTTGTATATGAGGCATTTAAGTGCTGTACGAGGGACCGTTGCAATTGCAAAGTAAATATATCAAAATGGCATAATTTTTAGGACTAACATAGAGATATTATAGTCATTTCGTTTTATAGGTGTGAATGATAAAGAATTTATTTTGGAGTGTCAGGTTTGGATTTGTAAAGTCTTTGGAGAGCTGTGATCTTGATGGATATAAATAAAGCAGTCATATTTTTAAAATATACATTAAGAGTTATTACGTAATTAATACCGAATATACAGAATATCTGTATGATAAGTTGTGGTGTAAATGGTAATAAGTAAAGACGTCCGTTTGCTTCCGCGTCCGCGCGCCCGCGCACGCGCACGCCGCGCGCCGCGCACGAGCGCTCCTACACATCGCGCACGGATGTATTTATCATATCAAAAAAGCAATAACTATTATTTGATAAATCTATTTTTAATTTTTAAAACTATTTTAAAGTTGTTATTAATGTAGTTAGTAAATTTAAAAAATCTTGAAAGTCCACAGTCATTTATATAGTTCTTTTGAACAATAACTAAATCCTCATAATAATTATTGTGTCTCACATTTAACACGTCATATCACTATGTGTTACTAAGTTTTTGAAGATTGAATAGATTTGTATGTCAGGCTAGGTCCGGCCAGTGAGACGTAATATTTCGAGAGTAACTGAGTCTTGTCACGTGTCGGTGCTGGCCGAACTCAATAGTAATGATTCAACACGGCCCGAGCTCCCGACGGGTGCGTTATGCCTGAGGGCTGAGACAAGGCATCTGCACACGTTTAGCAATCTCCTGTTAAATATTGGTGTACCTATGAATAAGTTACAGTTACCAGATTTAGGATATTTTAGTAGTCACGCATTGCTACGTAGTAAAATCTTACTAACTTGTACTATTTTGCGAAGCCAATTATAAAAGTCTTAATGCTCAATATTGCCAAATTTACTTGCCGAGAAGCGTCTTGTCTATTATTTTTGTGTATTTATTATCCTTTAGTATGCCATTCCCATCATCTGTATGACTTTTTAGGTAAATAAAATAAAATGGGAATGAGCAAATTGCTCAATATAGAGTGCGTCTGTGAATGGGTTTATGTATTAATTTATCATTATAACGTTAAATTGACAATTTTGGCCCAATCGAAGTTATATCATTAGGAAAATAAATTTTAACGTAAAGAAATTAATTATAAATTAGTGAAAAAAAAATTGGAAGTTCTAAAGAATTTGCAAGTGAAAAATATAATGTGACGAACGCTCGAGATGCAATATGTTAATTTAGTGCCAAATGATATAAGTTAACTCGTAGCAATATACTGTATCCTAATGCTCTTGTGTAATTTCTCACGTAGTGTTAATGACCTATGAGGTTTCAAAGGTTTCTTTTACAAGACTATATAATAATATATTTATACAGGGAAAGTGTTAGGTAATGTATTGTTGTTCGGATCTAAGAGCGTTGTTGAGGTATAATACTCATTGTGGCAGGGTGTAAAAATAAAAGTAACATATCCAAATTACGTAAAACGTCAATGTGGTGTTGTCCAGGATGATAGGCAGTGCACAACATTTTTAATCCTAGTCTAGTGTTTTGATATGCGTATTATGTGGATTCGCAGTTCACGATGTTTGGTAACTAAATTGCAATTACACGCCCCATTCCACAACAGGGTATATTTACGATGTCGAGAGAGGAAAACGTAACACTTTCTGTATTATTATACCGTTATTTTTACACTCTGATCTGTACATAGCACTGAATGAGCAATGGAACAAGAGAATTTATTTACGCAAATAAGTTTTTAATTATCTATGATAATAATGTGTTTTTTTTACTAAAATTTACATTACTTTGCATTTTATTGTTGTTATGGCAGCTGTCCATATACTGTGACGATTTATCAGTCTTTTATTTAGGGTTTCATAAATATAACTACAAAATGATACATCGAACATGACACATTGGGCACAAACAATAATTGTAACCGAAATTTAGTTTTATTTGCTTGCTTATTATGATAATGATAGACCCATGATTAAATTGTTCCTGACTTAGTGTCTGATAATGATAATACAGATATCGGAACCCTAATTTCATGTTAATTCTCAGTTTCTCACTGAGCAGATATATATTTTAAATAACTTTAGAAAGAAGAGAACAACATCGATGCCGCTGTGCTGATAATGCAGTGTTGTGCCAAAATTACGTACTAGTCTTAAAAAACAAAATGTTGTTATCATTTTCAGATTTTATTTAGTCCAGAATGTGTTTGTTCCTGTGCTGTGAAAATTATTATTTCAAACAAATCAACACTATGCGCATGGTTGGGTAGTTATTATCCTTCAAGTTCAAAATGCACCTTTCCCATAATAATATACCTCGGGCAAACAAAGAGAAGTATAGGGACCCGCGTTAAAGAGCATGTAGCTGACATGAAACATAGGCGCGATAACAAGTCTGCAGTGTGTGATCACGCCTTTGAGGGGCCCAACCATTACATTAGATTTGACAAACCCCAAATCCTTGCTAAGGAACGTAGATTTATTCCTAGAATGCTCCGCGAGGCTATCGAAATAAATAAATATCCTAATTTCAATAGAGATGATGGTTGGAAAATTCCACCAGCTTGGGACCCCATCATTCACAAGCTGAAGCCCCATACACACACTGCAAGATCTAATGATACGGTTAGTTCCTTTTGCAAATAAATTAATAAATATAAAAGACGGAGGTCGGCTTTCCTCTCCAAGTTTTATTTCGCCATTTCTTTCTTGGAGGGGCCTCCCAATTTTGTGAAATTTTGTGAAATGGTGGTAGTTTCAGTAGATTCTCTCTCTTTAGCATTAATTAAATCACAAAATCAACTTAAACCAATTAAAAAGATAAATAAAATTGTAAAATATTAATTTCTGAACGTCTTAAAAAATTCATCGCTTGAGGGTAGGCTCACGAGTAGCTTCAGTCCCCCGTGACCACGGCAGCTGCAAAGGTGCCGAAACGTCGGGAAAATCAAAAATCAAACCAAATAACAACTAATTACCAAAGTACTTTCAATAAAACCGCGCTAGTATCCGTTAAAAAGTCTTTTATTTCAATATACCTCGGTTTCAAAAGGTACCTTTCCCAAAATGTACCTTAAAACAGATATAATAACTAATTGGATACATTTTAAATAGATATAAATAAAATATAATCATGTGGTCAATCAAGTTTTAATAGGTTTTTGCGAAACTTTTTTATGAAAGTGTATATTATTATTATCTAATAAACTATAGGTATATAATATATTTTTTATTATTATTATCACTGACGTCCATTATACAAGTACGCTGGACAGGCGAACGTCACCAATCGTTTATTCTGATTTGAAAGTCGCCATATTGGCGCTGAGAGCCGTAGATTCTACTATGGCAGTAGTGAGTGTACGTGGAACTAATTAGTTCCAAGTACACTCACTACTGCCATCGTATAGAATCTACTGCTCTCAGCGCCAATATGGCGATTTTGAAATCGGCACAAAAAATTGCTGTCATTTCATGACAATAGCCTGTCCAGCGTACTTGTATAATGGACGTCAGTGATTATTAGTGATTATTATATATACTATCAAAACTTGATTGCCCACATGATTAATTTTATTTTAGACATATTTAAAATCTATCCAATCAGTTATTCTATCATAACGTAACATTTCGGGAAAGGTACCTTTTGTAACAGAGGTACATTATGGAAAAGGTGCATATTGAACCTGAAGGGTTATATTTTCTGTTTATATTTGATAGTCATGACGGATCTGTTTGACGAGTCAAATAAGTTAAATAGCAACAACACATAGTTATAGTATAAAATCGACCACATTATGTTTAAGGTTAGGCAAATTAAATAGGTCACGTAAATCATCCTATAAGACTACTTTTTATTCTTGACCCGGCTGAAGCAGTTTATGAAATCTTTTTTTACAATGCCAAAATTGAATCCTGTAATTGAAATAATGACAGCAAATAGTACCGTATCCAGTTTTTTTTTTAATTCTCTCAAAAGCATTTTTTTAAACATGCGTAAGAGGATTTATTTTCAGTTTTATTTCGCCTCATTATCTTTACTAAACTTCATTTAGATGATCCGACTGATCAGTAACTATGATAAGAGGCAACGAACAAACAAATACACTTTAATTAAATTATGATTAGTAATATAGGAATAATTGTAGAATATAAAGCCATACACAGTGTGGCTTTGAATGCTATTAAATAGATCTTTGAAATATTAATCGGTCAACTCATTATTATTTTGAATCCCCGATGAATAACACGTTATTATTCAAATTATAATTGTTTCAGTTGAGTTTGTTAAAAACAATATTATCTTAAGTAGTTTTATACTGTGATCTATCGTGTAGTTTTAAAGATGGCATGGGCGTACATTTTTGTTAATAATCAAGATGTAAAGAAGATAAGAATACCTAATTATTATGTAACTGCCCAGGGGCCCTACCGGCTAACTTTTCGAACTTCGGCGGGTCTGCCGAGCTTCAACTTGAAACAGATAAATCGAAGTAAGGAATTTCGTATTGTACTTTTTGTTGAAGTTATTTGGAAGATATTGATGTCCGTGTGACATCATGAATTGGGGTGCGCCATTTTGGCCCGATTGGGTTTAGATTTATCTGTTTTAATTTGAAACCCAGCAGACTTTCCGAAGTTCGATGCGTTAGCCGGTTCGACGACGGTTGCCCGACGCCATCTACGCTGTGGTCTAACTTCCTATGTGTCATTACACGAGTCAATAAGATTGTTTAGAAAGTATGAAGAATTGTGTTGATTTGTTGTTACATTTAATAGTATTTATAAAATGCACATTATAATAATTTAGCTTATAGCTTGTGCAATATTATTATTCCAAATTGTTGATAAAAATCTGTTATAATTTTTCTGAATTGTTATAAAACATATTTTTGTAACCTTAAAAGACAAAGGCAACCGAAATTATATTTTTGTTGTGCATTTATTATGAATTTTATGGTATTAACCACAAACTCATTGTGGACTGTAACGTCTGCATCTGTGAAAACCTGTTAATTAGGTACATATCGTAGAAGGGTTTTTTTATATATTTCTGATATTGTGAGTCAATTCTAGTAATGTTAATAAGTTATAACTTATAATGTTTCCTTTTATTTAGAATTTTTACATTAATGAACAAATTTAACTTAAATTGCTCAACCAAGATGCAATGATAACTCGATAATAACTACAATTTAGAGAATTATAATCATGGATGAAAGAAAAACGGTTCAGTGGACAAGGGAAGCTGTCACAGCACCAATTCCTGTAAGCAGACTGTGCCACAGTCACTGTGGCGCGCCGGTGCGACGAAACAAGGAACGTGTGACCAATTTTCACAAACTGTTTGATTTTTTTATTCAGCAGTGCTGACCTTTAATTTTTTCATCCATGAGTCTTAGGCTCGTATTATAGAATCAAACTCAAATCTCTGCTTAAGTACAGTTAGAAAGGAATGGTGCTATTCATCGCATATAGCGCCATCCCTTTCTAATGGTACTCGAGCAGAGATTTTAGTTTGAGTTTGATTCTTAAATACGAGCCAGTCTAGAAATAAATTCTGTCGAAAGTTTAAGTGTCTAACTAAAAAAAAGAAAATCAACTTGGTAAGACTTAATTTATTGTATACTTGTATTGAAAAATTGCAAATTAACTGATACAAAAATAAAGTCGGTCAATAAATAAAATTAGTTTATCCGGTTTTTTTCTAAAGAAATATACACTATCAAACTTGTGGCAGAATTCATAGCCGGACTAGTAATTTTTAACGCCTTTTTGTATAATTATTTATCTGATGATATTCAGTCATATTTTGTGAGTTATGGCAGCGCATGTTAGTCTTATGTTTATTCTTAAGAGAGGCCAAATGTTGACTTGCTTATGTGAGACTGTTTTGCCAAGAATCAGAAAGTATATAATTACCTACTTTGTTTTAAAATAAATGCTTTTATATGAAATTGACATCTTGTTATTATTGTTAGCACCCCCTTTGCATATTAAAAATGATCTAGGGTAGCTATATTCATCGTTGTGTAAATAAAGCGGTTAAGAAAATGGAATAAAATAATACAATACAAAATGAAAAATCGTAATCATTACAATGAGACCGCCAAAAATACCCGAACGGAAACGGACCTTCGAATGAAGAAAGAGTGATTCATTTCCGTTTCCATCAAGAATAGTGTTGCACCAACCGGTAAATACCGATGAAGTCAATACTGACTGACAATCAGGGGCCTCTCTAGTATAATAATGTACTCTATGCAGGAGCCTTACTATGAGCTCTTATAGCAGGACTTATATTGAACTGCCTTACTTATTCGTACTATGACCTCAAAGGTTAGGATGAAAACAGTCCTGTAAAAGGCCTGCTTTTGAACTGAACGGTTTCTTTTTGCTGATGGCAAGCCCCCTGTAGCGCTGTCATCCTGCATCAACAGCTTACTTATAGTATAGACCCTACCCTACCCTAAACGATCATGGGGCTTACCATCAGGGGGCTTACCATCAGCAAATAAGAAACCTTTCAGTTCAAAAGCAGGCTTTAAACTGGACTGCTTAAGGCCTGCTTTCATACTAATCTTTGAGGTCATAGTACGAAAAAGTGATGCAGTTCAATATAAGGCCTGCTATAAGAGCTCATAGTAAGGCCCCTGCAAATAAGAAACCATTCAGTTCAAAAGCAGGCTTTAAACAGGACTGCTGAAGGCCTGCTTTCGTACTAACTTTTGAAGTTCTAGTACGAAAAAGTAAGGCAGTTCAATATAAGTCCTGCTATAAAGAGCTCGTAGTAAGGCCCCTGTAGGATTATTCACGATTGTCGGAAATCTAGTCGAAAGCATTCGATTCGAATCCGTATCCTCCGATATTACAAAAATATAGCTATTTACAAATACATTCGACTGGCCTTCGATTCACTTTTCGATGGGAAAGCGCAATGCATTTACAAAGTTTGAAAGCATAAGGTAGTAAATAAGATCGAAGACTATAGACTTTGCGATTCGATTCGGAAAGTTGGTTTCCGACAATCGTGAATAGCCCCCCTGATGGTAAACCTCCTGAGGGCCTAGTACGAGTTGGTTTTTTGCTCTCACTTCACTTTTCGAATAGTAAACTATCGTTTTCTCTCTTTCACTCACTCGCATGATTTCCTCTCTTTCACTCGATACTATTCGCAAAGTGAGGTGAGAAATACAACTCATACTAGGCACTCTGACTTTTTGACTGTGCCATGATGAAGTCGATAGTTTGTCGGTACGGTATTTGTCGCACAAAAATCAGAATTTTTCATGGTTTAAATGTACTCTATGGCGGTCGATGTCTCAGTGATTGGTCTGAGTTGTAATGAAGAATGCACCCATTCGGCTGTCACTTCTCTTGTCAGTGTCAAAACAGCTGTCAGTCAACCAAAACTAAAAAAAAAACGAGTTTTTTGATTGATTGGTTGGATTATACTTTTATTTGTTTAGTTATTGAACTGAATGCTTTTACAAAAGGAATTAAATGAAATCATCCAAGGAAATATTCCCTCAATCATTTCAACTACTTTTTATTTGAATTTGATCCATTAGAGTTAGATGGCGTTTCCACAGCCCAACGCTCAAAGAGGTTAGTCCTGCGATTTTGTGAATAATTGCTAAAGAGAATTTTGCTCACCACAGGATTATTTCGCAGATTTGACGAATCGAAAGATACTAGAAGAACTTCAGTTAAAAAAACAAATGCTTTTGAAGCAAGGTGCTGTCGCTCCACTGACTGCCACATCCATATCTCTCACTCAACCAAACCCCGTTAGCCAACTTCCTATGTGCTCCATTCCACCTGTTTCAGCGACTGCCGTAAGTAATTATAGTCTGTTTATCCTTACTTTTCTTACTGAGCAAACAATCTTCACCCAACTCCTTAATTGTAATATTCTTTTATAAAAAATACAACAGATGATTCTCCACACGTAGATTACGAAAGAAATTGTTAAATAGTGAATAATGATTTGATAAAGTAACTATCTTTTTTAAATAATGATTTATGTACAAAAGATGTATGACTACTGTCAAAAACTGTTTACTAAGCATGCCCGCAGACTACAGACAAAACTGTCGGCCGATTGTTGGATAGTATGAAGAAGTATGCAAGTGCACACACTACAACAGTTTGGTATTGGCCGATTCTTCATACAAAATCAACTATCGGCCGACAGTTTGGTCTGTAGTCTGCGGGCACGCTAAATAAGATAAGGATAAACTGGCTATAGTAGCCATTGTTACTTGATTAGTCTCCCACTGATCGATCATTGAATACTTGCCCATAATAGAGTCATGTACATATTTAACATAATATTTCAGGGTTTTCCTCAGCTACCTGAAGCAAACATAGTTAATACTAGTCATCGTGCTGCATTGCAACACGCAAACGCCACATCTTGTGGCTTTTTTGTCTCACAAGACTCTTCATTTGGTAACCAGATACTGCCAGTGCTTCCTCGGTTCGATAACAAGTAAATGAGATGTCATGTGTAATGAAACTTAAGACCTTACAAGGTCACCTGCAGGATCTAAATGGCTTCTCAAGCCCAAAAATACAGTTGGAGCAATATGAAACCCCTGCTCATATTGCAGCCATCATGTTGTACACTATTCAGGTATGTTGTATTTCTTAAAATTAACTTGCAAAAGTAGGCATTTAGTTGTATTGATGCTTAGCTAATATTTGCTCATTTGTCACAGACACAATTTGAAGGGTTAGAAGACAAGTTAGTGCTTGATGCAGGATGTGGGCCCGGTTCACTGAGCATTGGAGCTGCCCTCCTCGGTGCAGGAATGGTAACAGCCATAGACATTGATAGTGATGCTCTAGAAATATTTCAAGACAATTTGGAAGAAATGGAAATTGCTAATGTTGATGCAGTTCAATGTGATTTCTTGAACTCAACAGTTTTTAGGTAACTGATTGTGTCGTGCTCATACCTATCGTCTTTATCATGACTTTACATGGGAACTGTACTACTTAACTTTGCTTGTTTCAGATTGGAAAACTATTTTGACACAGTTCTCATGAATCCTCCATTTGGCACTAAGAATAATTCTGGTATTGATATGAAGTTTCTCCAAATGGGTTTCAATTTATGCTGTGACAGTGTTTACTCATTGCACAAGTCATCAACAAGGTAATGCCATGAACCAAAATCATTTTTATTCTGTTTTGAAGTTAGAATTGATCCACAAGAATACTATTAACTTTGTCAATTTATTACATAACACATTTAAAACTCTATTGCCCATTGTACTCTCTGAAGACACCTTGAAGAAATAGAGGTGGAGTTTAGAAACAACTGAGCAAGTCTCCCAACATTTGCATTATTCAAAATGGCCCCGTCAAAACAAAGTATATTAATTTAGTAAGCATCTTGTGTATTTCTCATTTATCAGGTCCCATGTACAAAAGAAGATCAAAGATTGGGATGCCAAAGGGAATGTCATTGCGGAGTTGCGATATGATTTACCAGCAACATACAAGTTTCACAAGCAACAGTCACGGGACATCGCAGTTGATCTGTGGAAGGTGCAGCACCCTCACTCATGACACTGATAAACGCTTTTGTAATATAAATTAAATCACTACAGACACTTTTTTAAATTTAAGGGGGGTTTTTAAATCAGTTCATTTTGGATATTATTATATAGCAAATTGTAAATAATGTCACAGATGTTACTTTTATTTTGTAAATGATCCATAAGTAATGTATTCTTATAAGTATGAATTCAGTGATTGTTAACTTATTTTAAAAGTTAGCATTGAACTAAGTATGTGTAAGAAATCATAATAAGCTATAGCTGTAGTAGATAGTTTAACTAAATAAAAGTTTTTTTAACTTGTCATAACAATTTATTAATCACAGTCAGTCTTCACTATTTAATTCCAAACTGGCACACAAACAATATGTTACATTACAATTTACAACCATTATTCCAAATTGAGAATAGGTATGATACAATTTCATTTCACTTCGAGAACACTTAAAATATTAGTTAAATACTATTTACGTGTCCTACATCTTGGCATGGACCACTTTGAAAACCGCAATTCTGACTACATGGAAAATTTCTCCCCAATTAGTCCTAACTAGTCCTACTTTTTCGGAATTAGTCCCAAAAAGGACTGAAAGATATAAGCGATTTAAATGGTCCATGCCAAAGAAAACCTTCATTTTGGCAGGGACAGGCTATATCTAGTGAACCACAATACCTAGCCAGGATCTGATTATTCAAAAAAAAAGTCCCTTTTTTATGGATCTCGCAACGCCTAGAATCAAAACGAAATGAAGCGCCGTTCAAAAAATATAAAGGAATGATTTGGTCCATGCCAAAATCAACCTACATCTTGGCGAGGACTTTTGAACCAGGTCATCCAGAGAAAATCTGCTTATTGGAAACGATTCGTGTAAATTAGTCCCAATTAGTCCCAAAGCCACAAAATTAGTCCCCCTTTGGTTTAGGAGATAATCGGAATTAAAATTTGGTTTTTATAGTACAGGAGCTGACTTCCTATTCAGTGACGATCTTTTGTAACTTGTTTTTTTTTGCGTATTTGTGTTAGAATAACGAAGTGTAATTAGTAACAGAAAAGTATATCGTAAAGTCATCATCATCATATCAGCCACACGACACCCACTGCTGGGTATAGGCCTCCCCTAAGGATCTCCACGACGATCGGTCCTGCGCTGCCTGCATCCACTGGCTTTCCGCGACCTTCACCAGATCGTCGGTCCACCTTGTCGGGGGCCTACCCACGGAGCGTCGTCCGGTGCGCGGTCGCCATTCCAGAACCTTTCTGCCCCAACGGCCATCGGTTCTTCTCGCTATGTGTCCCGCCCATTGCCACTTCAGCTGAGCAATCCTTCGAGCGATGTCGGTTACTTTAGTTCTCCTGCGGATCTCCTCGTTTCTGATTTGATCACGTAGGGAAACGCCGAGCATGGCTCTCCATTGCACGCTGAGCGACCCTATCGTAAAGTAATACGTAACATTTATGCATTTTCGAAACCCAAATCAAAATTTTTAAGTCATAAAATAAAAATGTTTTCTTAGAGATATTTTGATCCTGGGGCTCCTGGACTATATCAAAATAATGTACAGTCACGGACAAAATAATTTCAAAAGAAGTATAAAATGGTATTGAATTTTAAAATTATATTGCTTTCTTTCGAAATTATTCATATTTGGAGTGGAGTGATTTTCTTCCTTCAATGGGTTCACTTGAAACTTTGTACCTATACAGGGTTATTTGTAATTCATTTAAAACTTCTCGTGGGGTTGATCGGACCATCAAACTGAACAACTTTCATTATGGGTCCAACCTCAAAATCACGAAAAAAATCAGCTGTTTCATACATTACGATGGAGTACTTACGCATTGTACTTTTGCCCAGTTTGATGGTCTGATAAAGTTCGTTTAAAAGGCTGCAGCTTTCACAAAGAGCCGCAAGATCGGATGCTTAATGTTTTACAATCTGAACACTGCGCATTACGGAACGGAATTGTTTTATGTAGGTACTTAATTAATTTTTACTGTACGCTTTTGTACGTGACTGTACTTATACAAAAAAACGGAATTTCTCCTAAACCAAAGGGGGACTAATTTTGTGGCTTTGGGACTAATTGGGACTAATTTACATGAATCGTTTCCAATAAGCAGATTTTCTCTGGGTGACCTGGTTCAAAAGTCCTCGCCAAGATGTAGGTTGATTTTGGCATGGACCAAATCATTCCTTTATATTTTTTGAACGGCGCTTCATTTTGTTTTGATTCTAGGCGTTGCGAGATCCATAAAAAAGGGACTTTTTTTTCGAATAATCAGATCCTGGCTAGGTATTGTGGTTCACTAGATATAGCCTGTCCCTGCCAAAATGAAGGTTTGCTTTGGCATGGACCATTTAAATCGCTTATATCTTTCAGTCCTTTTTGGGACTAATTCCGAAAAAGTAGGACTAGTTAGGACTAATTGGGGAGAAATTTTCCATATAGTCAGAATTGCGGTTTTCAAAGTGGTCCATGCCAAGATGTAGGACACACTATTTACATTGTTACTTAAAGATAAATTTTCCATTCAATTAAATTCATCATTTTTTCATTCATCGTTTTATAAATATCAAATTCGTTTTACATTATCATCACTCGATATTCAAATAACTGTTACAAAGCTAAAGTTTAAAAGTAATGTCTATCCATGTTCATAAAAAAATTCAAAACCTATATTAATTAAAATGTGTTTTGTTTTCTTCGTTCAAACACTTTTAAAGTAAAATAGGTTCATTATAGTCTGTCTTCTTCGAGTCGCTTCAACTTGCATCAAACACATGCGAATTGTGCGTTTTCACATTCAACTTCCTGCCATACAAATTAGACGTTTTCTTGAAGATAATAGGGCATGTGCTACTCTGCTCAAAGCGCAAGAGGACTGCGAATGCGCACGATCAGCGTCAGGCATGCGTTAGATGAAAGGGAACGAGAGAGATCATATGAAGACACCTTTAAGCGTTTGATTTTTTTATGAATAACACTTTACCAGCCTCGGCATGTAACTTTAACGCTGCCATTTTGTGCGCAGCGCAGAAGTAATTCCCTTCAATTCCTCTCACTGCTAAACTTACGTGCCGCGGCCTATATCATCACTACATAGTATAAAACAAAGTCGCTCCGTCATCTGTCCCTATGTATGCTTACATCTTTAAAATTACGCAACGGATTTTGATGCGGTTTTTTAATAGATAGGGTGATTCATGAGGAAGGTTTATATATATTCCACACTACACTGAAGCGAAGCGAGGGTAGTTTGTGTATAAGATACTAGTGTAGTTATTCGTCGCCGAACTTGATGTTCTGCGCCAGTTTGATGGTGCCGGAGTAGTTGATGGTGACGGTGGAGCGGCGCATGTAGGCCTTCCAGGAGTCGGAGCCGCACTCGCGGCCGCCGCCCGTGGCCTTCTCGCCGCCGAACGCGCCGCCCACCTCCGCGCCGTTCGTCGGGATGTTCACGTTCACGATGCCGCAGTCCGACCCGTGCGGACCGATCCACTGAACACAAATAATTACAATTTATCTAGTGATTATTTCCTCTGTGAATTTATCTAACATTTTTAGGGATGCAAACGATACATCAATGTTTCTGAAACATCGATGTTTCAGTAAAAAAAAACATCAATGTTTGCCATAAATGATGTTCACTATTGCAAAACATCGATGTATCAATCTATCAATGTTGTTTTATACGATGTTTTTACATCCATGTTTTGCCTGCCATTATTAAAATGTTTGGTACTTTTAGCAGAGCCTGATCAATGACTTGTCCATTTGGTTTTGACGCGAAAAATTTGGTCACTTTCGCTAATGGTCACTTTCGCAGAATGTCATTCAATTTTTTTTTCCTTTTTTCTCAAAATTGTAAATGACATTCTGCAAAAGTGACGTTTTGCGAAAGTGACCAAATTTTTCGCAATGACTATTTGTGAAAGTGACGATCTGCGTCAAAACCGTCCAGTTGCTGCTGTTAAATGTAATTTTATTTCCTCTACTCTACACATTTCTTATCCACTAATCACTGAAGACTGACCTATTCGATAGATGATACTTATTGGTATAGTTATTAGATAATTAAGATATATTTTTGTGGAATCACCAAAATCATCTGTACCATGGATAATCAATAAAAATAGCTAAGTACAGACGACGGCACGTCAGATGCATCTTGATATCGTCTATGATCACGAGACGTAGGTAAGTAGGGCCTACGAAATAAAATCTGTTTTTGCAAATCAACTGTTTAACTTGATGCGCAGCGGTCGTGGTTACATACAGCATTACAAAATAACAGTACAAGAGTGGCAAGTTCGAGCACTCGACCGGTTTATATTGTAGGCTCTAGTTCCATTTCAGTAACATTTCTTGAAAACCTGTGTTATTCATAAAAAAAAATCAAAAAAGAGTTGAGTGAACAAGTTTCTAATGCTGAATTTAGCTTTTTACTAGGAAACTCACGTAAAAATTTTCTCGCTGGTCGAGGAGAAAAGTTGTATGTTTAACACGAGACCAAAATTTTGTTCTGCCTCGTGCCTTTAAATCACTCACTGTGCTCAGTAGTCTATATTAGAATCACTCGCTACGCTCGTGATTCAATTCTAGACTACTTCGCTAGTTCGTGATTTAAAGTAAAGCAATTTTAAAGTTTCAACGAAAAAGGTAAAACACATTTTAACTAAAATAAGCTTTGGTTTTTTTTATGAATAACACGGTAAGTTTTTCAGTAACTTTTAATCTACTAGCTACAATAATATTTATTAAATATTCGAGTCGAGGTTCATTACCTTGAAGACATCGCCCATGTTCTCAGTAAACAAGCTGGAGGAGAGTCCCTGGTCGACCTCGTTGTTGTACTTGATGCCGGTGTCCAGGTCCGGGACCTCGACGCAGTACACGATGGGGGCGAAGCACTCGGACTTGACCAGCGGCGAGTCGTGCGGCAGCCCCGTCACTATCGTCGGCTCCACGAAGTAACCTTCGCGGTCCATCACCTGCAAACATTATTAGTAATTTAGGGTCTATTTCATAATCAGCATGAGATGGATGGGACATACCTACTTTAGTCTGAAATTGATGAGAGAACAAACAAGTTACGTATTTAGAGTATTCGTAAATATAGACACAACGGGTGTAAAAAGACCGTCTATGAAACCGAAGTCCACGCATTCCGCCCATTATCAGGATCATTTTTGTCTTTCAGATTAGGGGGCGTCCATAAATTACGTGAGATGTTTAAGGGGGGGAGGGGGTCGAGTCAAATCTCATCTAATCTTACGTTGGAGAGAGGGGGGTCTCGGCAAATATCACGCAATTTTTTTTTCTCATTGAAACATAAAAAAATATACTATTTTGGTCCATTTAATCCAGATTGTACATGCTTAAGATTAAATCTTAAGCGTATATCGTAATACGATTAAGATCATTCGCTAATTCGTTCGAAAGAAAATAATTTCATTCATACTTCGTTATACATCAACTACCTTACAATAATAATCCAACACGTTTACGTAAGAAACCCAAATTTTGAAAAATCTCACGTGAGATTGGGGGATGGGGGAGGGGGTTGAATAAAATCTCACGACATCTCACCAGGGGGGAGGGGGGGTCAGAAAATTTAAAAAAACATCTCACGTAATTTATGGACGCCCCCTTATACCTGGGAAACCAATAGCTGCGAAGTTATTGAAGGTAAAAAAAATATGCAATATTTATTCGTTATTTATTTCCTCATTCTTGTCCAAAGAAACATTATCAAAATTTTAAGTATTTCGTAACAAACAACGGCTTCAAAACGTCATTACTCAATGTATCTCATAAGCATGCACGTAAGCGCTGCCTTTCAACTCGGCCTTTGGTCACAGAATACATAATAGTACAGGTACAGAAGACTCACTCCGCAAAATCATTTAAATAAATACCGACTCTTGCTCCGACAAAATAAAGTGCAATTCAGGTCGCACAGCGCTCTCATCCCTACATTATATTCACCTAGTAATTGCCTCTCTTTCTATCGCGTAGCTCTTATCTTTTCTGACGTATGAAATTGGTCCGTCCGGACGGACCCGCCGGCTACTTGTAGCTTCATACCTAAAGCGCGGAGTGCGCCTAGCCTGCTTTGGTGGGGTAAGCCGATGGGTAACGGGATTGTATACTATAGACCCTTTGCAACTGAAACGTCAAAATAAGTACCTAACATTTGTTTATCCAAGTTGGACCTTATTCTAATCCAAATGATTACTACTCTGTCTTAATTCTAATTTACCCATTGCAGAATGCAGTGGCAGTTACCCATTGGTTAATTAAAAATTACTCAATGGGTAATTTTTCGATCCAACAAATGGATGAAAATCACCTTTCCGCCGAATTCGATGGTCCCCCCTTGCTTGACGACCTCCGCCACGGTCCTCTCGTAGGCGTCCACGGCGGCGCGCGAGTGCAGCGGCCCGATCAGCGACTCCGCCAGGAGAGGGTCGCCGATCCTGCTGATCACGCCGCTGTACGCTTTCTTCAGGCGAGATACCACTTCGTTGTACACCTGTGTTATGAACAATAATATTACGTTTTATTATAAGTTTCATAGTATTATTATAAAGTTCTATGTAATAATACCTATCAGAAAAAAATAGGCACAATATACCTACATACAAAGTTATTTTTAGTTAATACAAAACCTCTCGTGGGGTTGATCAGACCATCAAACTGAACAACTTTTATTATGGGACCAATCTTGAAATCGCGAAAAAAAAATCAGCTGTTTCATACATTTCGATGGAGTAGGATGTAATTTTGTATGGAACAGCTGATTTTTTTTCGTGCTTTCGAGGTTGGTCCCATAATGAAAGTTGTTCAGTTTGATGGTCTGATCAACCCCACAAGAGGTTTCGTATTAACTAAAAATAACCTTGTATAATCCAACTTTGGTCTCGTCGTTGTCCACGACGACTCTAAACTGGAAGGCAATCTACGCGAACAGCGCGGCATGTGTCGAGTAGTACAGTAGTCGTGTGTCGAGTAGTACAGTAGTATGGCGCAGTCACCTTGGCGTGTATGAGCAGGCGGCGCGTGGTGGTGCAGCGCTGGCCGGCGGTGCCCGCGCACGCGAACAGCGCGGCGTGTGTCGAGTAGTACAGTAGTCGTGTGTCGAGTAGTACAGTAGTATGGCGCAGTCACCTTGGCGTGTATGAGCAGGCGGCGCGTGGTGGTGCAGCGCTGGCCGGCGGTGCCCGCGCACGCGAACAGCGCGGCGTGTGTCGAGTAGTACAGTAGTCGTGTGTCGAGTAGTACAGTAGTATGGCGCAGTCACCTTGGCGTGTATGAGCAGGCGGCGCGTGGTGGTGCAGCGCTGGCCGGCGGTGCCCGCGCACGCGAACAGCGCGGCGTGTGTCGAGTAGTACAGTAGTCGTGTGTCGAGTAGTACAGTAGTATGGCGCAGTCACCTTGGCGTGTATGAGCAGGCGGCGCGTGGTGGTGCAGCGCTGGCCGGCGGTGCCCGCGCACGCGAACAGCGCGGCGTGTGTCGAGTAGTACAGTAGTCGTGTGTCGAGTAGTACAGTAGTATGGCGCAGTCACCTTGGCGTGTATGAGCAGGCGGCGCGTGGTGGTGCAGCGCTGGCCGGCGGTGCCCGCGCACGCGAACAGCGCGGCGTGTGTCGAGTAGTACAGTAGTCGTGTGTCGAGTAGTACAGTAGTATGGCGCAGTCACCTTGGCGTGTATGAGCAGGCGGCGCGTGGTGGTGCAGCGCTGGCCGGCGGTGCCCGCGCACGCGAACAGCGCGGCGTGTGTCGAGTAGTACAGTAGTCGTGTGTCGAGTAGTACAGTAGTATGGCGCAGTCACCTTGGCGTGTATGAGCAGGCGGCGCGTGGTGGTGCAGCGCTGGCCGGCGGTGCCCGCGCACGCGAACAGCGCGGCGTGTGTCGAGTAGTACAGTAGTCGTGTGTCGAGTAGTACAGTAGTATGGCGCAGTCACCTTGGCGTGTATGAGCAGGCGGCGCGTGGTGGTGCAGCGCTGGCCGGCGGTGCCCGCGCACGCGAACAGCGCGGCGTGTGTCGAGTAGTACAGTAGTCGTGTGTCGAGTAGTACAGTAGTATGGCGCAGTCACCTTGGCGTGTATGAGCAGGCGGCGCGTGGTGGTGCAGCGCTGGCCGGCGGTGCCCGCGCACGCGAACAGCGCGGCGTGTGTCGAGTAGTACAGTAGTCGTGTGTCGAGTAGTACAGTAGTATGGCGCAGTCACCTTGGCGTGTATGAGCAGGCGGCGCGTGGTGGTGCAGCGCTGGCCGGCGGTGCCCGCGCACGCGAACAGCGCGGCGTGTGTCGAGTAGTACAGTAGTCGTGTGTCGAGTAGTACAGTAGTATGGCGCAGTCACCTTGGCGTGTATGAGCAGGCGGCGCGTGGTGGTGCAGCGCTGGCCGGCGGTGCCCGCGCACGCGAACAGCGCGGCGTGTGTCGAGTAGTACAGTAGTCGTGTGTCGAGTAGTACAGTAGTATGGCGCAGTCACCTTGGCGTGTATGAGCAGGCGGCGCGTGGTGGTGCAGCGCTGGCCGGCGGTGCCCGCGCACGCGAACAGCGCGGCGTGTGTCGAGTAGTACAGTAGTCGTGTGTCGAGTAGTACAGTAGTATGGCGCAGTCACCTTGGCGTGTATGAGCAGGCGGCGCGTGGTGGTGCAGCGCTGGCCGGCGGTGCCCGCGCACGCGAACAGCGCGGCGTGTGTCGAGTAGTACAGTAGTCGTGTGTCGAGTAGTACAGTAGTATGGCGCAGTCACCTTGGCGTGTATGAGCAGGCGGCGCGTGGTGGTGCAGCGCTGGCCGGCGGTGCCCGCGCACGCGAACAGCGCGGCGTGTGTCGAGTAGTACAGTAGTCGTGTGTCGAGTAGTACAGTAGTATGGCGCAGTCACCTTGGCGTGTATGAGCAGGCGGCGCGTGGTGGTGCAGCGCTGGCCGGCGGTGCCCGCGCACGCGAACAGCGCGGCGTGTGTCGAGTAGTACAGTAGTCGTGTGTCGAGTAGTACAGTAGTATGGCGCAGTCACCTTGGCGTGTATGAGCAGGCGGCGCGTGGTGGTGCAGCGCTGGCCGGCGGTGCCCGCGCACGCGAACAGCGCGGCGTGTGTCGAGTAGTACAGTAGTCGTGTGTCGAGTAGTACAGTAGTATGGCGCAGTCACCTTGGCGTGTATGAGCAGGCGGCGCGTGGTGGTGCAGCGCTGGCCGGCGGTGCCCGCGCACGCGAACAGCGCGGCGTGTGTCGAGTAGTACAGTAGTCGTGTGTCGAGTAGTACAGTAGTATGGCGCAGTCACCTTGGCGTGTATGAGCAGGCGGCGCGTGGTGGTGCAGCGCTGGCCGGCGGTGCCCGCGCACGCGAACAGCGCGGCGTGTGTCGAGTAGTACAGTAGTCGTGTGTCGAGTAGTACAGTAGTATGGCGCAGTCACCTTGGCGTGTATGAGCAGGCGGCGCGTGGTGGTGCAGCGCTGGCCGGCGGTGCCCGCGCACGCGAACAGCGCGGCGTGTGTCGAGTAGTACAGTAGTCGTGTGTCGAGTAGTACAGTAGTATGGCGCAGTCACCTTGGCGTGTATGAGCAGGCGGCGCGTGGTGGTGCAGCGCTGGCCGGCGGTGCCCGCGCACGCGAACAGCGCGGCGTGTGTCGAGTAGTACAGTAGTCGTGTGTCGAGTAGTACAGTAGTATGGCGCAGTCACCTTGGCGTGTATGAGCAGGCGGCGCGTGGTGGTGCAGCGCTGGCCGGCGGTGCCCGCGCACGCGAACAGCGCGGCGTGTGTCGAGTAGTACAGTAGTCGTGTGTCGAGTAGTACAGTAGTATGGCGCAGTCACCTTGGCGTGTATGAGCAGGCGGCGCGTGGTGGTGCAGCGCTGGCCGGCGGTGCCCGCGCACGCGAACAGCGCGGCGTTGAGCAGCAGGTCGAGGTTGGCGTCCGCGTGCACGATGATGGCGTTGTTGCCGCCCAGCTCCAGCAGGTGGCGCCCGAACCGGCGCTGGACTTCTACTCCCACCTTTCAATTGGAAAAAGAGACTAAATTGATAGGTTTCACACAATAAAGTTTAGCGTAGAATTCGTTTGGGTTTTGGTTTTCGTATCTCGCTAAAATAAAATAATTTATTTTAATAATTTAACGTTTAACTGTCAAAACACAACGGATTTTGGCAGTTGAGTGTCGATAAAACGCTATATCACTCGAAATATATCATATTTCGGTGGTCATGTTAGGGGGGAACAATAAGTGTAAAATCAGTGTGGAGAGCATGCACGTATTTACCTGTTGTCCAACGGTTGTACTGCCAGTGAAGGACACCAGCTTGACGCGGTCGTCCTTGGCTATCTGTTGGCCGATGTCCTTCCCTCCGACGCACAGCGAAGCGATCGCGCCAGGGAGGTTGTTACTCTTCAGCACTCCCTCCACGATCTTCGTCACTGCCACAGCGGTCAATGGAGTCGTGTCTGAGGGCTTCCATACGCTCACGTCTCCACAGACCTATAATTGGGTCAAGGGTGTGTTGGTGTGACCATGGGTCAGGATAAATTACCCTTAGTCACACTGATGTGACTACGGGTAAAAAAAATCCCCGTAGTCACACTGGTGTGGTAAATTGATGTGACCACGGGACGGTCGGGAATCGGGATAGATAACATCATATGTTAGTTTGATAATCGACATTAATTTAGCAGCCATATTAATTACACTAAACTCCATTTTTCTTTAAAAAAATCATGTGTAAAAACAACATAGGTATCTCGATATTTACTTGTAATTAGTTAAAATAAGAAATAATAGCGATAATACTAGATGATAAAAAGTCGGTAAGTTTATTATCAGAAAGATTAGTTAGCATATCCTATTAATATAAGTGACCGACTCTTCACATTGAAGTCGTGGGTGAACGTACTTTGTTACTCATTTATTTGATAAAATGCATCAAATAATTTACTGCTGATTGTCGTTGACCAAACATTCTTAAACTCAAAGAATATATTACTTTAGTTCCTCGACCTATCTAATGAGCAGTTTTTCCACTGACCTCCATTATCCAGTTTTTCAGTTAGGCATTGTCAGTTTAATTATTTTATCATCAAGAGATGGCGCTCGCGTAACTTTTGGTATTTACTTTTTAAACTGGCAGTGGACAACTTCGTTCAGCCAAAAGTATCCCGTCCCCGCATCTTTACAACATGCCTAAATACATTTTACGATTGTACACATACCATCGCGATAGCGCTGTTCCACCCGAACACAGCAACGGGGAAGTTGAACGCCGTAATAATTCCAATCAGGCCCAGAGGGTTCCACTTCTCGATGAGCACGTGTCCGGGCCGCTCGGACGGGAAGATGGTGCCCGGCAGCGTCCGCGACAGCCCCACGGCGAGGTCGCACACGTGGATGTACTCCACCACCTCGCCGATAGCTTCAGGGAGGATCTTTCCTAGAAACAACTTTCGATTAAGCTCAATTTGACAGCTACACTTGAATTGTTTTCTTTAGTGATGAGACGATGGTCCTTCGAGCCGGATTCTAATTATATGCAAGATAAAAATATAGGTACTAATTAAAATAATTAAGAAGGCGCAGAGTGCACTTTAGTGCCGCTATTATTGGAACAATCATAAGTAGTGCTTAAATAAAGACGAAATTGTGAATTATATCTGTAGTGCACTCCAAAGAAGTATTGTGGTACTTTTTATCACATAAACAATATTTTTTTCATCCCTTCTATTCGAAAAAGGATGCATTGTTCCTATATAAGTGGGACCAAAATAGCTCTTTTCTGGTAAGAACTTTTTAGTGGGAGGAAAAGACATTTGAATTTAGAACATGTATCTTTCAAAGAATTCGAACGCCGCCGCCGGCTGAACTGAAAAAAAACATAAGCGCGCGAATTAAATCTGTGTTCTTGTAAAGTACATACTTATGTACTTAGTACAATAACTTTTGAAAATTGCGCTAGTGTATCAAACGTAACTATAAATTTGTAATTATTTTTACTTTTCACGTGTCTTTTTTAAATAAAGAACATTTTCATTAATTACATAAACACAGTCTCCTATTTATTTTCTCATAGAAAGGGGATGAAAAGTAGAGTGTATGACTCGGGCGCAAAATATTTTTGGCGAGGGCGACATACTGTGAATCCCTCGCTACGTTCAGGATTCTACTGAAGAATCCCTCGCTACGCTCGGGATTCTACTCTAGAATCCCTCACTTCGCTCTGGATTCAAAAAAGCGCCCTCGCCGTAAAAATATTATTTTGCTCCCTTGTAATACAATCTACTATTTTGGCCTATCGTTTAGTTTAATGGGATTTTATTGCGAATAGCAACCACCACTTAACTTACATTAAACTAAACTAAGTACAGAGAGATAATTCACAATTTCGTCTTTTAAGTCTGTTTCTTTTTCAGTGACGGCGCTAGTCTGCAGAATAACCCCTCTTAAATAGCTAAACAAAACACTTGTACAGTCAGTGGCACGAATCATGAAAATTTTTCGACGGAGTGGGGATAAGTTCGCGCATGTGCTCTTGTGAGCGACCAAGAGCGCGCGCTCCTCTCCCGCCGCCCGCGCCCCTCACCGCAACGCATACCCAAAATACGCGTTCCGCGCAATCCCCACCCGATTTCATGATTTGTGCCACTGACATTCTGTGACAAAACGTCTATAGTCATCTAAATTAGTTAGTCACTTTCCTTTGTGAAGAGATGATTAAAACTTACCCATCTCCAATGAGACGAGCTGCCCCAACGGCTGCAGCTTCTCCCGCAGCGCGTCGCCGATCTGGCGCACGACCTCGCCGCGAGCCGGCGCGGGCATCTCGCCCCATAGGTGCCACGCCTCCTGCGCCGCCGCCACGCTCTTCTCGTAGTCACTAGAACTGGCAGCTTGGACTTCAGCTATCACCTTGCCGTTGGCGGGGCTCACTGATTGAATAATCTGTAATTGAATAATTCTGTACATTTTTAAGTCTATTCTGATGACTGTGCGACAGACAGCTACATTCGGTATTTTGAGGCAGATTATCGACACCAAGTTTTTTCTTCCGAGAAAACACTAGATTGCTACCTAAAATATACCATATCGCGCCAACTATTCCGTAAATAAAATTACTAAAGTGTATTTAATCAATCTTGTAAATTACTTACTTCACCGTTGGCTTCCCACTTTCCATTGAAAACACCGATATTTTTTTCTTGCAGTCCCAATTCTTTCAGAAAGGAGTATTTGGGATCTTGAATCAGAAAAGATGATGCACTTCGGGCCATGATGAGAATTCTCGTTCGCTGCAGAGACAACAGATTCCGGCACAGTATGCGATTCATGTGTATTACTTCACTTACAATCGTCCATAAAACACGTACCTACGATGGAGCTATCCTGCCAAGTAAACAGTTTTTATCTTGTTTGTGACAATTAAAGCGGTGGTGGCGCGGCCTTATCTGACCGATAAGCGTCGGTTGGGTTGCTGGGTCAGGATCATTTATTTGTTCAATTGTTTCATTTGTATTAATTATATCTATTGTATAATTGTTACCTACTTTTTCTTATCATAATATCGACTATCGTAACATATTTTTTCAAGCAGATGGTGTGGACGTGGACCCTATT
The DNA here is from genome assembly GCA_928269145.1 of Agriphila tristella. Classification (NCBI taxonomy): domain Eukaryota; kingdom Metazoa; phylum Arthropoda; class Insecta; order Lepidoptera; family Crambidae; genus Agriphila; species Agriphila tristella. The sequence goes on from OV743437.1 coordinate 23,194,649, forward strand.
ATACCTAATTCCATATTCTACGGTATTAAACTTAGTAATGTTGCGGAAAGTCAGTATTTAACAGAAATCAAGTAAAAATTACAAAAAATATTACGAATGAAAAACACATTTATGGTACAATTTCATCAGAAAATGTTTTCGAAAACAACTTTACGGCATGGTATTACGACGTCAAAAATATACATGGTCTTATGATGGATGGACTGGATTGACTGCAGTGCAGGGGCCTATCTAGACATATCTGGTGTATCTAACATTAATGAATTAATAGATAATAAGTAAATAATAATAATAATGAATTAATGAAATAGATTGTAATGTGAGCTAAATTAATGAAATTAATTTAATTAATTTATTTGCCGTTGAATAGGGTACACTTAAGGTCTTAATTTTTACATTTTAAATTTCCAGTTCCAATTCTGGTTCCAATTCTTACCAGTAGTAATAATAACGGTAATTTAATTGCCCTTGTTACTACTGCAGTTGAAAGCTGTAAGACAGGAAATATTTTATTGTGGTGATTCCAGTTTTCTGCTCACAAGTGTATTATTTTCAATCATCAGCCTAAATACAAAATTTGAAGATAAAATTAAATAAAGTATTCTATGATTTGAAAATCCTAGCTTGAAACCGAGGGACTTTCATACACACAAAAACCATTTTTTTTAAAGACACTATTCTGAATTCTAAATGAAAAAAAGATGAATCGTGCTCGTAACCGTTGCAATACCGTGATTAGGGACACCCGAAGACGCCACATTCATCAGTCTATTGAAAATGAAGAAGATCCAGCTAAGGTCTGGAAATTTTTAAGATCTCTTGGTGTTGGCAAATCTCGCATCAACGATCCTGGTAGTAATATCGATTTTTACCAACTTAATAGTCATTTCACAACATCTGTGCCTATTGATGGCATCTGTAAAACCCAAACTTTGCAAAATTACTGGACTTTAGCAATGCATTTAACTCAGTTGATTTCGACATCCTTCTTGGTGTTTTACGTTCTCTGAACATTTTCCGGGTGGTGCGATATTAATGCCGGTGTTCCTCAGGGTGGCGTCTTATCTCCTCTTCTTTTCTCTCTCTTTATAAATTCTATCACACAGTTTATTTCTAGTTCCTATCACCTCTATGCTGACGATCTACAAATATACACACAGGCACCACTATTATACTCTTTATTGCACTAACAAAATCAGTTACACAAAAATAAATTGAGATATGTACACAAAGGAGGACTTATCTCTAAAAGAGATCTCTTCCAGGCAACCTGAGAACGTGTTCGAGATTTCAATATTAAGCGGGTGACATAAAGTGCAAAAATTAAATAAGAAAACTAACAATTTAAAGTCTAAAAAATAGTAATAATATATAAATAAATAAATATACCTACTTTATCTATACATACATAAACATACATACATATTGAACCTATATTATAAATATAATACATATAATACATACATATAATAATATGAACATACATATAATATATAAACATATAAACAAATAAATAAGAGATAGTGTTAACTAAGTATCTCATGATTCTGATTGGGATAACTGTGATAAAAAGTGCGACTTAACTTTGGATTTAAATGAGTGGATGCTTGGGGAGTCCTGAATATTACTCGGGAGTTTATTCCAGAGCCGTACTGCTTTGGCAGAGAAGGAATTATGAAAAAAATTGGTGTTGCTCCAAGGGAGCTCAAGCATTGTAGTGATGCAAGGCCGCCTGGAGCGAGAGGGAGGAGGAAGCAATTGGAAGCGGGAAGAAAGGTACTTGGGTGAGTTAGGGTTTTTGAGAATTTTGAATAAGGTGGAAAGGATGTGCATATCACGGCGAAAGCGAATGGGAAGCCATTTTAGTTGTTGGCGAAAGATTGACACATGGTCGTACTTGCGCAGACCGAAAATAAATCGAATGGCCCGATTTTGTAAGCGTTCCAACTTGTTCAGCTGTTCCTCGGTGACATCTAGATAACAAACATCGGCGTAGTCGAGAAGGGGAAGTAGAAGTGATTGCGCTAACATAATTTTCGTTTTAAAAGGTAAGAAGTATTGAAGTCGCTTCAGGGAGTGAGAGGAATAGTGGATCCGTTTGCTAACTTCATTAATATGCGGAGACCAAGATAAGGTGCAGTCCATAATAAGTCCTAGATTTTTAACTTTTTCAGTAAGTGGAATTTTCAAGTTATTGTAGATGAGAGGGGGAACAGATTCCCAGTCTAGTTTGGCCCTAAGCCGGCTGCTGCCAACAATCATGGCCTGGAATTTGTTTGGGTTCACAACTAAACCAAACGAAGTGGCCCAGTCCCGAATAGAGTCCAGATCCCGATTCAAGGATTCAAACGCTTCTGCAACCTCAGCTATAGAAAAATGTCGATAGATTTGAAGGTCATCAGCATAGAGGTGGAACGGAGAAGATATGACACTAGAGATTTTGTTAATGAAAATAGAGAATAGTAACGGAGAAAGAACGCTGCCTTGCGGTACACCAGCTGATAAACGTGACCAATCGGATGAAGTGTCATTATAAACTACACGTTGAAAGCGGTCGAAGAGATAAGATTGAAACCATTCAATAACGGGGGAGGATATGTTAAAGGATCGAAGAGTACCAAGGAGCAGGTCAAAGTCTACACAGTTAAATGCACTGCTAAAGTCGAGCAAAACCATTGCCGTGAGTTTAGTATTATCCATTGCACTGCGAATGTCCTCAGTTATGTTTAACAGTGCACTAACTGTGCTATGGGAAGGACGAAACCCAGATTGGAACGGACACAAGAGGCTGTTAGATGAGAAGAAGGAGTATAATTGATTATGGACAAGAGACTCAAGGACCTTGGAAAGGATAGGGAGTATAGAAATGGGACGGTACTGAGACAGAGAAGATGGGTTAGGAGTTTTAGGGAGAGGAATGATGTGGGCTTTCTTCCACGAAGAAGGAAAAGCATTGTGTTGTAGGGAAAAGTTGATAATGTGGGTGATCAGGCCCATCTTTCCCATTGGGCACTCTGGGCACTTGCCCAGGGCCCCGCGATCAATAGGGGCCCCTTGTTTCTTGCCAGATCACGTAATGATAACGGATGTTTATTATTATATTACGAAAAAAAATCAAATCTAGAAGAGTAGGTACCTCTTCAAACCACATAGATTTTTAATCACTAACCCTTAAATTCTAAAATAGTTACTTTTGTGGAATACAATAATTATGTTCTTACTAAATGTGTCTTAACAAGATTACAAGATTAGTGAATAAAGCTGATTATAAGTATAAAAAAAATCGCGCTGCGCGTAGGGTTACCATCCGTCCGGATTAGTCCGGACATGTCCGGACTTTTAGACTTTTCTCCGGACTTTTTCCGGCTTTGTAATTTGTCCGGCTTTTTTAAGATTGGGCGGTGTAATACTAGTTAAAAACATAGCAGTAGTGTTCGAAAGAGAAGTCCCAAAAAGTATGGAGTCTGGATCTGTCTGAAAATGTCCGGACTTTTCTTGTCCTGTCCGGCTTTTTGTCAGGAATTTTCAAATTTCTCAATGGTAACCCTAGCTGCGCGGCCGTTTTCTTTACTTTAGACAGGCATAATTACGAGATTATTTGATGAAACTGACTAAAAATCGCCTTTTTTTCTCTGAAGAACGCATAATAGAACAAGATTAGTAAATGAAACTGACTAATAATCATGCTTTGCGGCCGATTTTTGTTATCCCTAGATAAGCATTTTTTTTAAATCTGGCATTTTGTGCCTCATATACAGGATCCTGTCTTACTTTGATGGTAAATTGGCACCTAACCCAAGTCAAGGTCATAGGGGCCCCATTATCCTAATGTGCCCAAGGCCACAAATAGGTTGAAGACGGCCTTGTGGGTGATTACATGCACAATGTCCTCCAGCACGGGAAGGATCATTTCCAGGCTAAGACCGTCACTGCCAATAGCCTTGGTAGTGATGGATTTGATACTCTTCGTAACTTCAGTTTGGGAAACTACATTGAAAGAGAAAGAGGGGTGATTAGAGGGATCAAGACTTGACAGAGAAAAAAGAGCGGCTGACTTTACTATCAGAACTTTCACAAGCAATATCGGTGACTAACTCAGATCTCGCACTAATAAGTAGTTGGAGTAAGTCTTATGGTCTGACCGTTAATCCAGCGTGCATTATTATTGGTAGTCGTTATTTTGTCTCGAGAATCGATTTTGAACAGCTTCCTGTTGTGTCCTTTGACGGCACTGTCATTCCGTTCTCCAATACCGTCAGAAACCTCGGTGTAGTGTTTGATCAGCATCTTTCATTGAGACCTCATGTTGAAAGTTTAAGGAAAAAGGTGTTCGCTGCGTATGGTTCTCTCAACCGGCTTCGTAATTTTCTGCCGACCAGTACCAAAATCACTCTGGCGCAATCTCTTTTATTATCCATTATTGACTACGCTGATGTCTGCTACACTGATCTGTCAGAGGAACTACTTAATAAATTGGAGCGTCTACAGAATGTTTGCATCCGCTTCATTTTCAATCTTCGTAAATTTGACCACGTGTCACACTTCCGTAATAAGCTCAACTGGCTCGCTATTCGCCGGCGCAGGGACTTGCATACTCTTACCCTTCTCTACTCCATACTTTTCCTACCAACTTCCCCACCTTACCTTAAAGATCTTTTTACCTTTCATTCTTCAATTTCACTTTCTTCTTTGCGCTCTTCCTCTAAACTTACCCTCAATATTCCTCGCCACGCTACCGACTTCGCTTCCTATTCCTTTTCCGTCCATGCTGTTCGTTTGTGGAACTCTCTGCCGGAGAGCATCAGAAAGGCTCAGACACCAAGGTCATTTAGAGAACAAGTTCGGAGTCATTTTCTCTCTTCTTCCCGCGACTAATATTTCTTGTCTATATTTATCTCCTTCACCATAGAATTATGTACTTATCCTTTAGTATTTTTGTATATTCATATTCTGTCCTCTAAAGTGCACCTATTCCCCTATTTTCCTAATTATCTTATTTTATTTCGCCCAAGGTTGCCTGGAAGAAATTGCTATGTAGCAATAAGGCTGCCTGTTGTATGTTTTCTTGTTCTTTTTTTCTGATTGTATCGTTGTTTCTATTATGTGCAATAAAGTCTTTATTATTATTATTATTATTATTATTCTGTATTGTTTTTTCTTTATTAAAAAAACTTAGCTAAAGTAATTAAGCAAAGTAGTTACGTAATTCCTTTAGCTAAGGTTATTTTAAATAAAGAATAACAGAACTGCTGACTTGGAAACTGTAAAGGATAAAATAAAATTCATCAGGATAAATTCAAAAATTTCTATTACAACTAAAGTTCTAATAATAAATAATTCACTAAAACAAACTATGTTTGTCACATTATTGAACAAAACTGTTGCGCAGTTTCTTCATTTTTACCTTCTCTAATTTCTTTAGCTTTGATAGCCAGGTAGGTATTTTCATCTCTTTTACTCATCCACTCCGGTAGTGGTTTTGCCCAATCACTTGGTGGGGATTCCCGTTTCTTCCATATGTCATTTCTATAGTGTGCTTTTAGCCTTTCCATTCGTCTTGTCTTTTCACTATTTATAACTGCTTCCTGAAATGTGATGTAAATATAATCTAAAAATCCATATTCTTAAAAAACTATTACTTTATGAATGTTAAATAGACTAAATTTTATTATGGAGTCTCGAAAATCCACCCTGTATACCTTATCTATCCATAAGGTATACAGGATGGATTTTCGAGACGGTACATTAAGGGCAGGTACCATAACCGCTATAGTTACAGGAAAACGTTCCTGGGAGACCTTCCATGACTTTTTAAGATATTTTGAACTGCATTCACAAATTTTGGAAAAAGTTACTGTTACCAAAATATTTTTTACGCCAATCGATCCTATTTCATGTGGAGATCAAAAGATTCTATGGGACCATTTAAGGTATGAGTACTAGAAACGACAGAAATGCCAAAAACTTTTCCCATACATTCTGTATGGAATAGCAAAAAATTTACTTTAAATATTTGTTTGTGCCAAACGATCTTATTTCTTACTGTGAACAAAATACTCTTTAAACCCAACTGAAATTTGAGTACAGAAACTACGTAAGTCACACACAACATCTCGTCTTCACACGCAGGCACAATCTTTTACAACATTAGGACAAAAAAGTAGTTTTTGTACTCAAATTTCAGTTGGCCTTAAAGAGTATTTTGATCACAGTAAGAAATAAGATCGTTTGGCACAAACAAATATTTCAAGTAAATTTTTTGTTATTCCGTACAAAATGTATGGGAAAAGTTTTTGGCATTTCTGTTGTTTCTAGTACTCATACCTTAAATGGTCCCATAGAATCTTTTGATCCACACATGAAATAGGATCGATTGGCATAAAAAAAATATTTTGGTATTTTAGCATTTTTTTGCTAATGGTATTTTTTTTCAAAATCTGTGAATGCAGTTCTGCCTGCCTAGCATGACCGATTTATATCGCGTGATATAGCATTTTATTGACACTCAACTGTCAAACTCCTTTGTCTTTTTGACAGTTAAACGTGATAAAACACTGTATCACGTGATATAAATCGGTCATGCTAGGCAGGCTGAATATCTTTAAAAGTTATGGAAGGTCTCCCAGGAAGGTTTTCATGTAACTATAATGGTTAAGGTACCTGCCCTTAATGTACCGTCTCAAAAATCCATCCTGTATACCAAGTTAGTTTTTAAAAGTTAGGTAAGTATATATGCCTGCACAAATTATGATTGTGAGCTGTAAGTGAAATTAGAGGGGATTACTGCACATGTTCAAAATCACCCCACACCACCTCCCCCACCAATGAGACCTAAAGATGACTTCTATGCATTAAACATCACCGCTCAGGATCAGTGCCGAGGTCTGTATCTATTTCGGGTAAGAGCATTTTTATTCTGACTGGCCATATTTTGACAATTGTATCATGTGATTATTTAATTTTGTACACACAACAGCACTTCTGGCTATACAGTTAAACTAAATCTAAATAATAATAATACAGTTAAACTGCGAAAACAGTTTTTATAATGTAGGGCACAAAGGCGGTCTCTAGGTCAATATGTATAGTTTGAGATGCCGTTGTGTGTACAACAGAAGTGACGAACTTTAGAGTGCTTGTGGTACAAAACAATGTATTTTAATCTATAAAAATATTCTCGAGTGAAAAAATTATCTTGCCTATTAGTTGGCATTTGACTTACAGCTGCTTTAACATCCTTATCTTCAGTCCACTTGCAACAATTGTGGTAATCTTTTTTCCACTGATTGCAGTCTATTGTATGGCCATATATAAAGTACTGATGAAATCTTCCTTTAGCACTGGTGCACTCGTCATATTCGTCTTTGTAGATATCACAATCTCTTATCTGGTAAACCAAAAAGTTCATAAAAGTTAAGAGGATAAGTAAAAAGTAGAAGTACTAAAGTGAATCAATTTATTGAATATTGATTTCAATTTTAAATAATCTGAATACTAATCACCAGCCATTTGTCTTCTAAAACGCCATTTGGGTCTGCATTTTTTGAAGTATCTGATTGGTTAGATTTTTCTTCGTTTTGTGACATAATTATTAAAAGTCATTAATTATGTTTTATTTAATTTAACTCAATCAAACACAAAATTACAATAAATATAAATAACCTCAAATCATTTTTTTTTTTTTTAATATCTTCTTCCCGTCAGTTGGGAAAGGCAAAGGCAGAGCCATACAGCCATTGTCTTATTTAAAATAATTTCAACTACAAGAATTCCAGCCTCTAGATTTCATTTTTCTGTAATTGAGTTTTGTAAGGCCAAAGCCACTTCTTTAATTATTATTTTCTCCGTGTCCAGGTAATGTAAGGCCAAAGCCACTTCTTCAATTTTCTTTTTCTGTGTCCGGGTTATATAAGGCCGTAGCCACTTCCTATTCCATTTTCCTTGTCATCTTCAGTGTGATATAAATCTTCAAAGTCTTATCCATGTTTATAGTTCCAAATCCGATGATACAACAAAGTTGTATAAATCCTTATAAGTTTCTCTGAATGTTGTAAGCAGGGCAATCAAAAAATATATGATTAAGAGTCTGATCCACACCTAAATTGCATTCAGTGCATGTTGGAGATGTGATAATACGCATTCTATGTAAATGTGAGTTAAATCGACAGTGTCCAAATCTCAGGCGTGTTAGGATAGTATAAAACTTTCTGCTATGGTATTCTGCTGATTTTGTGAACCAAGGACGACAGCCAAGAACATTATTAATCTTCGCATACCAAGTTCCTTTTACTGTTAGAGTTTCTTGCCAATGAGTGGACCAGTCTTGTTTTGACAAAAGTTTAAGTCTTGGTAGTAAATCAGAGTACGGTATAGCAACATTTTTAATGTCAATGTTGACATTTGCGGCGTCATTTGTAATGGCTCTAGCTAACTTATCGGCACTTTCGTTTCCAGATACTCCAATATGCGACGGAACCCACATAAAAACTATATCAATATTATTACTTTTGAGCTTGAAGTAGGTTGTTTTAATATCTTGTAGAATATAGTTACATCCGGTATCAAATCTGGTATTTTGCAAAGCTTTGAGACAGCTCATGCTGTCTGTTAGGACTAACCATTGAGTGCATTCTTGGGTGTTCTCCTCAATAAACTGTAGCGCAGCAAGAATAGCAAGACACTCCGCGGAAAATATGCTCATTTGGCCCGGGAGTTTAATTCCATGACCCGTTTTCAAATAAGGTATGTAAACAGCCATCGAAACATTATCATTATTTTTGGAACCATCTGTATAGATATGTCTATGCTGAGGGAAATTATCAGTAATTTCATATACTTCTTCTTTATTCTTTAAATCAGGGTGAATGTGGATATTCAGGTAACAAAAATGTGTATCATAAGATCCTGTGTAACATATCCAATTATTCTCAGTTTTATGAATGTTATACTGCTGATTGAACTCTACGATATCCGAGAAGTCATGAAACAGATAGGGGATTCGGGGTACATTCAAAGGAGAATATGTTGTATAGAGAAATTCAATTTTTCTGAGTAGGTGATGAGTAGACAGTGAAAGTAGTTTTAACAAAAACTTTGATTTTAAAAATTTGAATCTGAATTGAAGTGGAGGTATATTGCATTCCACCTGCAAAGAGTTAATGGGAGTAGTCTTCATAGCACCAGTAATGCATCTCAGATTATGATTCTGCAGGATATCTAATTTTTTTACTAATTTGGGATCAGACCCAAAACAAAAAAAAGCCATATTCAAAATGACTCCTCACAATTGATTTATACAACATTAATAGAATTTTAGGATCAATTTTTGATAAACTTTTAATGACATTGAATGCCTTATAGGCTTTACCCAGCAAATATTCTATATATTTATTCCAAGAAAGGTTATTAGCAAATATGACACCCAAGAACTTGACTTCACTTTCCAATGGCAGACTAATATTATTATATACAATATCAACATCAAAATCACATTCACCAAACACAACAACTTTAGACTTTTCTGGACTTACATCTAAGTTTAGGTAACTGAAATAATTATTTAATTTTTTAAGAGCAGAATTAACTATAGAGGATACTTGTCGAATATCAGATCCAGAGAAGTAAATAACTAAGTCATCAGCAAATTGCAAATTTTTTACTTGTGGACCTAATATGTAGTTCAATTTATGTACATATAGTATATATATCAATGGGGATAATATGCCCCCTTGACACACACCCCTGTATGAATATCTTGGTCCAATTAACTGATTATTTGATTTCACATAAACCTCACGACCATGCAAAAATTCAAAAATCCAATTAACCAATTTTTCAGGAATACCAAGAGAAAGAAGTTCACCAGCTAAAATATGGTGATTCACATTATTAAAAGCACCAACGACATCGAAGAAGACACCAATAAGAACATTATCTTGTTTGAGAGAATCAAAAATATCAAGTTGAAGATGTGCTATACTCTCTCTAGAGGATCTACCCCTACGAAAACCAAACTGATTTGAAGGTAAAAGATGATTACTTTCAACGAAGAATTCAAGCCTTTGTTTAAGAAGTTGTTCAAACACTTTTCCCATGCATGATGTTAAAGCTATTGGCCGATATGAATTTGCTTTGGTTTTATCTTTGTTCGGTTTTAGAATAGGAACCAGACAATCCTTTTTCCAATCCAGAGGTATGGCAGAGGTAGACCACAACAAATTATAAACTTTCAAAATGATATTTTTGGCATTATCTGTAGTATGTTTTAACATTTTATAAGGAACACCATCGAGGCCATGTGCTGTATCTCGTCGTGAAAAAATTGCATTTTTAAATTCTTGAAAATTAAATGGTGCTAATAAATAATTACTATTACGTACAGGATTAATACTATTTACATATTGTAAAGGGGCCTCAACAGTATCTGGTGTATATTTTTTAAGAAATTCTGGAATCCAATCTGTATAAACATTTTTAAAAGAAACAGGTTGACCATTAAACCTCTTAGCAATCCTCCAGATTTTAGATATGGGTGTAGATCTATTTAGTGACTGACATAATGAAAGCCAACTTAAGTTTCTTTCTTTTTTTAAAACAATTTTTTTAACAGCTTGTAGCCTTTTAAACTTAAGAAAACTTTCTTCTGTAAGACTGTTTTTAAACTCAATATATGCCTTTTTACAATCTTCTACTGCTTTTGCACAATTTTTATTCCACCATGGTAGTGGTATACGTTTTTTGCGGATTCTGGACTGAAATTTCCTAACCGATTGATTTGATTGGTCAACAGAGAAAGACCTATTGCTGATAATAGCTGACTGCTGCAATGCAAGATCTAATAACGCAACCAAATTAGAATAACATTTTAATGGATTAGTTTGATCAATGTAAAAATTTTGTAATAAGTAATCAACGTTTTTGCTATATTTTTGCCAGTCTACTAAACGAAAATTGTAAGAAGTAGGAGGTGTAAGATAATCAGATGAATCATTATTATTATTACTAATAGTGATGTTTATAATTACAGGTAAATGATAGCTGCCCATAGGGTCGTCATGGACCGACCACTCACATTGCAATGCCAGAGAAGGTGATACCATAGTAAGATCCAAAGCATTCCTTTGCCATCTACTAGAACCAACAGTTGTCAACTGACCATCATTCAAAAGAACCAAGTTATTGTCGTCGATGCTTTCAAGAATATCACGACCACGTGTATCAATATTACTACAACCCCATGCTGTGTGCCGTGCGTTAAAATCGCCGGCAATCAACAAAGGGCCCGGTAAATTAGAAATTAAATTATTAAGTTTTATTTTAGAAAATGAAACATCACAATTACCAGGACTATACAAGGACATAAGCGAAATTTCTTTGTTGCCATACTGCAATCGCACAGCTATATTTTGAATTGAATCATCAAAAGAAGTGTCTATTTTAGCAAATTGTAAACTATTATGAACTAAAATGGCTACACCATTATGTCTTGTACCAGAATCTAATCTAATTATATTATAACCTTTCATATTAAAACGAATGTGAGGCTTTAGCCATGTTTCACATACTAAAGCTACATGAATCTGATACTCTTGCAAAAAATTTAATAATAAATATTTATGTGCAGGTAAACTCTGAGCATTCCATTGAACTATTCTTAAAATATCCATAAAAAAAATTAAATAATTTATTTCTTATTTTTTTTAATTGTTTCTAAGAGAGTATCTTTAATACTCTGAGTGGAAATAATTGTATCATTAGTTTTATTCATTGTTATCAATTTAACAACAGACTCAACAACCATATTCAGTATTTGATCAGAATTCAGGAGTGAAGCTAGCATTTCAATGGGATTTTGTTTCAGAGGAGGGAATGACTTCTCGTTTAATACAGCAGAATATGTTTTGCTTTGAGCTTTTTCTCTATTTAATTGTATTTTCTCTTTCTTAACAGGACATTGTGATGAGATGGCAACATGATTTCCCTTGCAGTGACAACAGATGGCTTCTTCAGGTGATTTCAAGCAGAATTTAAAATTATGAGACTCACCACATATGGAGCAGCGTTCGGAGTTCTTGCAATATTTGGCAATATGCCCATACCTCAAGCATTTGAGGCACTGCTTCACTGGAGGAATGTAAGGACGCAGCTCGAAGCGCCAGCTGTTGAGATCGACGCTTTCAGGAAGCACCGGGCACGAAAAAGTAATTGAAACTGTTTTTGTGGGTTCTAATTTGATTAGCCCATTATCCATCTTTGACCTTCTCATGAATCGCCTAATACTCACAATATTTTTGGTTGTAGTCAGTGCGGAGTAAATCATTTCATTTGATAAATCTATTGGTACATGTGTAATTACTCCTGTTACCTCGCTGGCCGCCGCAGGGATGCTGGCAGCCAAACTGTAAGCGTCCAAAAATTTTTTATTTTGTAGTGCCGCATTAGCCAGGCCTGGCCGCTCAAAAATTACTCCAATCTTGTGTTTGTTAATTCTTTGCAATTGTTTGACGCCCTTGTTGTATTTCTTTAAACAATTAGCCAATGACATCATGTCACGGTTGCCTATAGGTTGGTCACTTTTCGTACTCTCTATGAATACAACATATTCAAAATTGCCGCCTTGTTCTGGATAAAACCGAACATAATTTGGGATTCTAAAATCTTTGTACTTATCCTCTTCCATTTTTTCTTCCAGGGACTTCGTGGAGCAGGTATCACTGAAGTCTGACTCTCCACCTTCGCCTCCACTCCCGTCTTCAAGTTTTTTCTTTCGTTTTCGCCCACTCTTCTTCCCCATATTTACAGTTTTATTTTATTTACAACAATGAAATATTGATTATTTACACCTTTTTTATACAAATTATATACAAATTGCAACAATTAAATATTTTTTAGTTTTATTTGTTTGAAAAGACCGTCACTCCCGTCAAACGTTCCCGCGCTTTTTTCCCCTCAAATCAAAATAACATGTTTCTGACGTTTGTTTTTTTAACCCTTAACTTCGCATGTGCACTTGAGGGCACAACAAAATTTCATATGAATTTGAGCATGTAACCTTTAGGGCACATGTATATCCATAGACAATACAAAAAATATATTACATAATCTGAGTGCGTTTTTTTATAACTTCTAAAGCTTACTTCCTGTAAACGTCACTACTTCAATAAACGGTAATTTTTTGACAGTAATCGCCAAAATGTCGAATCGTTATTAATCGCCAATCGCCGAATCGCCAAAATTAGATTTATTAGTTTGCTTAAATCTTCGAGCAACAAAGGCTTCGTTTTTCACGAAGGGAGAAGCCTTAGCGATTAAACTCTATTCAAATTATTCTGGCATTTTTTGCGGGGGGGGAAATGCACACAAGTGCAGTTCCGCATACCCACATACAAACACTACACTGTAATGACGACACTCACACATAAAAAATAAAACAAAACAGCAAAAATTTGTGTACGGATGAGTCACACATCAAAATATGACACGTTTTTGACATAAAGGGCTGGGCTCAACTGTCGATGCAGCAATATCGATACGGAAAAAGGAATAAAGGTTACAAACTCAATCATTTTACGATGGGGTGAATAACAACAAAGAGGTCATTTTTATACGCTTGAGCTTTATACAAAAAGCTCGAGAGTGTAGGTGATGGGTTGTGACTAATGTGTACCCAGGGACGTTGGGCTCAGGATGCTGACACTGAACATCGCTCCATGACAGTACTGCCACCCAACAATTTGAATTTTGACCGACCGTTGAATAAAAAAATTGCAAACTGATTTTGATAATGTCGTCAATATAGTAAAATATATCATAATTTTTCTAAGAAACTGTACATTCAATGTCTCAAAAATGGCCTGATTTATCATAATGTGATAGGTACCTCATTCGAGGTGGTATATTGAAAGAGATATGATTTCAATGGTAAAAAGTAGAGTACACAACTCGTGAAAAAAAAACTCATCTCGGTTCTTTGTATAATACTTACGGCTATTTGCACTAAACTTAAGAATCGCATAAGTCTTTCCTAACTATAACTCGACCTAACTATAATCTACTATTTCGACATTTATTTCGCGATATCTGTCTCGCTCACACCAGTGCAGAGCAAATCATGCAAAAATCTCGCAAATTAATTTGACGCAGAATCAGGGCCAGATTGACCAACACTTTATCGACAAACATTATTTAACGGTAACATCACTAAGTTGCCCATCGGCGAGAACTCGGATTTATCTAGCGACAGATCTGAAATTTGTACGGACGAGCCATGGACTAGCAGACTCGATGTCACTGAACAAATCTGACAACTAATCAAGAATAAAATATACGAATTTAATGTTTTAATGTAAACAAATAGCAATAATATGATACAAATTTACTTTCATGTGAAATGTAACACCATCTTTTTGTATACTTGATGTTCGAGACCTCTTTTAACAGCAAAAACCTCATCAAATCGACATTTTAAACAGAGCAGCGTTCACATGCGCGACTGGACTCGGTCTAGAAAGAAATCCGGGCGCAACTGGTTTTACTAATGCGTATGCCCATTTGGGCTTGTACTTCGGCAGAGGGGAACGCTTCGTATGGCTTCTCTTTCTGTAGAAGCCCGTCTTACTCTAAGGCTTAAATACAGTACAACTTGTTGGTGTGTGTTTGGCGACGTTAAGGGTTAATTTACAGCAGAGCAGCATTCTATTTTGTGGCACATACTACTTTACAAATCAAAGAGAATCAATAAGCTCTAGCATTTCTTGTCAATCATTTGGTGGCCTTTCGCGACAGTGAAGGTCCGAACAAATTATCGGACGCGGCTTATGGACGCGGCTTACTGCCGCGGCTGATAAGTGTGCACACTCTCATAACATCCTGCGTGCCAGATAGCTATCGGACGTCCGATGACGTCATATTAGTCTATGCTTTCGTCCGCGACCTACTACATCCGATAGTTTGCACACCTCAGATCAGCCGCGGCAGTAAGCCGCGTCCGATAATTTGTTTGGACCTTGAAGGTCCAAACAAATTATCGGACGCGGCTTATGGACGCGGCTTACTGCCGCGGCTGATAAGTGTGCACACTCTCATAACATCCTGCGTGCCAGATAGCTATCGGACGTCCGATGACGTCATATTAGTCTATGGTTACGTCCGCGACCTACTACATCCGATAGTTTGCACACCTCAGATCAGCCGCGGCAGTAAGCCGCGTCCGATAATTTGTTTCCACCTTGAGATAAGATGTAATAACATAGATGTAGCACATCCCGTGTAATAAATTTATAATGTGAAAAGTGGTAATAAAGAAGCGAATCAAAGTCTCCAGAGGGCCTAAAGTCGCATTACTAATTTCCCAGCAAAAATGTAAACAAAGAAACGTCACTGTCAAATTGACAAACTGACCCTGATAGTGACATTTTCAGATATTGAAAACCTTTGGTCACTTTTAAAACTTTTTAATTTGTATATTATATTTTGAGTCATTATAAATATAATACATACAGACTTTGTGCAAAACTCTAAGAGGAAAAAATACAGGACAGAACCAGTAAAGTTTATTTCTTAAGGATAACAATGATTTGCTTAGCGTGTAAAAATAGAATAAACCGAGGGGAGATTTTGGCCTGTGGTGCCTGTAAAGGGTGTTATCACTATAAGTGTCTGAATTTGACTTTGAACACCTACACTACCATCAAACTTAATTGGATTTGCCCGTCTTGTACTACTAGACATCCTAAAGGCGATGAAACACCGACCCGTATGCAATTCGAACAGCCCCCAGCTGATGCAAACATGTCTGGTGATGACTTGAGTTCCGATTGCGTTGCAGCTGATGCCGCTGTTGGTTCAGCAAGCTCGTCGGGTACGGAACCAAATCTTTCGGATATTCTGTATGAACTTCGAGCATTGAGAAGTGATTTTACTGGAATGAGAACTGATATCCAAAGCGTAACCAAGAGCATACTCGAAATCAATAAAAAATTTGGCGAAATGGAATCCCGCGTTAGTGACGTTGAGGATAGATTGATAGTGACTGAGAATAAAACAGCGCAGGTTCCTAGATTACAGCTAGACCTAGACGCGGCTAAGCTTTCAATATCAACACTAGAACGTGAGATACAACAACGGGATCAACTCGCAAGGATGAACAACATAGAGATATCCGGGATTCCGCTGTCCGCCGGGGAAAACCTCTTGGCAATACTACGAGCCATTAGTGACAAGATTGGCTTTCCTATGGACGAGCGTGACATCGATGGCGCTATGCGTGTACGGAGGTTCGAAATGAGTAATAATTCCGGAGAATCAAGTATCCAACGCCCGCCGGCCATCATTGTAAAATTAACCCGACGGCTCTGCAAGGACAAGTTTTTGGCGGCGGTACGTTCGCGGCGCGGCTTAACTACTGCCGATATTAATCTCACGGGACCTTCTCTTAAAGTGTATGTGTCGGATCATCTCAAGGTGCAAACAAATTATCGGACGCGGCTTACTGCCGCGGCTGATCTGAGGTGTGCAAACTATCGGATACGTCCGCGACCTACTACATCCGATAGTTTGCACACCTCAGATCAGCCGCGGCAGTAAGCCGCGTCCGATAATTTGTTTGCACCTTGACTCCTCAAAACAAAATGTTATTAAAGCGTGCCCGTCAGATTAAAGTCGATCTAGGTTATTCTTATTTATGGGTTAGAGCATAGCCTTCTATATCTTCCAAGCCATGAAGTGAGCAGAACGGCAACATCGCATGTGGTCAAGCACATAGTTTAATATTATTTTAATAATTATTTATTATTTGTTTTTCCTATATTGTCTATGTTTAAACTAGTTATAAATTGTGATGTAAGATAATTTCAATAAAGATTTTATATTTATTATTATTATTTATTTATTAGGACATACGGTTTGAGTCAAATTATTTGAACTTTTCGGGGGTCCTTTAGTACGATGAGTATTTTTGATCAAAGCCTCTCCTAGCAATAAATCTTACATCATTGGAAAGGTCTTTAAATTTGAAACACTTTATTGTACTGCAATAAACGTCAACTATTAGTACTTTGAGAGTTATAACGCTCTGAACTTGACCAATTTTTTTAACATTAATGACCTAAAACTCCGAAAATACTCATAATTAATAGAAAGTGTGTTTGCAGCAAATATTTATCATATGAAAACCTTTCTAATGATATATCATTTATTGCTAGAGGTGGGGTAATTCAACTCCCATAGACAATAAACCACTTTTATACTTTAATAACCTTTAACTCCAAAAGTATAAACAATTGATAGAAAGTATATTAACAGCAAATATTTGTCTTTAAAAGACCTTTCTAATGATATATGATTTATTGCTAGAGGGCGTGTTAATCAACTCCCTGCTGAAGAAAATCAACAAAAAAGATGACATCTTTGACAGCCATTTTTTCCTAGTTAACATTGATATTTTTCTTATTGTTTAATATACAAAGCATTTCAATAAAGGAACTAAATTATTTTCATATTTTTAACCTCACAAGATTGGTAGGAAAAAAAATATCGACCTCTTAAAATTTAAATATTCCCATACATTTAGTATGGAGACTGGCCGACGACATGACCACGAACTGACAGTAACAGACGTTGCCAAACTTATGTTCACGGCTTGCAATTATAGAAGGCTATGGTTAGAGACTGTAAGATTTTAATGCGCAAAAATGACATATCAGGTGTCATTATTATTAAAAATGATGCCGACCTTTCTAAATTGAAATGACTTGTGCACGTTATAATTTTGAATAAAAGTACTCACCAGTCATTTATTCATTGTTTATTGCTCATAGAAACACTCAAATTATTATGTTGTTCTTTGGTTACTATTTTAAAACACTCTCATTTTGTTTATTATTCTGCACTCAGTGTTGCGGTGTTAATATTTCTTATTCGTGAACTACTAAAACGCTTTCATGCTATCTTTGCCTATTATTTTACAACTGAGTTTTATTTCCTGCTGCGATATAAATACACAAATAAAAGTCTATGCTACACTTTTTTTTTTTTAACTATTTAACTTCATTTAATAAATTACATAAATTAATGCTTGTGTTAATATTTATAATATTATTGTTTGACCATTGTGTATCCGACAACTAAGAATTTGTTAGGTTATTACCAAAATGTGAGGGGCCTGCGTACGAAATCACAAGATTTCCTATCCCAATTAGCCGTGTCTGACTACGATTTTGTGTGTGTTACTGAGAGCTGGTTGACACCCGATTTTTACGATCGAGAATATTTCGACAGTAGGTATGACGTTTTTCGCTGCGACCGTTCCTATGCAGAGAGCGGTGCAATGCGTGGTGGTGGCGCCCTGGTCGCAGTAAACACTAAATTATTACCGCTGCGAAGGGACTGGCCAACCCCGCCGCGCACCTCCTCCGAATGTGTTTGGCTATCTATACCATTAAGTGCCGATAATAGTAAATACTTAAATATTGCGTGTGTTTATATTCCACACGGGCCAGGCTATCGGGATGCGTTGGAATCATTTTTTAATATTGCTGAAGATATACTCAACGATCGCCCGAATGATTTATTTTTGCTTGTAGGCGATTTTAATGTATCTGATGCAGTTTGGCAGGAAACGAATTCATACAATAAATTGCTGCAAAGCGGTGGAGACTATGCAGTAAACTCGTTAAGAAATTTTCTTGCTTTTACTGGTTTGAAACAGTACAATGGGATTTTTAATGCAAAGAATCGAATCTTGGACCTAGTGATGAGCAATATTAATAATTGTCAAGTCACTAATTCCTCTCAAACTTTAACTTTTGAAGATAGCCATCCATATAAGTCCATTGAAATTTGTTTAAATATTACCAACTACAAATCTATTACATCAGCGCCAACTTACACTTATAATTTCCATGCAGCTAATTTTGATTCTATCAATAATGAGCTGCAAAACATAAATTGGTCCAGTATTTTTGAGAATTTAAGTCTGGAAGAATGTGTATCAAAATTTTACGACATTTTATGCGACATAATTTCGAGGTTTGTTCCACTTAAAATCATTAGATCTTCGCAGTCCATTCCCGTTTGGCACACTAAACCCTTGAGAAAACTTTTAAATGAAAAAAGAAAATACCATAAGTTATGGAAATTATATGAAAATCCTTTAGACTATCAGAGTTTTAATTCTTTAAGAAAAAGAGCTAAACGTATGGAAATACAGTGTCATAATAATTATACGCGATTTACGGAAGCTATAATTAAAAAGGATCCCAAACACTTTTGGTCTTACGTCAAAGCCATTAAGGCTAGCAACGGGCTTCCCCAAACTATGACTTATAATGGTCAAAGTAGTAGTGATGGGAAACAAATTTGTGATTTCTTTAATGAGCACTTTCACTCAGTGTTTGTAGATAAGCCACGACAATCGCTTCCTAATCGGTGGGATCCTCCTGAAAACCCGATATTGGATATAAGTTCAATCGAAATCACCACCACTTCAGTGAATAAATATTTAAATGGAATTAATACTAACAAGAGTGCTGGGCCTGATGGCATACATCCGCTTTTTATTCGTAGATGTGCTAATGCATTAACTGATCCACTTACACATATTTTTAAATTGTCCATTAGTATAGGTAGTGTTCCTCAAGCTTGGAAGTGTGCCTGGATAACACCTATTCCTAAAGGTACTACCAGTGACAATGTTGCCAATTATCGACCAATCTCTAAGCTTTGTCAATTCGCCAAAATACAGGAAAAGATGGTTACAGATCAGCTAACTGAAGTTGTACAGCGTGTTATTGTCCCAAACCAACATGGCTTTTGTAAAAATCGTGGTGTTGATAGCAACTTGCTGAGTTTCACCGAAATTATATTATCAGCAATGGATAAAAATGCACAAGTGGATGCTATATATGCAGATTTTGCAAAAGCTTTCGACAAAATTTGTCATGATACCTTACTTTTTAAACTCTGGCAGCTTGGAATCCATGGCGACTTGTTTCGTTGGATCCAGTCTTACATAGCAAATCGTAGTCAGGCTGTTGTGCTGTGTGGTCATTGTTCTGCGTATAAAAATATACCCTCAGGAGTCCCACAAGGGTCCCATTTAGGACCTTTACTTTTCATTATTTATGTAAATGATCTTACCAACTCCATTCATCACTCAAAACTGTTAATGTATGCAGACGACACAAAATTATTCAGAGTTATAAAAGAACCAAATGATGCTGAGTTACTGCAAAGTGATCTGAATAGTTTTGTTGAGTTTTGTACAAGAAATAATTTATTTTTAAATTTGGATAAATGTTTTGTGATTTCGTACACTAGAAAAAAGAATACAATTAACTACACATATAAACTCTGTGGAGAGAACCTAAAACGCGTAACTGAAATTAGGGACCTTGGCGTAATAATGGATTCCAAACTCACATTTATCCCCCATATAGATAAGATGGTTAATAGGTCATACAAACTTTTGGGCTTTATATTGCGAGTAGGTAAACACTTTAAGTTAGCAAATACCTACAAACTCTTATTTAATAGTTATGTGCGAAGTAAATTGGAATTTGCTACCACTGTTTGGAATCCATATCAACAGATCCACCAAAATAAAATAGAAAGAATCCAAAGAAAATTTGTTAAGACCTTGGACTATAGAGTTGGGCACCAGTACACAGACTATGAAACATCACTTGCATTTCACAAAATGGACTCATTGATGAAACGTCGCAGCCTTATCGATTTGACATACTTGTTTAAAATAATAAATAATATGGTCGATGCCCCATTTCT
Organism: Agriphila tristella; assembly: GCA_928269145.1. Lineage (NCBI taxonomy): Eukaryota > Metazoa > Arthropoda > Insecta > Lepidoptera > Crambidae > Agriphila > Agriphila tristella. Next base: position 23,215,430 of record OV743437.1, read on the forward strand.
GTTAGAAGAAGTTAATTTTCGTGTACCTCGCAAGCAGGAAAGAAATTGTCGTAAGAAGTCACTCTTTTTCATCAAACCTAGTCGAACTGGCTATGGCAGAAATAGTTTTATAAAAAGATCTTGTTCCTTATATGATGATAAATATAGTACTGTGGAAATTTTTGATAAATCACTGAGTAAATTTAAAAACCGCATCACTGAACTTCCCGACACTGCAGATTAATATCTATTGTAATAGACCCTATTTGTCTAAATTTGTTAAAAAAATGTCTTATTTTATTTGTAACTTAGTTTTAGTTTTATTTTTTCTGTGCATTGTTACCTAATAGAAAAATAATTTTATTGAATTAGGTTTAGATGTATTTGGTAGGTGTTTCTTATTAATTGTAAGTATAACCTTGTCTGAGGAGCTCGGTGGCGCAGTGGTTTAGCGCCTGGCCCAGCGATTGCGGAAGTTAAGCAACGTTCGCAAGGGTCGGTCATGGGATGGGTGACCAAAAGTTTATTATCTCGAGCTCCTCCGTGCTTCGGAAGGCACGTTAAGCCGTTGGTCCCGGCTGCATTTGCAGTCGTTAACACCCACCAATCCGCATTGGGCCCGCGTGGTGGGTTATGGCCCATCCTCCTTACCACCCATAAGGAAGGCCTGTGCCCCAGCAGTGGGGACATCAAAAATGGCTGATGGACTTGGATAACCTTGTCTTATTTTTTTTTGTTATTATTACCTATTTTTCATTTTCTATTTTCTCATAATTTTAAATAATTAGGGAACTATAGGTTTATTTTTTAGTTCTTTGTATGTACTCAATTTATGTAAGTAACTGTTTGTTCCTAAATAAAAGAAAAAAAATAATAATAATGTCATCCAGGGTTATTTTAAAGTAGGATGGTAATTAGAAATTTTATCTTTATAACCTATCATAACTTTTGATGTTAAAAGTTCTTGAAACGAACTGATAAGAAAACTTTACTTAGATATTGCCTGTATGTAAACTATCAAAAATATGTAGCATCACCGCCTGTTCCCCCCCAATACCAAAAGACAAAATGTTACTACTACAGCTACTACTCGTAATACTAATTTAAATGAAATATTATAAAAAAGACCAAAAGGTTGCTGTGTACGGTTTGCAGTTGATGTGTGCACAGCGTCATAAAATGTTTTCTACTATAAAACTGTTATTATGAAATATTAAATTATATTACTCTTTTTGACGCAAAACTCATGATTCAGAATATTTATCTAATTTATTTTTATTAGGTTTGTGATGAAAACCCATGTAAGTGTGTTTATTTCTTGACTTAGCATTATACTATTTCTTTTTGTGTTGTTTTGTTCTGGCAACACCTTTGTTTACCTTTTTGCTGGGAAATTAGTAATGCGACTTTAGTGCGAGTTGGTTTTTTGTTCTCACTTCACTTTGCGAATAGTTAGTTAACTATCGTTTTCTCTCTTTCACTCACTGGCATGATTTCCTCTCTTTCACTCGATACTATTCGCAAAGTGAGGTTAGAAACACAACTCGTACTAGGCCCTCTGGCTTCTCATTGACAAAATCCCAATAGTAAACGTGCTAACGTGCATTCGGACCGGCTGTAATCGCGATAAATATCGATATTATCGCTATGCGGACCGTAGCCCTAGACGATCAACACGCGTAGCATGAGCAAACGGGACTCTTGTCTACGAAGACTAGTCGTCTCGATCTTCTCGATATGCTGAGCACAGTTTGACAGACAGTGGGACTCGTTCTCAGAATTTCGGTACCTTTTAATGTCTTTTAATAAAATAAGTGAGTTTTAAAGGTAATCTTCTTATTTCAACACCAATAAACGTCAAAATTATCTAAAATGATCCGAAACAATTTAGTTTAAACATGATCCTATTTTTTTTATAAGTTCTAAGATAAAGGGGCACTCAAGAAAGCGTTCTCTCCGTAGACAAGCTCTCTCGAGCTCGAGAAGAATAATATTGCCAATAGTAAATAATAACTTTATTTCTTATAAAGCACCGTTCCTTTCTATAGATTTCACAATGCAAAACTCTTAAAACTAATTAAATATAGCTGTATGAATATAAATTCGTTTGCCTTTCTTTTATTGAGAGTATTTTGAAAAGATAACACAGACGAACTTGTTAATTTAGTAGTCTGTGTAAAATGACGAGAAAATTAGGTACGAAATATTGAAATCAACGTACCTATGAAAATAATTTTAATTTAAGTAAAAGTAAAAAAAACTATAGGTATTTGGGAAAAAAGTGTGGTAATATTAGGAAAAAATATAAATTATTAAATAATAAGCAATAAATTATTTAGAATCATTTATTGTTTAATTTTTTATTCATTTTATTTATACAAAATATAAAAAATAAAATTGTAAAAAACTACTTAGTTACTACACTTGTAAAGTATATTTTTTATACTTGTTTGTTTAATTTCCTTTGTTTTTTTATATATTTTTTTTAATTAAAAAATTAAATCAATACTATTTATATATTTTTTTCGTTTCCGGACAGCTGTTTTTGTTGTTTGTGCTGTAACTTCTCATTTTACCTTAATAAAATATAAGCACGGACAATTTAGATTTATTTTTAGTGCAAAATTTAGATTCACATAAAATAAAATACGTAGAAAACTCTTTCGAATCTTCTTATTAGTCTGTGAACTCTTTCTCGACCTTCTCGACTACTCAAAGGGTGGAAGACAAGTATCTCCGATTCAAATGTCAAATTAATGTCAGTTGAAGAGAAAAGTGGCCGTCTAGTATAATAATAAACTCTATGGTAGCCGTCGTGCTCGCGTTTGTCGACTTTTGACATTAGGCTACGACAAAGAACAATACGAGTCTACTAGTTGTCATGCTCGCGCTGCCAGTATCTCGATCTTAACCCGACAAAAGTGACATTTCGGTGTAGACAAGCCATTGTTCTGTGAGTCGGATCTTTTCTCGAGGTGGTCATGCTACGCGTGCAAGTGTGTGTATCAAGTATACGACCATGCCTCGGAGCGTAATCACTGTGAACGTCCTGTCAAAAGTTTCAAGTGACTGTAAAACGAATCGAGTGTCAGAATTTTATTTCGTCAAAAAGTAAAAAAAATATAGTGTTCGTAACAAAATGAGCTTTTACTCACTTCACAACAAAAGGATATAGCATTATACTACTGGTTAGTATTTTGTTATTATTAATTTTGAGCTTATCAGAAAAGGTGACTGAAGTTAAAAGGTGAAAAAAAGATGTTGGGTGCACACGACTAAAAAATTAAACGTTTTTCGTCACTATCATCGCTTTAGCGACCAAATATAGTTTCTAGCAATCATTCCGTGTTGTAATTGAGGTTATGATAAAATGTGAGCGCGCTTACGAGCGGTCCGCATTCACCAACTGTCATTGTCGATTTTATCAATTTAAGCGCGATATCGAATGTGGACCGTGCGTGAGCGTTGCACGCGCCAATTATCATTAGCGTATAGTTGGCAGACTCACCATGGAATTAGAAGGTTTTGACTAGGTCAAAAAATTGTTAATAAATAGTGATAAATAGTGAACTATAGCATATAAATAGTGATACTATGATTCAAAAGATATTTGAGTATCTTGGTGAGGCTGCAAACTTGACGTCAAGTTGGCAGACACCTTAAGAAATACAGTTCGTATCATTATGATTTATATGCCAAAAAATTGTTAGAAAATAGTGAATCGTATACGCAAAATTTTAATAACATTGCTTCAATACAAGCCGAGATATTACGGTCTCTAAGTGGGCTGCCAGCTTGACGTTTCAGGCAATAGCGATTCCAGAGAAACGGGTACAAGTTTTAAACAAATAAATATATCAAAAAATTGTTAGTGAAATTGTGATTCCTACGATATAAATAAAACAAGAATTCTTCATTGCTATTTTCTAAAAATCGAATGTTAACTTTTACATAATACTCTGAATAGGATGTCGATCAATATTGAACTTTGCTCCACAGGAATAAGGTTCCAACTTTATTGCAATCGTGAGGTGAGTACTATCAAGCAAAAAAGTGAGATTTATATTTTTAGCCATGTCCTCCAAGTATTATTACACTTGTTTTATTAATTAAGTGTTGGTATCAAACAATAACGATATTCATTAATAACAATAATATTCATTACAATAGCGCCATCTCTCGGAAAAGATTGTCAATTTCTCAGTTATAATTTAAAGTTAGGTGCCTATACAAGGGGTCGTCCATTAATCACGTGAGCCTCAAAAGGGGGGGGGGGGTGTAGTGAAAATATCACGAAGTATCACAAGGGGGACGTTGAACGCGTGACTTTTAACCAAAAACTGCGTGTGATTGTGGACTCACCGTTACCAAGACGATGTCCCCGACGACGATGACGATGACGAAATTTTTGAAATTATTTTGTATCAAAAAAATACACGTGATTTAGAGGGGGGGGGGGGGGGTTAACGTTAAACCTCACCATGCATCACCAGGGGGGAGGGGGGGTCAAAAATTGGCCAAAAAAACATCACGTGATTAATGGACGCCCCCCAAGGTGTTTGGTAAAAGCCTTATAAAGCGGAATATGGTAGATAGGGACCATCAAACTGAACAACTTTTACTATGGGACCAACTCTGAAATCGCGAAAAAAAAATCAGCTGTTTCATACATTTTGATATTTTCGTTATCAATTTTTGTATGAAACAGCTGATTTTTTATTCGCGATTTCAGAGTTGGTCCCATAGTAAAAGTTGTTCAATTTGATGGTCTCTATCTACCATATTCGGCTTTATAAGGCTTTTACCAAACACCTTGTATATGTATTAGGTATTAATTTAGTTATTTATTTTTGAAATTCAAAAAGGCAAATCATAGCGTGCCAACCACTTTTAGTCGTTGCGTGTCTATTTTTACGAACGGTGGCTTTTGCGCCAATAATAAAGGCGATGATCGACTGTATAAAGACTACTCTTTAGTAGGCTGTGCTGTGGTCAATACCTTACCATTAATTCAATATTATTAATTCAGGAGAAACTATTAATAATTTCTACTTATATTACTTCCTACCTACTCACATACCAACTGATACTCATTTTACTATAAATCTCACCAGATAATAATAATAATATCTTTATTCTAACTCATACATAAATAGGTACCTAACGTTAAATTATAACTGAGAAATTGACAATCTTTTCCGAGAGATGGCGCTATTGCTATGATTGTTATTAATGAATATCGTTATTGTTTGATACCAACACTTAATTAATAAAACAAGTGTAATAATACTTGGAGGACATGGCTAAAAATATAAATCTCACTTTTTTGCTTGATAGTACTCACCTCACGATTGCAATAAAGTTGGAACCTTATTCCTGTGGAGCAAAGTTCAATATTGATCGACATCCTATTCAGAGTATTATGTAAAAGTTAACATTCGATTTTTAGAAAATAGCAATGAAGAATTCTTGTTTTATTTATATCGTAGGAATCACAATTTCACTAACAATTTTTTGATATATTTATTTGTTTAAAACTTGTACCCGTTTCTCTGGAATCGCTATTGCCTGAAACGTCAAGTTGGCAGCCCACTTAGAGACCGTAATATCTCGGCTTGTATTGAAGCAATGTTATTGAAATTTTGCGTATACGATTCACTATTTTCTAACAATTTTTTGGCATATAAATCATAATGATACGAACTGTATTTCTTAAGGTGTCTGCCAACTTGACGTCAAGTTTGCAGCCTCACCAAGATACTCAAATATCTTTTGAATCATAGTATCACTATTTATATGCTATAGTTCACTATTTATCACTATTTATTAACAATTTTTTGACCTAGTCAAAAACTTCTAATTCTATGGTGAGTCTGCCAACTATACGCTAATCAATTATCGAAATTATTGCCATGCGGACCGCAGCCATAGATTTCTTTGCTCACCGCACGACTGATTTTTGACATTGACATTTATCTGTGTTAAGTTTGTTTTGATTTGATGTGGTTTTGATTGAACTTTGAACTTAATTATAATTTTGTTGAACAAATACATACTTGTAGTTGAGTAGAGTGTAATTAATGTCATTGTGGTGCGCTCCTATTTATCAGCTCAGCTGACAACAAAATCTTATCGGAGCATATCGTGCGTCAAGCAAGCAAGGCGACATTGTACCTATATTTTGGCGTAAAAATCGGTGAAGCTGTGAAGAGAAAATGTCACTAAACAAATTAGTTGGTGGTGATTGCGGTGGTAATAATTCCCTAGTTCAGCTTTCTAATATTGTGAGCCGCGATGCTTCCATTTCAAAGCCAACAACTCAAGCAGACAGATTTGTACACGAGTTCATGGCTACAAACTCTCAAGGTCCTTCAACATTCAACATGAATGTGCTTCTCAATAATATACCAACATTGGAAAATGTACAAAATAAATCTGAGCCACAAATGATTAACAGTGGCCATGTCCAAAATTTCAACCCACAATCTAAATATATGCCTTGGTCACCTGGACCATCTGTATCATTTATGTCACAACCTATGTCAAGGCCCTTTTTCATGCCACAACAACCTATGATGCATTCCCAAGGACCGTCAAATGTCCAAATTCAATACCTCGATGAAAGTGAAATGGAAATTGCTGATGTAAAAGCTAAAGCTCAGGAATATGTGAATACTGTAAAAAATGATGATGAACTCGCATACAACGAATTTATGTCTTTTATGAAAAAAATAAGTGCTGGTGAACTAAACTTCACAGAGACAGGTCAAGGAGAGCAGAAAACTAAAGATGAAATTTTAGATGAAATGACTGAAAAATATAAAGACGAGTGGGCTAAGCTAAGTGATGTAACTGATTACTGGTCTTCTGAAGAAGCAAATGGTATAGCTCAAGAGTATACGTTCACAGAGGGTAATGTGATGCTTGAAAATAAGAGCGCTCTTGAAATAGGCAAAGAGAAACTTAAAATGGGTGATATTCCTGGAGCAGTTTTGTGTTTTGAAGCAGCAGTCCAGCAAGTACCGGATTCAGCTGAAGCATGGTTCCTTTTAGGAACAACACAAGCCGAAAATGAGCAGGACCCTCCAGCGATCACAGCATTGAAGAAATCTTTAGAAATAGATCCCAGACAACTCGAGGCGTACATAACTTTAGCAGCTGCATATACTAATGAAAATATGCCTAAGTATGCATTCACATCTTTATTAGATTGGCTTAAGGCTAGTCCAAAGTACAGTGACCTATTTCCTCAAGATATAGATCCAAAGAAGTTAGACTTGAAAGGTTTGGAAAATCACGCAAAATCATTGTATTTAAAAGCTGCACAACTTAACCCAACTCAAATTGATCCAGATGTACAAAATGCACTTGGAGTTCTGTTCAATATTAATCAAGAGTATGATAAAGCTGTTGATTGTTTCAAAACTGCCTTGACTGTTGCTGATGATGACCCAAGACTGTGGAATAGGCTAGGTGCCACTTTGGCTAATAGTGACAAATCGGAAGAGGCAGTTGAAGCATATCATCGTGCATTACATCTGGAACCTGGCTTCATAAGGGCTCGGTATAATGTTGGAATTACTTGTATGAATCTTGGAGCTCATAGAGAAGCAGCAGAACATTTCTTGGTAGCTCTAAATCAACAGTTTAAGGCTAAAAGTTTGCATCCAGACGCAGCATCTGTTGATACCAGCTCATCCACCATATGGACTACATTAAGAATGGTTTGTTCATTTATGGGAGAACATGATGTTGCTAAATTAGTTGATGAAAGGAATCTAACTGAACTGAATAAATTCTTTGGAATTGAGTGAATGGTAAAGAGCTAAATTATACTGGTCATTCTGTTGCATTTGATAATTATTTACTAAGGGGACATAGGTATAATGGTTAAATAATTTTATAACAGATTAAAGGATTTGTGGATTACCTAATCATCAGATCTGAGGTATATAAAGATAAACTAATGGTTAAGTCATATAATATTGAATTAATTTTAATAAAAGAACAGCATGGTTGAATAAAAGTATACTTATTTATTTTATTATTATTTGTTTTATTTTTCAATCAACTACATGTAAGTAACTGCAGGTAACATCTGTCAAAGGACAACCTTTTGGGTGATTTTTGTAAAACCAGCATGGTTTTAACTGCACTTTTGTTTTACTTTTATTAGTTTTGCTAATATTTTTGTGGACCTCGTCAATAGTTCTAGGTCTTCTTAATTGGACTTTTCCATTTTGTACTCTAAAAATATGATGATTATTTTTCAAAAGAGTTTGGAGTCCACCACATTCAGCTTTCATTGCTTTCAAGTTATCTTCTGGTAACAGAGCTATAAGGTCATTAATATTTACTTCTTTACCAGCTGACCATTTTGTTTCTAACTCACATTCTTTGAGCAAATATTTTGATACACAATTGATTACATTATCTATCACTGTATGGTCAATTTGAGTACAATTGCGTACTCTTTCCACAGGATTTCTTGGTTGAAAATCTGTAATCCAAGATATGGGATTACCTTGAATGTTTGCAGAATCCTTGTCAATAAAATTTTGAATTTGCAGACACATTTCAAGATGCTTTTCTTCTGAATAGATTTTCTTTTGTCCCACAAGACAAATTCTCTTAGTACTGGGTATTTTAAGCCGATCTATACTCGTTTTAAATCCACAGGTAGTACAGATTGTTTTAACATAGTCAATATACTCCATGTACTGACTTCTAGATGAATCTTTTCTTTGATATTTTGTGCCATCAAAGTTGTATGCACAGCATGGAAGGAGAAAAAAGTTACATTTATGTGAACTTTTAGTAGCAATGACAGGAATCCATGGAGTAAGTTCATCAGAGTGGTTGCCAATCAACCAGTCTGCATGAGGAAACAAGTTACTATCTGAAGGAACTATGGTCTTTACCTGAAAATAAAATAAAAATATCAATAAAATTGTGATGACCAATCAGGCTACATCCAAACATTACTATTACAGTAGGTATCTTACTTCTAAATTTATATCTTTTGGGTACATATCCCATATCTGTCTTTTTCTCACATCTATGCCGATGCCATTATGGCCTTCCTTAGTCAAAATATATACCAGTAAGCCATTGCCGCAACCAAGATCCACAAAAGTCTTCTTTTTGGGTATTTCTTGGTCATCTTCCCAAAGTAGTAGCAGATATGTTGCTATTGCTACATCTTCATAAACATATTTAGAAGGGTCAGTCCCTTCTGACCAATTCTGCAATTAATAATAATAATAATGAGAGAAAAAATTAAAATAAAACACTTTATTGCACACTAGAAAAAGAACATCATAAAAATTTTTGTTTCCGAAATTTTCTAACAGAAATCAGGATCAATAATGCCTTCAATAAAATACTTACCTCCACCATTTCTTTGCCATATTTTAATTTAAGTTCATTGTATTTTCTGTAATATTTATCTGATGATATTAATTGTAAAGATGCTTTACAAAGTGGCTCTTTCTGTTTGTCATCATCTCTACCCCATTTTACGAATTGTGGTAAAACAGTGTCAGTAAGCCATTTGTATGACTTGGAGCTGGCATCTAAATCTGTAATAATGAATCTGTAAAATAACTATCATACATGGGATTCATACAATTTAGGAGCTATAAAAATTAACTAACCTGTCGCAGTTTTCAAAGTAACCCTATGATTTCCTAGAGCTAACGAATATGTAAAGTTAGGACATAATTTGTGCACATGTGTAGCTTCGGAATTTTCAGGAGATATGTTGTAAAATGTAGCTATAATATTTTTTGTATCTAAACAAACCAGCTGATAAGCTTTCTCATCTGTGAACTTCTTTGGAAGTAATTCAAGAATAATTATTTCAATGTAGGCATTGCATTTAGACTCTGATTCCACTAATGACAGTTCAAAATATACCAACAGGTTTCTTAGGTAGCCCTCTTTATCTTCTTCATTGAATATTTTGGTAATAGGTTTCAATGGAGCGATCCAATCGGGGCTCTTCGGTTTACAAACGTGACGACATAAAATGCTACTGCTCCATAATCTCTTGTTGATAACATTGAACTTTGATAGTAGAATATTTACCGATTGCCAGAAATTATGAGAAGACATAGACGAGTGAATACTCTTAAAATTATCCATTTTTTTACTTTTAGATCTTAGACGTCTTAAAATGCTGCTGAAATCAGAAATGCATGCAGAAACAAAAATTTATATTTATAAAAAAACACGTGATGAGTCGTGATGTGTGTTTGTTTACGTTCGCGATGACATTGACACTAGGTGCATGAATTCCAGCAGAATAACCGCTGAGTCATTGATCGCCATAGAGTTCATTTTAACCATTAAAATAAGCGACCGGTTGTACGAACGCTTTTTCAATGTTATATCACGCGATTTTTCTAAAGAAACTTTGAATAGATAGAACATATGTGACGATCCTCGGGAAAAGGGGCCTTGGGGCTTACCATCAGCAAATAAGAAACCGTTCAGTTCAATACCAGGCCTTTAAAGGCGGGTTCATAGCTCGTGTTTTGCTCTACACAATCAACAAAAACATCTACACAAAACATTGTTTCGCGAAACATTTTTGTGTAGAGAAACAATGTTTTTGCTTTCCATGCCCGGTGGAAAACACGTACACAAAACATCAGTGTGACCAGATTAAATTTTACGAAAATACCGAAGCACCTCAAAAAAATACTGAAAACTTGCACATGCAAAATATAACGGTAAAAATACTGATTCTCAAAACAGGTTTTATTAATTTATCATCACAATAAATGTGAAATTGGACCTTTTTTTATTAACATTCTATTCGAAGGCAAAACTAGACATGTTTTCCGGATGGATGCGTCAAGTAAAATAAACCAAAGAAAAAAAAAACACGCTCTACCTAAATCTCCTAGCAAAGATGGAAACAAAAAAATGTCACTGTCAAACTGACCTTGAAAGTTACATTTTCAGATATACCTAAACCTTTGGTCATTTTCGTTACATACATACATTTTCGAGTCATGATAAGTACTATCCCCGTCAATTGGTAATGCGCCTGGCGGTCACGATTTTAACCTCAAAAACAATTGTAAAATTTTTATATACCTAGACGGGTGAATCTACATTGTTCCTTACTTCCTGCGTCATTGTCTGAACTCGAAAATCTTTAAAAATCCAATGCATCACAAGGAATAAATCAAAAATATGCCATCATTTACATTATAGTACAATAATACATTGTATTTATTTGCATATTTTTAATTTATTTAGGAAGTGTCTATTCATCGGGGCGCCTCGACGAATAGTATTTTTCTCTATCTAGCGGTGCGCACCGTTCAGTAGCGCTTTCTCTAGGGATTGGCTATATGCCGGTGCCTCTTTTTTTAGGTGTCGTAATCGTAAGTTGAACTATTCAAATAGGTAGTAATAATTGTGTAAATGCTTCTGTGGCTAGTGGTTAGTACTGGTTAGAGCGTTGTTCTAGGGATGTTCGATCCGATCCGATACTTGCGTGGATCGATACAATGGGATACGATCCTTTCGATTTTTGTATCGATACAATAGCATTCGATCCTTTGGTGGATCGATACACATGCATAGAGGATCGGATCGGAAGATCGTATTATGTATTGTATATCGTTTTAATAAAGTAATCACTTAGAGAATATTTTAAGTTTAACGGAATTTTTAGTCAAAATCCATATTACGGTATTTAATAAACATTCCTCTAATTACTTGGACACTTTTTGCCAATGTTGCCATATCATATTTCAATGTACTGTCAACTTCGTCATAACTAATATATTGTTTAGTTTGAGAAGAGAACAATTTTTATTTCGTTAAGATAAATATGTTTTGTTTGCTTGGACCACTAGCAACTTTTAATTTTGTTTTTGGGTACTTTAAAATACAGGGTCTTTTTTTAACAATGATCAAATTTCGTGGTGTGGCTTAAACCATCAAACTGGCAAAATTTGTTTATAGGACCAACTTAATTGGAGCAAAAAATTTATAGCTGTTTCATACATTTTGGACGAGTACAGCTTGACCATAAAGAGTTGACAAAAATTGAGGGCGCTACTTTCTATGTAAACACGTCAAAATCACGAATAAATTGGCCACACTTACTAAATTTTGTACTGAAAAATTTTAGTTCCATTTTATTTAATTTCAACTCTTTATGGTCAAACTGTAGATACCTATTGATGTTTTTGATGGAACAGCTGAATATTTTTTAATCTGATTAAGTTGATCCCTAGACAAAGTTGTTCAGTTTGATAGTCTGATAACTAAGCTATACCACAAAATTTGATCACTGTTAAAAAAACACACAGTATTATATTATTTTTTTAATTTACCATAAACACCGTTATTTTTAAAGTATATCTAAAAATGAAAAGGGGTGTTCAGACCACGTTAATGAACAACTTTTACTATGGGGCCAACCACGAGATCGCGATAAAAAATCAGCTGTTCCATAGAAAAGTACAACATCAACTCGACTATAGTGTATGGACAGCTGTTTTTTTTTCGCGATTTCGTAGTTAGCCTCATAGTAAATGCAGGGGCGTAGCTACCGCCGTATCAGCCGTATCAATTATACGGGGCCCCCGGCCCACGGGGGCCCCCAACGTGCGTAAGGAAAAATTAATAAAAACTTTTTTTAAATGGAAAAAGTAAAAGAAAAATTTTTTTCAAGCGTAAAGCGTGCGCATAAATCAGTTGCCTGAAAAATAGGCAAGGAGAGTATACAACGTGTAACAGAAAGGGGTATCAACCCGCAAGGAGGCAGGGTTGCCACCCGTCTCGATTTCGATCATACTGTCCCGCGTCCTGACGATCCATCAGTTCGTATCATCATCATCCGTAACACGCGATCAAAATCAAAGTGTTTATAAAAAATGGGTCCAAATGGTTAAAAGATTAAAGGACAACAAGTTAAACTTACTTATTTTGTGTTGCACCTATCTGACCTATCCCTTCAAATTCTTATGTTGAGCGAGTATTTTCCCATATGACGCTTAAATGATCTATATAATGTTAGAAATTGTTGCTCTGCAGATTAAGATTAAATGAAAGCAGAATTCAAAAGACATTTCTTGTTCGGAATTCCTGTAGTAATACAAAATATGCATGGAAACATAGTCAAATAAAAATAAAACATTAAATCAAATGTCTCTTCTTTCCCTACAGCTAGGTAAGTGCTCATTTTTTTACTTCTTACTTTGCTGAGCCGCCCGTTTGCTTCAATTGATTTTGAGTATTTTAATTACAAACAGCCACATACATTCAATATGTCCTTCATTTATCAGTTACCAGTCTCTACAGTAGTTTTACTACCAGTAAACATTTAGAAAATAAACAAAAAAAAATTCGCGGCTCGCGCTTCGCGCTCGCCACCGACCTTATCCTGACTTTTTTTGTTCCTAAAGGTGGCAACCCTACAAGGAGGTCAAAGTATTCGTAAAACTGATCACCTAACAACAGAAAAAAATTCTTGAACTTTCCATACAAAATGTTGGCGGCAAATTTAAATTTGCTATGGAAATTCCAAATTTCTTTTTCGATTTGAATTTTCTTTTCTTTTGGAAGGTGTTCAGATCATAAAGTTAATATAGGTAATATTAACTTTATGGTTCAGATTCACGAGTACATTGACCGCCTTTCGGGTTGATACCCCCTTTCTGTTACACGTTGTATATTTGTAAAAAAATTGAAAAAAGTGACAGTTAATAAAATTATTATGATGAATAAATATTTCTTTTAATTTTATGCAAACATTTTTTTTCTCTTGTGAGAAATCTTTACCCTAAGGGCCCCCAAACAAATTTTTATACGGGGCCCCGCCAAGGCACGCTACGCCCCTGAGTAAATGTTGTTAATTAACGTGGTCTGAACACTCCTTTTCATTTCTAGATATACAAGGTGTTTGGTAAAAGCCTTATAAAGCCGAACTTTGAAATCGCGAAAAAAAAACAGCTGTTTCATACAAAAATTAATAAGTAACGAAAACATCAAAATGTATAAAACAGCTGTTTTTTTTTCGCTATTTCAGAGTTGGTCCCATAGTAAAAGTTGTTCAGTTTGATGGTCTCTATCTACCATATTCGTCTTTATAAGGCTTTTACCAAACACCTTGTAGTGTATTTTAAACACCACTTATTATCATGTTTCTATTAAAGTGATTAAAAATCCGACTTTTCGAAAATATTTTATTCGATACTGGATCGATCCAAAAAATCGTATCAATTTATTAGGATCGATCCATGGATCGATACAATGGATTACGATCCATTGCGATCCGGAATATCGATACAAGGCACCCGGATCGAACATCCCTACGTTGTTCTCTCGATCCAGAGGTCGTGGGTTCGATCCCTGCCGCGTGAAGCAACATCTTTGAGTTGTTGTTTCTAGTTATATTCATTTTAACCGGTGTTATTTTATTGCTGTGGTGCCGTTTTATAATACAAAGTGTTTGGTAAAAGCCTTGTGAATCCGAATATGGTAGATAGGGATCATCAAACTGAACGACTTTTACTATTGGACCAACTCTGAAATGACGAAAAAAAACAGCTGTTTTTGCTGTTTTTTTTTTGCGATTTCAGAGTGGGTTCCATAGTAAAAGTTGTTCAGTTTGATGGTCCGAATCTACCATTTTCAACTTTATAAGGCTTTTACCAAACACCTTGTAATACTATCTCCGCAAATTGCTAATGAACCTGGCAGCCATTTTTAAACCTAAAAACGGAAAACAATTGTAGATTTTTTTATACCTAGACCCTATCTTATTAAAATTAATAATTCAATAATTAATATAAAAAAATCACCTATTAAAAATTTATTGTTACATGTAGGCACCTAATTTTTTGTTGCGGATGTCGTCTACGTGGATTTTAATATGACAAGGTTCCATCATGCGGATTTGCGGGAATAGTAATCGTCTTTGGTTTGGTTTTAGCAGGTTTGTTCAGTGTAGTGCGTAGATTTGGTTTATGTTTAAAGATTTAAATGCAGTTTAATTGAGATTTGAGAGAAAAGTGTTTGCACTCTCTCTTCCTTCACTCTCTAATTCCGATAGGACGGCAGGACGACCGACACGACCGGAGAGAGGTGAGGCGCAGGATCTACAGCCGAAGCACGGATCATCTTTCTTATCACACAATTAGGTGGCCTGCAATGTCCAAACCAAACTAGTCAAAGATGTTACTTCCCGCGGGGATCGAACCCGACCGAGACGCACCGGCCTATAGCCAATCCCTAGAGAAAGTGCTATTCAACGGTGCGCACCGCTAGATAGAGAAAAATACTATTCGTCGAGGCGCCCCGATGAATAGACACTTCCATTTATTTATTGCGATGCATTGGATTTTCGAGTTCAGACAATGGAGAATGTCCGAAAAAAATCAAATTGGCTGAATATTTTTCTGTAGGTAGGAATAAGGTCCCTTAGCAATAGAATAAATTTTCATAATTTTTGGTTTCGTGAAAAAAATTCAAAAAATCAAAGTCTCTTCGACTTCACAAATGTATGAAAGTAACAGCAGAATGGAGATTGTACCTTTGCCAACACCTGCCACAACCACAACATGGTATTAAAAAAAAAGTTTCAAGACAAAATCAAATGTCAAAGCTTTTTTTTTAAATACGTGTTGTGTAGCCTCAATTACATACGCCGATTTAGCGTCCTTACTGGGGACCCAATTTCAGATTGGAAACGAAGCCCCGAATTGGATCCTAGTTGGGGAATTTAAGGGTTGCCTCCCTAGCCAAGGCTATATAGGTAAGGCAATGAAACTTTGATCATGCAGCCAAGTCTTCAGTCATATTTTTTTCTTTAGTTTGCATTTCTGCGTGTGTATTATTACGGGCACGCAATTTGGCAAGACAAAAGATGCGCAGCAGCTACAAACACTAAACTCGGTGCATCTTTTGTCTCATCTTTGTTTTACCAAGTTATTTATGCCGGTACCTATATCTACGGACGTATATAAGGGGGGGGGGGTTTTGGGGGTCCGGACCCCCCCCATTCATATCCATCTTACTTGTCCAAGAGAAAAAAAATTACATGCACCGCGCCGATTGAGAAAACGATAGATGCTTAGTTCGCCGCAGCAGTGTGTATCTCGAAATATTATACGACACCACAGAATACATAATAGTACACGACACTCAGAGCTGAGGTTGCACACAAATTGTTGGTAATTTTAACTTCTTTAAAAGTGTCATAGACAACTTTGCCGTAGAATGCATTTTTTAGAAGTTGTAACCCAAAAACTGAAATAAGTTGAGGTTTTTTGATCACTACGAAGTTAGCACAGGTCTTTCAGGGTTACGAATTTGGATTTACACTATTGATATCTATCCTAACGACATCACAAAAATGCAGAACCTTGCAATTATTAGTATGTTTAGATGACTGGGGTATTAGCAATAAAACGTAAAAGACTAAAGTTATTACGTACTTTAAATTTCAACTTTGTTATTTTTGAATAAATATTGCAATACATACATTACAATATATAACTTTAGATTACTGGATTAACCGACTAAAAATCGCGCTGCGCGTCTGTTTTTTTTTTTTGCCATTATTTTTGCCTATAAACAAGCGAGATTACAAGATTAGTAGATGAAACTGACTGAAAATCGCGCTGCGCGGCCGTTTTTTTGTTACTATAAACAAGCAAAATTACAAGATTAGTAGATGAAACTGACAAAACAATCGCGCTGCGCGGCGATTTTTTTACTATAAATAAGCAAAATTACAAGATAGTAGGTACTTAGATAAAACTGATTAAAAATCGCGTTGTGCGGTCGTAATTTTTTTTACTGTAAACAAGCAAGATTACAAGATTAGTAGGTGAAACTGACTAAAAATCGCGCTGCGCGGCCATTTTTTTACTAACAGGCAAAATTTAAAATCTTGGAATCGCAGATAGGGGGCGCCCTGTAGAAATGTCGCCCAGGGCACTGGTAGTGTTAAAACCGGCACTAGCAGGCAATGTTTAATTTGTAAATGATAGATTTAATTGGCGTTAGAGCTCTGTTATTTTACGTTGTGGACCCCCCCCTTGTCAAAGCTATAGCTACGTCCGTGCCTATATCACATTATAAGTAACCCCTAGATGATCAAGCATGGCTTGTCAATAATTTACATTGCATTACCACCACCACTACCATTTGAGTGCGTACCAAAAATTCAAGATGGGGGCCAACTTTTTTGTTTTTGGCCTGATTTCGATGAAACTCGGTTTTTGGTACTATTTTGGCATGAAAATAACAACTCAATTTTTCAAATAATAAAAATCCAAGATGGCGGCCATCTTTTTTGTTTGTGGGCTGATTTCGATGAAACTCAGTTTTTGCTACTATTTTGACAAGAAATTAACAACACAATTTTTCAAATACTAAAAATCCAAGATGGCGACCATCTTTTTTGTTTGTGGGCCGATTTCGTTGAAACTCAGTTTTCGCTACTATGTTGACAAGAAAATGACAACACAATTTTTCAAATATAAAAATCCAAGATGGCGGCCTACTTTTTTGTTTATGGGCCGATTTCAAAGAAACTCGGTTTTGTTACTACTTTGACGAAAAAATAACAACGAAATGTTGAAAATAATAATAAAATCAATATACCAGCCAACTCTTTTATTTATGGGCCGATTTCTCAATTTTTCGATTTCGATGATGATGATTATTGTTACTTTTTAAGTAGTTAGTACCAAAACCCAAGTTTTATTAAAATCGGACCACGAACAAAAAAATAGGCCACCATCTTGGATTTTTAATATTTTTAACATTGGCTTGTTATTTTCTTGTCAAAATAGTACCAACAACCGAGTTTAATCGAAATCGGCCCAATAGCAAAAACGTTGGCCGTCATCTTGAATTTTTGAATATTTTTAACATTGCGTTGTTATTTTCTTGTCAAAATAGGAACAAAAACCGAGTTTTATCAAAATTGGCCCTAAAACAAAAAAGTTGACCGCCATCTTGGATTTTTAGTATTTAAAAAATTGTGTTGTTATTTTCTTGTTAAAATAGTACCAAAAACCGAGTTTCATCGAAATCGGCCCGCAAAAAAAATGTTGGCCGCCATCTTGGATTTCTTAATATTTTCAATATTGCGTTGTTATTTTCTTGTCAAAATAGGAACAAAAACCGAGTTTAATCGAAATCGGCCCAAAAACAAAAAAGTTGACCGCCATCTTGGATTTTTAGTATTTAAAAAAATATATTTTATTTAATATTTTCAATATTGTGTTGTTATTTTCTTGTTAAAATAGTACCAAAAACCGAGTTTCATTGAAATCGGCCCACAAAAAAAATTTTGGCCGCCATCTTGGATTTCTTAATATTTTCAATATTGCGTTGTTATTTTCTTGACAGAATAGGACCAAAAACCGAGTTTTATCGAAATCGGCCCAAAAACAAAAAAGTTGACCGCCATCTTAGATTTTTAATATTTTCAACATTTCGTTGTTATTTTTTGTCAAAATAGTAACAAAACCGTGTTTCATTGAAATCGGCCCACTAACAATAAAGTTGACCACTAACAATTAAGTTTTTCCGTCCGGCTTCATCATCAAACCATTTCCTATCAGAGTACTCATCAAAACCTACCTTTACATTTCCGTTAATAGTGAAAACTCATTGTTTAATCTATGCACAATAATGTTATTGTCAAGTACTAGTGACAACCCTAATCAGTGAAATCATGTCCTAATTGGGGCATAGTGTGATCGCTACATCCAATTTGGGTTCCTAGATTGGATCCCCAGTAAGGAAGCTAAATCGGCGTATGTAATCGAGGCTAGTTGTGTTTGTGGCAGTTAGCGGCCAAGGTATAATCTCCATTCTGCTGTTACTTTCATACATTTGTGAAGTCAAAGAGACTTTGATTTTTAAAAACTTTTTTACCCAACCGAAAATTCTGAAACTTTTTTCTATTACTAAGGGACCTTATTCCTACCTATAGAAAAATATTCAGCCAATTTGATTTTTTTCGGACATTCCCCATTCCCTATCTTATTGAAAATAATAATTCAACAATTAATATAGGTTATTAGGTTACCTATTGGAATTTTCTTGTTTCATGACATTTTTAGTTGCAGATCACGTCAACGTGGACGTTAATGTGACAAGGTTCCAGCGCATTACCAATTGATTGGGATAATAATAGGCTAACATAAAATGCTAAATTGGCAACACTGATGTTTTGTCTACACAAACCACGCAATCGCTGTGGACGGCGTGTGTAGAGAAACATGTTTCGGGAACAATGTTTTGTGTAGATGTTTTTGTTGATTGTGTAGAGCAAAACATATGCTATGGACCCGCCCTAACAGGACTGCTTAAGGCCTGCTTATGAACTATCCTTTGAAGTAAGCAGTTCAATATAAGTCCTGCTATAAGAGCTCATTGTAAATTTGTAACCCCGGTCACTCACATGTGCGCAAAGGTTCGCGAATACGTAAAACCCACATGTGTAGGACGACCTTCGCGAATGATTTCGCGAATGATTTTCCATACAAAATTGAAAACATTCGTACAATGTACGAACTTTTGCGTGCATGTGAGTGACCGGGGTAAGCCCCCAGCAAATAAGAAACCATTCAGTTCAAAAGCAGATTTTAAGCTGTCCTGCTTAAGGTCTGCTTTTGAACTGAATGGTTTCTTATTTGGTGATCATAAGCTCCCATAAGTTTGTAACTATAAGTTGTTTTATGTGTCTAAGCTGGCGACACGTGTCAGCTTACACATGCCGTTAAGGCAAATCAGTGAGCTTAGGGTTTTAGACTATATTCAGAATTTTTGCAGCAATTTCATCCAAAAAATCTAATCGTCTTGGAAAGTAATGGGGAGGAAAAGCGCAATTTTATCCCGATAGGTGGCGTCTTGTCTTTGGTACCCGGCCGCCTCAAAGAAAGTGTCAAAACCATAAAGTAAATATTACCTTATATTAACTTTATGGTCAAAACATATTATGGGAATCTCTTGGTGTATTGCACTTTTTAATGTTATACTGAGAAAATGCCACATTGTTGTGCATGTAACTGTTAAAATATTGGAATTCATTGATTTCCCAGTAACAAAAAAAAAATAGAATTTTCAATATTTTACTTCTTATGATTAAAATGTACTCTATGGCGATCGATGATTCACAGATTTGTCTGTCAGAATGCACCTATTCTCTAGTACTCTATGCACCTATTGACAGCAGTGTTGCCAACTTAGTGGATTTTCCACTAAAACTGGTGGATTGGACCCTCCCTTTAGTGGCGAAAAATTGCATTTAGTGGTTAGTGGATTTGTCTAGTGGAATTTGAGAATTTTAAAGCCGATAGTTTTTGACTGGAACGACGACCATTAAGTCGACTTACACATTTTAATCATGTTTTATCGAGTATAATTTTACTGTGCAGGCTATTCCATTTTCTAAGGCTGGCCCCAGACCTACCGGTTCCGTTTCTTTGCTTTGCTGTGCTACCTTGCTTGAAAGACCGCCGGCCAACCAGGGTAATTTTCAATCTATCGCATTTTGGGACTAGACCAAATTGGCAAGATAATATATTAGATATTAATAAAACTAAAACAAAATTAAAAACTAGGATGCCCTGTGACCTGTCCCTATTAAAACCTTACCGTTTTCATATAACCTTCGTTTATTTAATGAAATAAATCCATTTATTTAAGTTTGTACCCAAGTGTAAATAATATACCTTACCTACAACAAAACCATACTTTTTTATTTTTGTACACAATTTTTTGAAGTCAGTTAAAAATTAAAGAGAGTTCAAACTCTCTTTGAATCGATTCAAATCAACTTAAAAATCTTATTCGAACACAGAATTCGTAATAGTACAAGATGGAGCTCCCTAAAAGTAAATTTAGTGGTAAATTTAGCGGATTATAGCGATTTTGAAAGGTGGCGCGATTTTTTTAGTGGTTTTCTGCACGCGTAGCATGACCAACATCGAGATAAGATTCGACTCACAGAACAATGGCTTGTCTACACCGAAATGTCACTTTTGTCGGGTTGAGATCGAGATACTCATGCTCGCATTTTACAACCGTAGACTCGCATTGTTCTTTGTCGTGGCCTAATGTCAAAAGTCGACAAACACGAGCTTTTGTCTTTAACTGACATTAATTTGACAGTTGAGTGGGAGAAATTTGTCTACCACCCTTCGAGTGGTCGAGAAAGATTTGTCGACTTATTTTTTTTTCTGAGTTTTTAATTTCGCAATAAAAATAAATCTAAGTTGTCCGTGTTTATATTTTATTAAGGTAAGAAGAGAAGTTACAGCACAAACGACAAAAACAGCTGTCCGGAAAGAAAAAAAATGAAAAATTGTATTTAAGTAATTCTTTTTTATTATAAAATTTATAAAAAAAGAAATATAATAAATATTTACTAGTAGTAAATAACGAATAAGTATTTTTTATTCTTAAATTTTTTCATAAATTTTATAAATTAAAATAATACAATAAATAATTTATTGTAAAAAGGTACCTACCTATTCAATAATATTGTTTCCTAATATTACACTTTTTTCCCTTCAGTATTTTTTTTACTTTTATTTTACTTAATTTTAATTTATTTACTTAAAAACGTAAATTAAAATTATTTTCATACATTGATTTCAATATTTATTACTAAATTAACAAGTGCGTTGGTCTGTGTCATCTTTTCAAAAATCTCTCAATAAAAGGAAGGCAAACGAACTATATCCATACGGCTATATTTAACTCGGTTTTAAGAGTTTTGCGTCGTCGTGAAACGTATAGAAAGGAACGCCCTTGAAGAGAAATGATGGAAATAATTATAAATATTTACTAGTGGCAACATTATTCTTCTCGAGCTCGAGAGAGCTTTGTCTACGGAAGTGAAAGCTTTTGTGAGTGTCTCTTTATCTTAGAACTTATTAAAAAATAAGTATCATGTTTAAACTAAATCATTTCGAATCATTTCAGATAATTTCGACGTTTATTGATGTTGAAATAAAAATATTATATTTTAAAACTCATATTTGTATTAAAAGACATAAAAAGGTTGTAAAATTCTGAGAGCGAGTCCCACCACTGTGCTCAGCAATCTAGAGGGTCGAGAAGACAAGTCTTCGTAGACAAGAGTCCCGTTTGCTCATGCTACGCATGCTGGTGGTTTTAGGAGTTGATTCTGGTGGAGAGCTTGTCAAGTCGTTGGCAACACTGATTGACAGCTGTCAGTCAATCTGTCAAGCAAAAAGCAAAGCAAGACAAAAAGAATTGGAATAATTGGACTTTTTATATTTACATTTACAATATTTTAAAAATCAATACATATTAAAAGTTGCTCTATTAGTATTTCATTCATTATCCATATTAGCAAATGATTCATCAATTTTAATGTATGTAGGTAATGTCATACACTGAGTTAGAACATGGATACCAAGGGCTGCGGCAAGCTTCTCGACAACCACAATTTTATGTTGGAGAAGACGGCAGTCTTGTCCCAATAAGGTCAACGGTGAGAGTCATTACACTTATAGTTCACCAGGCTCTTGCTCGTGGTTCTGACACCCAACATGGAAAGTAATTGAAATCCTTTGTCTATTCTGTTTGCAATTTGCAACAGATATATTTTATAGCACTGTAACACACCTGTGTTCACGCATAACTCAAGGCTGCTTGTTCATAATTTGCTTCTGTAGACAAATATTAGCTCTGTATGTGTGGTTAGCATGGTTTAAATGCTAAGATAGGATACAAACAATTAGTAGTTTAACTTCACTATCAAGTATACTCTGTTCCACCAAAATACTTGTACTGTTGAGTAAAGTCAAATAAAAGAACTAAAATATGACAGAGCGCTCCTCTGACAATGACAAGTGAGGTAATAATATGATATAAGCCATAGCCTTCTATATCTTCCAAGCCATGAAGTGAGCAGAACGGCAACATCGCATGTGGTCAAGCACATAGTTTAATATTATTTTAATAATTTTTTTTTCCTATATTATCTATGTTAGAACTAGTTGTAAATTGTGATGTAAGATTATTTCAATAAAGATTTTATATTTATTATTATTATTTATTTATAGGACATACGGTTTGAGTCAAATTATTTGAACTTTTCGGGGGTCTTTTAGTACGATGAGCATTTTGATCTAAGCCTCTCCTAGCAATAAATCTTACATCATTGGAAAGGTCTTTAAATTTGAAACACTTTATACACAACAATAAACGTCAACTATTAGTACTTTGAGAGTTATAACGCTCTGAACTTGACCATTTTTTTTAACATTAATGACCTAAAACTCCGAAAATACTCATAATTAATAGAAAGTATGTTTGCAGCAAATATTTATCATATGAAAACCTTTCTAATGATATATCATTTATTGCTAGAGGTGGGGTAATTCAACTCCCATGGACAATAAACCACTTTTATACTTTAATAACCTTTAACTCCAAAAGTATAAACAATTGATATAAAGTATATTAACAGCAAATATTTGTCTTTAAAAGACCTTTCTAATGATATATCAGTTATTGCTAGAGGGCATTTTAATCAACTCCCTGCTGAAGAAAATCAACAAAAAAGATGACATCTTTGACAGCCATTTTTTCCGAGTTAACATTGATATTTTTCTTATTGTTTAATATACAAAGCATTTCAATAAAGGAACTAAATTATTTTCATATTTTTAACCTCACACGATTGCTAGGAAAAAAAATTACGACCTCTTAAAATTGAAATATTCCCATACATTTAGTATGGAGACTGGCCGACGACATGACCACGAACTGACAGTAACAGACGTTGCCAAACTTATGTTCACGGCTTGCAATTAAAGAAGGCTATGTATAAGCTAATTATGTCAAGTTTATCTTGGTTATCATGTGTGTAGCGACGTAAGCCAATCATTTGCAAGGTTACTTCCATTAGTTATCAGTGGTTTTTCTTTATTGTGACATAGACAACATAAGAAATTGTTGTAATGTGTTGACATGGAGTGGCAGTGGTTAAAAGATTGGTGGCGCCTCAAAAGATGGAGGAACAAGAAGAAGAGAGAGGATAATGTTGATGAGTTTTGTTATTGTGATGACTGTTTACCTGATGTAAGAATTTATGTATATAAAATTGAATTAGAGATGCGCCGAATATGGCTTCAACTGAATACAAATATTCAAACATTTGGTTCAAAAAGTGATGATGTCCTCTTATCCCTTATTAGGGACATAGGGCTCGCAGAAGGGACTATTAATTTTAAATTACCGAAATTCAGCTGATTACAAACTTAAAAAAAAGTTGCTGAATATACCTAATACATATACGGTCAAACATTCGGCGCTTCTCTAATTTGAATACACTAAAAAAAACTTAAGAACGTTAAAAATCCTCTTTAATTACTTATTGACTTTTAGTTTTATAACTACTATATAATTTTTAATGTTATTGATATGTTTTGAGTTCTTTAATATTTTAAGTATGTTTTAAAAATGCTTATAAGATGAAAGCAGAAAACAATTGAAAGCCTGATTTAATTCTTAATTACTTGAGTTTTAAAATATCCTTTTTTCATTTATAATAGGTTTATCTATTTAGAACTTTCTTTGTATAATATTATAAGAGTAGTTCAATAATGTATGCACCAGACAGTTTATCAACCTTAAGCCTTTGTAATAAAAGTTAACATCTGTCAAAAGTGCTGACATATTTATGAACCCCATTGTAAATATTATTACATATCAAAACAAATTCCTTAACACTGTTACTGCGATCAGCACTGTTATGTGAATATCATCATTATTAATTTGTTCAAGTAGGTAGGTACTTAACTTTTAAATATATTATTTTTATTTTTGGGCTTATCTTGTCTTTGAAATACAATTTAATTTTGATTGTGGAACCCTCGAGTAGGCTAGTGAGACTTGCAATTGTCCAGTTTTTAGGGTTCCGTACCCAAAGGGTAAAAACGGGACCCTATTACTAAGACTCCGCTGTCCGTCTGTCTGTCTGTCTGTCACCAGGCTGTATCTCATGAACCGTGATAGCTAGACAGCTGAAATTTGCACAGATGATGTATTTCTGTTGCTGCTATAACAACAAATACTAAAAACAGAACAAAATAAATATTTAAGGGGGGCTCCCATACAACAAACGTGATTATTTTACCGTTTTTTGTTCGATATTAATTACGACAACAGGTAGACAGTTGAAATTTTCACAGATGATGTATTTCTGTTGCCGCTATAACAAAAAATACTAAAAAAAAATTAAGAGGGGCTCCCATACAACAAACATGTTTTTCGCGGTTTTTTGGTACGGAACACTTCGTGCGTGAGTCCGACTCTCACTTGGCCGGTTTTTGGATTTTAATAAGTGTGATAATTTGCTACAGATAAGTAAGAATCTTCATAAAAAAATGTCTTGTTTTCAATATTCAATGAAATAGGAGGCATTGATTAGCACAAAGCAGCCTGTATCAGCAACAAACTTTGCCATTATATTTTCAAGTAATTAAAGAAATCGCAAAAGATTTTTCAGATATTTTAGGGTCACTTTGAAAACATAAAGATTATCTTTGTAATGTGACACTTGAGGACAATTTATTATTGTTTTTTTTTGTATCGTCTCCTATTCAATTATATAAATATTTCCGTGTTCAATGTGATTTAAAGAAAAATAACTCTCTCTCTCTCATTTGTCAGGAAGTATTGTGATGACTGATGATTTGTCTCCATTTCCCGAATGAATACCATTACGCCAAATTCTCAGGTTCAAGTTTTCAAGTTTTTCAATGGCAAAAACATAATCAAGTCTTTGTTTTCAGGGCGAATTGGATCTGTGCGAGTCCCTGGACCCGCAGTGCGATGGCGGGGGCAAGAAAGTGGTGGTCGGCGTTTGCGCCATGGCCAAAAAGTCGCAATCGAAGCCCATGAAGGAGATCCTCACGCGGCTTGACGAGTTCGAGTACATCAAGATGCTGGTCTTCCCTGAGGAGGTTATCCTTAAGGTTCTCCCAAATATCTAACCTTTATAGTGGAACAAAATATGTGCCGCCAGCTTCCCTACATCATATCCTGTCGAAATGTGATCGTACCTTTACTTTGTGATGTATTCATCATGACATGATTTAAGTAATTTGTTTCAAAACATTCTGCTTTGCTTCTTTAAAAGTATTTTTCATTAATGACTTTGTATATTGTTCATTACCTTTTGTTGAACTTTATGTTTGTTTAGAAACTTGTATTTTGTTTCACTATTTTTGTGGAGGACTGTTGTTGTAGCGCTCTGTAATTAACCACTATTTTTCTTGATGTACCTAGTAGAAATGCTATTTACTTTAATACTTTTGTCGTAGGTAGTAAATTTGTTTGCTTTTAAATATTAATATGTCGAACTCTGTAGATGTGTACGCATCATTGGTTCCATTGAATGGCTTCAGTAATGTATACTCGCTTTGTTTGCCGCGAACGGTGTCCGGTTGCGAACCGACCGACGACGCGTGAGCTTACATGTATGAGATTTTTCACGAAGTCCTGTACATTCACTAGAATTTGCTCAGACTTGTGTTCATGTCAGACTGTGCTCTATTGTTAGAAATTAATATTTCTCACATGTTCTATTTTATAGAAACCAGTGGAGGAATGGCCTATCTGTGATTGTTTGATTTCGTTTCATTCAAAGGGATTCCCATTAGATAAAGCCATACAATACGAGAAGTTAAGGAAGCCTTATGTTATAAACAATCTTCATATGCAATATGATATTCAGGTATGTACCTATCCATCTGTCTTCATTTTATATTATTAATTTGAATTTATATAAATTTTAACGTTTGCTGCAGGATCGTAGGAGAGTGTACGCGATATTAGAAAACGAAGGTATTGAAATACCTAGGTATGCTGTTTTAGATAGAGATTCACCAGACCCAAAACGTAAGTTGATTATCCAGTCCTACCCAAAGTGACATCATGGGGTTTGCTTAAGTTCACGCTAAACTTATATTTTTAAAATGTGAAATCTGTTTCAATAATTTCTTTTGCAAATGTGACTTTGGCTAGGGGTTTCCGATTTTCCGACGCAACTTTCGATTTTTTGCCACGACTTCCGATTTTTCGCCAGAGTTGTATTAAAGTACATTATTTATTATAGATCATGAACTGGTAGAGTCTGAGGACCACGTAGAAGTGAATGGCGTGGTGTTCAACAAACCGTTCGTCGAAAAACCGGTATCGGCTGAGGATCACAACATTTACATCTACTACCCCACGTCCGCGGGGGGCGGGAGTCAGAGATTATTTAGAAAGGTACCTAAAATTATTTTTGAATCATAGCTAATTTTAACCGATAATGCATAACATAGTGCCATATAGTGACTTATAATCTAGTTTGGGTTCGTTATCTTTATGCTTGATAAACAATGGAGATTAGGGAAGGTTTGCCTATCGTTATGGAAGATGTTATCTTTAGTATTCAAGAGATTATGCGTCTATATTCATCAGATAGGATTTTAATTTACTGTAATTTTATTCTATCTACAGATTTTATACTGGATAACATGCTATCTTTCAAAAATCATTATAGGACCCAGTTATAATTTAGGTCTATTAAATAATGTAATAATTTTGAAACTTCTACCCCGTATGAAAATTGCTAAAGACTTTCCGTTCTTCTTTTTCCTAACTTTCATAATAAGTTTCGGAACAGGAACTGTAGGAGGCCACTCATAGCACGTTTATATTTTCAAAGTTTGCCTGAAAATGTTTATTGATAGTAACTAACTCTTTTTCCGCTATAAATACTTATCTATTGTTAGTCCCTAAAATATGCATGTGGCACTTTCCGTACGTTATCACCTTTTTTCTTTTTAATTCCAGATAGGAAGTCGTAGCAGTATTTACTCTCCAGAATCTCGCGTTCGGAAAACTGGATCTTTCATTTACGAAGATTTTATGCCTACAGATGGTAAGAAAATTATATATTCAATACACGAATCATGAAACAATAACCAAAGTAGTTTTTTTTTTTACCATGTTACAATATTATTATGGTGTTCAAGTCTAAATGTTTTCGGTGTTATTATAAAACAAAATTAACACCTGTTTAACTTAGAAACTGTTTAAATGTGATGCTGTCACTTTTTAGACAATATTGTTTGAAAGAGACAGCATCACATTTAAACAGCGTCTAAGTTAATCAGTTGTTTAAAAATCTTTTGTAATAACACTGTTTATGTTGTTTAGAATATAAGTATCACTTATAACACAGGTACAGACGTGAAGGTGTACACAGTAGGGCCGGACTACGCCCACGCCGAAGCCCGCAAGAGCCCAGCCCTGGACGGCAAGGTGGAGCGCGACTCCGAGGGCAAGGAGATCAGATACCCGGTCATACTCTCCAACCAGGAGAAACTCATATCCAGGAAGGTCTGTCTGGCCTTCAAACAGACCGTTTGTGGATTCGATTTGTTACGGTGAGTTATATGACTATTCGACACAAATAATTATTGACCTCCATTCTAAAATGATTTGTACCACACAGGTGAGTGGATTATTTTTGTGCTTTATCTGACTTTAATATATAAAAAAGCCAATGTCATCAAATGTTTTTAATGCCTAGTTCCAAATCACGCCAACAGCACTGTTAGCGTATAATCCATTAAATTAAGAAGGTACACAAATACCCTATTTGTTTAATATTTTGTGACTATTTAATTTGGTCGGATTCGCGCTAACAGCGCTGTGAGCGTGATTCGGAACGCGGGGTAAGTATTCAGATACATTGTAAGGGTAGTAATATAAAAGTTTAGTAGAAACTAAACATCACTTACATTCATTCTTTATTTTATAAAATAAACTGTAGGGTATCTGGGTATGGAATGGGAGTAGGTAGCCACTGATATGATAGGAAGACCAAATGGAAGATCTTCCGGGCTGGGTGGTATTAGCCTGAGGACCGCGGTCCAACTGATCATGGTTGGAAGTTGTATATCGCCATCTAGTGTAAAACACGGTGATGACTCGTTGCACCGTGTGTTGTGGTATCTGCGGCGTAGGTAGATGCCGCCACAGAACCGCCAAAAAACAAAGATTGAAGTCATCCTTTCTCCGCAGGGCCAACGGCAAGTCGTTCGTGTGTGACGTAAACGGATTTTCGTTCGTGAAGAACTCGAACAAGTACTATGACGATTGCGCCAAGATCCTGGGCAACATGATCCTGCGGGAGCTGGCACCCACGCTGCACATACCCTGGTCGGTGCCGTTCCAACTAGACGACCCGCCCATAGGTGAGTGCTTGGCGAAGCGACAATCATGTTTTTGATTATAATTTCCACCGTATGCTATAGAAACTAAAGTTGACTTTGTTACCAAATTAATCGGTCTAGTCTCATTCATATTAATATGAATATTGCACCATAATGTTTACAATATGTTACTTAGTTCAGTGTGGAAATCTTAATTACGTACCTACTTAATTCCCGCACAAGTGCAGGAAGTAATATTAATTTTTTTAATTGTAGAAATCATTAGCTAGCGTAATTTTTTAAACTTTATGCCTGCATTACTCGAACCAATCCTTACTAATATTATAAATGCGAAAGTTCGTTTGTTTGTTTATTTATTTGTTTGTTACGCCTTCACGTCTTAACTACGGAACCGATCATCATGAAATTTTGCATACAAGTTGCCAGGGGTACAGACATAGGGTAGGGTTGCCAACTTTTTTGACAAAATAAGAAGTATATTAAGGTCGGAAATTACAATAATTTATTACAGCAAGGTCGGAAAAGAAAAATAAACAGTATTTTAGAAAAAAAAATCAGTATTTTATATTTTTAGTGTTTTTAATACATTTTTCTTAGTTTTTCTCGCACAACTTATCAATTTTGTGTCACTTTCACAAACGTGGTCTGCGCTGCACCGCGCGCCTATAACGTATTTTGGGCGTTTACTTTCTAACCAGATCTATGGATATCAGTAAAGCTTGCTGAGAACAGTATTTTTGTATACTTTTTGTTTGTTCAACAGTAAATAGTATAATGCAGTGAAAAACAGTATAATTCTGTTTTTAACAGTATAGTTAGCAACCCTAACATAGGGTGCCTTTCATCCCGAAAAAATGGATTGTTCCCGAGGGATAGCAAAAAAACTTTCCACGCAGACGAAGTCGCGGGCGGCTGCTAGTATAAAATATTTTTTTTACTAAGAAATGTCATTTCCTTACATTTCTTGAGAAAAGTGTACCTCGGTATACATAGGTACAAGCCTTGTGCGGTAAGAAATTTACTTTGCCTTGAATTATAACCATCATCGACAATGTAATAGCGTCCGTTGCGTTAAGCGGGATTCCGCCTTGGTTTTCTGACGGACAGATGCTTGCAGTGCGTGAGTAAGCTCGAATCTATGTCGCCCCGCATCGGGATCCCGCTTAGCGCAGCGGATGAGTCTAACATCCCGCGCTTGCCAGTGTAATACTATTTTACTATTACTAGTTTTTAAGATATATTTTCGTCGTGATTGCGTAGGTAGCCACGTAGCGTGTATGAAGGTTGTTCGTGGTTTCAGTGCCTACGACCTTCGGCAAGATGATGGAGCTGCGGTGCGTGGTGGGCGTGATCCGGCACGGCGACCGCACGCCCAAGCAGAAGATGAAGGTCGAGGTCAGGCACCCGAGGTGAGTCTCACACACTGTTGTTATTGAGAACATTAAGAAACTGCATCACACAGATACGTAATTATTAGTAAGAGATAAATAAAAGTCTCTACCTCCTACACCGAATTTTTCTTTCAAATATTGTTGGTAACCTGTTTGTAACGGTGTTTTGTTATCCGAAGAATCGAACATTTGGCTGTTTGTTTTAACCTCTTGCCGGTCGCCTTTTACTTTTCTGAAAATCTGCTTCACAATCAAAAGGTAAGTTGTGAGTAACTTACCCCGCGTTCCGAATCACGCTGACAGCGCTGTTAGCGCGAATCCAACCAAATTAAATAGTCACAAAATATTACACAAATAAGGTATTTGTATACCTACTTCATTTAATGGATTATACGCTAACAGTGCTGTTGGCGTGATTTGGAACTAGGCATTACTAGACAGATGATTTGACATATTTTTCATATCACAACTGTCATTTCATTTGTCAAGTAAGCTACTCAAAACTTATGTTTTGATTGTGAAACAGGCATGTCTAATCTAAGGCTCAATATACATTAAAGGCTAAGCGAAGCTACTTTTATGGTACACTACATAGCATGAGTCTTATGCCCTTATTGTATAAAGTGCAAATTAGGTAAACGCCAATCATATTTCAAATCAAATCATATTTTATGTATTCAATACCAATGTATAAGACTGTATTCTAAATAAAATAAACGCCAAAAAAGCCGCGCGCCCCGGCGAAGAATCTACATTTCACTTTACACAATGGGAATAAGACTCATTATGCCTGTAGGTACCATAAATCGCTTCGCTTCGCTCTAGAGCCTTACTATTATACAGTCATCAGTGTGACGTACCGCAGATTCTTCGAGATATTCGAGAAGTACGAGGGGTTCAAGCGCGGGCACGTGAAGCTGAAGAAGCCGAAGCAACTGCAAGAAATCCTGGATATTGCGCGCGCGCTGCTCGCCGACATACACACGCGCCACGCCGACCCGGAGCTCGAGGAGAAGCAGGGCAAGCTGGAACAGCTCAAGAGCGTGCTCGAGATGTGAGCACTGACCTAGTAATTAATAAAAAAATAACAATAATGGTTATTTATGCAACTGTTGTATAATTAGGGGTATTATAAATAAAATAAATAAATATTTGACAACATCACATACATTGCTCCAATCCCAAAGTAAGTAGCTAAAGTCTGTCCATCCTTACTTGTCTTATATGGTAAACAATCTTCACCCAACTCTTTATTGAAATAATCATTTATAAAATACAACAAATGGTTTTCCACATAAAGATTACGAAATAAATTGTTAATAAATTAACAACAATTTCATAAAGTTACTAACATATTTTTAAATCATGATTTAAGTTTAAAAGACGTATGACAACTGTCAAAAACTGTTTACTAAATAAGACAAGTAAGGATGGACAGACTTTATAGCACTTGTGTTATGGAAATCAGAAACAACGGTGGTATGACACACACCCAGACCTGAGACAATATTGAAAAGTTCATTTTCTACATTGACCCAGCCGGGAATTGAACCCGGGACCTCAAGAGATGGTGACGCCTTGAAAACCGGCGTGCGAACCACTCGACCACGGAGGTCGTCAAAGCCACGAACGTGGGTTTAATCATATAAAATACTAATATTAGCTATCCAGCATCACTACATAGTATACATTACAACAAAGTTGCTTCCCGCTGTCTGTTCCTGTGTATGCTTAGATCTTTAAACTACGCAATGGATTTAGATGCGGTTTTTTTAATAGATTGATTCAAGAGGAAGGTTTATATGTATAATACATGGTGTCAAATTCCACACTACACCGAAACAAAGCGAGGGCGAGTCGCTAGTTACATATTATATGACTTAGGCAGTCGCCCATACTTTCGTCTAGCCATTTCCTTTAGCACAACATAACACTCGTTTGAATGATATTATGGTTACTAGGACACTAGTTCTTTTAATAATGGCAATAATGAGCAAATTGTTTCAGAAACTTTTATAGAATATTTAAAGCATGGGTGTAGATAAAAAAATAGTTGTTTTTTTCCCAAAAATACAAAAATAGTTTGAGGTGAGACAACCCCTTCACCAGTCAGAGTAAGTGGAAGCAGCTGCAGGAAATATTTAGTGAAACTAATGCACTGGCCTAGACTCTAGAGAATGCGGAATATACAAACCCGCTTACTTTGCGCGCTCGTACGTCGGCCCATACGTCGTTTGAGAGCCAAAGCGTCTACAGTACAGAAGTATATTTCGTTGTACTACCTTATAGATTATAAGACTGTGGTGATGGCGATACATTTGCCAGTGGGCCTTGCATGCGCTGCGCACGACGGATAAAATTTCTCAACACTTTTCTCGCGTATATAAGTGCAGTGTCTGCCCCGCGCACACTGTACTGATGTGAGAGGGACAGACATCGCGAGATAATTGTCGACACATAGTTGCGGTGCGTATGCTAAGCCCGCTGGGGCGCCACCGGCTAACTTACATGGCTATCGTAGTCGCTTTCATTTGACAGATGGTTGGGACACATTGCTACTTCTTTTTTGGCACAAATAAAATCTTACCAAAGAAAAGAAGCAATGTATCACATCCATCTGTCAAATGAAAGCGGTTACGATAGCCATGTAATCCCACGTTCACACGTAGACAAACTGGATCGTATTTTTGCAGGTACGGTTTAGTTACAATATAATTTAAATGTACGAGTTCACAAGTGTATTTGGTTTCAAGATCCTAAAAAACCGAAACGGATAAAACTTGACATACGATTTGGCGACTGCAATCAGATCACGACACACGACAAAATACCGTATCCGGTTAAGTGGCAATAGCACTTTAATACAAGGGTTCACACGAGCGCCGATTCGGTTTTTTATCGGATGCCGCGTATTCACACCATGACATACCATTGGGTTTTTTGCAGAAAAGCAATACCGGATGCCGTGTGAATAGAGTATCCGATTCTGCCGTACACGGTAAAAATCCGGTCCGGGAAATCGTGTCTCCGTGTGAAGGTAGCGTAAGTTAGCCGGTAGAGCCCCTGGACCCGCTTTAAGCCTCGATTACATACGCCGATTTTAGGAACCAATTTCGGGTTACCACCCGATACTTGACAATAAAATATTGTAGAATAAGTTCGATTTTAAAATAGAATTATACTATAACGGAAAAGTAAACATTGTTTAAAATTGGAGATGAGAATAAAAAAAATAAAAAAATGTTGACCTTTCTGTTATTTGTGCAAATTCACTGTTAAAATTTAACTTATTTATACGGGTGGCAACTCTAAATTGGTTTGCTAAATCGGTGTATGTAATCGAGGCATTAGACAAGTAGTTAGTGGTGTTTATGTCCCGCAGGTACGGGCACTTCTCGGGCATCAACCGCAAGGTGCAGATGAAGTACCAGCCGCGCGGCCGCCCGCGCGGCTCCAGCTCCGACGACGGTAACGCGCCGCCTGCGCACGGTCCGCACATATGCATACCTCACACATTACATCGCATTACATACCAGTGGCCCTACCATGAGTTGGTGCAAACTGTTCTCGCTAAAGTAAACTAGTTTTCTCTCTTTCACTCGCATTGACTATGCGCAGTATATCCGAAAGTTTACGGTGGCAAACAGTTTGCATCGAGTCATGGTAGAGCTACACGTATCTTCTTCGCACACACTTATAAATTATAACTACTTACGAATGGGGAATGTCCGAAAAAAATGTTTTATAATAAAAAAATGGGGAATGTCTGAAAGATTTTTTTCAGACATTCCCCATTCAGTAAAAAAACCTAGACTAAAAATACGATGTCAATTACGATGAAAATAATGTTTTTTTTTTCAAAGGATACAGTGTCTCATTCAGAGGACTTTAATTGTGTCGCGCATTAGCAGCGCGTCTGTCACATCACATGGATGGATATGACAGACGCACGGCTTACGCCGCGTTTACGTCGCGACTGAAACGCCTTTATGTGAAAGCGCTCTTAGGTCCGTGTTCATAAACCGCTCTCAACGTTGAAAGCTATCTTGAGATACCTGAGATGCTGTTCCTATATGCGTAGACACGCGCGTAGTTACGCACGTAACCCCCTGACACACCGGGTTACGCATACGTCTACGCGGCACGCAACGCAACCTGTCCCTTGCGCACCCAGCCGCTGCGGCAGCCATGTTTGCGACTCTGGTGCGCGATGTCAGACGAAGATTAATAAATGGACTAATTTTTTCGCACTTATTAATTTAGTTTTTCTTTAATATCGTTATTTATTATTTAAAAACAAAATAAAACACTACTTACTACCGGTAGTACCGGTACTATTTGTAAACAAATATAACTGAATGCG
Organism: Agriphila tristella; assembly: GCA_928269145.1. Taxonomy (NCBI): domain Eukaryota; kingdom Metazoa; phylum Arthropoda; class Insecta; order Lepidoptera; family Crambidae; genus Agriphila; species Agriphila tristella. The sequence goes on from OV743437.1 coordinate 23,250,427, forward strand.
TAGTCACGCGCGTGGTTACGCGCGTAGTGACGCGCAGCAAAGATACGTGCGTGTTCGAATTTGTTCAGTGTGACGTCCAATAGGGAATGCCATTAACTACAACGTCATCATTTCATCAATGCGTTCCGCTCTGCGTAGATACGCAGCCTGTTTGTCTCATGGGAGCTGCAATGCGTAGGGTTACGCATCGGTTACGTGTCTGCCATTTCTCATAAAGTTTCAGACATTACAACGTCATGGTACATCTACGCGTACGTGCACGCTTACGCATCCGGTGTGTTTCGCTTCTTAAAGATAACTTTCAACATTGAGAGCGATTTATAAATGCGGGCCAGTGTCATACTCATACAATCGCACATTCTGACAAATATATTTACAGTTAGGTAGTTGTGCGTGATATGATGCTGGTTTTGAATTTACATGCTTAACATTTCCATGTCAATGCTTAGTAACTTTTTACGCGCTTTTAAATTGTAAGTATCTCAAGCTTATCATTTGTAAAATTTTAATATTTTGCTTCTGGCAGTTGCTTAACAAAGCATATATTGATAACAAAATTATTATACCTAAGTTTGGCAGTAAAAGTAGCTGGTAAAATTATAAAATGTTAACCGTAATTGTTTGTAGTGTTGTAAAAGAACCGCCGTTTCCTTGTTTCGTAAAAAAAATCTTATTGCCTACTTTTCCCGAAATTTCACACCAACGAAGTCGCGGGTAAAATCTAGCTAAAGAAACAGAAACCCGTATTCACAACAGGCCCGGATCTAGGGTTCGGGTAAGGGGGCACTTGACCCGGGCGGCGAAAACTAGGGGGCGGCCACCGGTCGCGAGACCAGCCAGCGAGACTTGCTAGTGGCTGGGCTGGGTCCACTCAACACAACGTCTTAAATTGTTGGTTACGTACTTATTATAGTCGCTATCTCAATTTTTGAAATGCCAGCTAACGATGTCCCAGAACAGACACCCGCGAGTCGAGGTACTCGTAGACTGACGAGGTTACTCTGGTATCTGGTTTGGCTGTAATTATAGCTAATCTCCGATAGAGTAATATTATGCGAGGAGATGAGTCGACACAAGGCAAGGAAAACGGGGCGCCGCGGATAGGGATTTGCCGCGTTTGACAGGCATTTTTTTTTGCAGTCTCACTGGAATTTGAAAGTTCGCATACTGTATGCGGGTTTGCTTGATTGGAGCATGTATGTGGAATACATGCTCCGATCACGCAAACCCACGGACGGCTGCCCGCCCGCCCGAATAAAACTCATTACAAGATTTGTGAGATCAGCAGACACAACTGACTAAAAATCGCGCTGCGTGCCCTTTTTTTAAAATACACGGACATTTAATGCGTCCTAGACAGATATCCTTACTTACGTAGACGATAACCATAGGGTTACTTGCACCTAGGCTAGGCGTGGGGCGAGGAGGGGGGGCTTTGTTGAAAATTGTTTGTCAGAGAGCGTAGATAGAGATCGTAGATCCGGGCCTGATTCACAAACATCACTATGACATCGTCCCACTAACTAATTATACGACGACGACACCATCACAGAGCTCTAGTCAACTCAGTGCGTTCGCGTTGTCAAGGGTTGTTTGTTGTTTGTGAATACGGGTGAGGGTGAGTGTTAATCTGGTGGTTTGTTTGTAGTAGGGTGCGCGGGCGATCCGTCGTTGGTGTTGATACTGAAGTGGGGCGGCGAGCTGACGCCCGCGGGCCGCATCCAGGCCGAGGAGCTGGGCCGCATGTTCCGCTGCATGTACCCCGGCGGGCAGGGCCGGCACATACCGGGTGAGTTGACATGACAACCCTAACAACTTAGAACTTGGAGCTACTTCAAGCAGGTAGTGTAATAATAATATGATTGTGGACTTTAGTAAGATGTACGTTCCAGACAGAGGTTCACTGGTTCGAATGGCTCCAATCAGAGTGTGTGCTTTTGCTATAGCTCTTTTCCTGATGTGAACTTGTAATCCTAAAGTAGTCTCGGACAACTATTTTATAAAAGTGTACGCAAGCAAACCATCCAGCAGACCTATTTAGTAATTTTGACGGCTTCAGTGGGCAACCAAGTTTGGCTTTGTATAAGATGTACAAATTGTGGCGTAAGTTGTACATGCTGGGTTTTTTTATAGAATCGTCACATTGATTTCTTTACTGTAGCAGTAATGAACTTACACCGTACGCTAAACTCGGTTGCCCACCAAAGCTGTCAAAGTCGACAGGATTATTTGACTTTGTTAGGTGAAGGTGGTACGCAAGGCCTCGGCCTGTTACGCCTTCACTCCACCTTCCGGCACGACCTCAAGATCTACGCGTCGGACGAGGGCCGCGTGCAGATGACGGCCGCCGCCTTCGCCAAGGGGCTGCTCGCCTTGGAGGGGGAACTCACGCCCATATTGGTGCAGATGGTCAAGTCTGCCAATACTAACGGACTCTTGGACAATGACTGCGACTCCTCGAAAGTGCAGAATATGTAAGTATTTTAGATATTAAGGCTCCGTTACGCGAAATCATGTGTCTCTGTCTTTTTCTTTACGTGTAAAGAGTATGGACAATAACCTCACTTCTGCACTTTTTCGATGTTTTTCGTTGTTTTTTCATCATTATCTTTAGCACAACTATCTTTCTTGAAAAAAAGTTATTGGAGTAACTGCACAGTACGTTAAAGTGTATTTTGAGGTAGAATTCAATACGTTCCCGCTACTATTTACGCCAAAAATATGGCCCGCGACAAGCGCTTTTGATGATATTCTGATTTTTTTCTACAATCATCTGTTAGGTTTATACACAATCTTATGTTTGTAGCAACTAGAGAAACTCTTTAGCTTGTCGTATGATTTTTTTGGTGGCTACAAGTTTACATTTTCTATATAAAAAAATGGCCCACGCAAACCATGTTTTCCTATTACCGCCCCTTAAGAACAATTACAGCGTTATATTTTTAGTGGAATTGAATTATCACAAAAACAACTTACTGTCCTGTCAATAAAATTTGCCATCATCAATATTTAGGAAATTATCCATCAGACTACTGTTTTTTTACCCTGTATTGTATACTATGTCATTGTCAGCCGAAGGGTATATTAGCTTGGTCTTGTGTGTATGAATTTTGATTAGTTGTTATTTTTGCGTTCTGAAAATTAGCAGGATGTAAGTACATTTTATTTTGCCTGTTATCTTTAATTTAACACTAAAAATTCGTTTATAAAGACACCATGAGTTGTGCGTCACTGTATCAACTCGGGTGTATGAATCAGACATCTCATTTCACAAACTTATTTTTATTCCAATGCGTTTATTATACATAGATTTAGCCTGAAATATCAATGTGGTGTGTTTATTATTAAATAAGGAATAATTTAAAATGGTTTTCCAAAATCAGTCAAATCAACAGATTTTGGAAAATTATTTTAAATTATTCCTTATTTCATGATAAACACACTTCTTTGATATTTCAGGAAAAATCTATGTATTTCATAAAAAAATCAATGTTAAAGTTTAAAATTTAAAAACCGCAACAAAACACTATGACGCTGGACACGTGATTTGTTGACGTCACACGCAAGTCAACATTGCAATAAATAACCCAAGAATCTTATATTCATATTCTATAACCTTAGCCATTTGACAGCCATCAATCGCGGATTCTAAGTCTATGGTCATGTCAAACGCCTGAAGCCATATTTATTTACTTGTGTGTGACGTCATCATCTTCTTAGGGCGTTTTCGTCACAGGAAAAAAAATTGCATTTTCTAGGTGAACTTAATCAATTAATGAACTTATTTTATGTTATAGTTGAATATGTTTTTTAGGGTTCCATACCCAAAGGGTAAAAACGGGACCCTATTACTAAGACTGCTGTCCGTCTGTCTGTCTGTCACCACGCTATATCTCAAGAACCGTGGTAGCTAGACAGCTGAAATTTTCACAGATGATGTATTTCTGTTGCCGCTATAACAACAAATACTAAAAACAAAATAAAATATATATTTAAGGGGTGATTTTTTTGCCGTTTTTTGGTACGGAACCCTTCGTGCTCACGCACATTTTTTCACGCACCCTTCGGACTCACGTCCGACTCGCACTTGGCCGGTTTTTTATGATATCTGATAGGATGACCATAATTTGTATAATATATTGAATGTTGTCAAATACCCTATTGCAACAGGGCAAAAGCTCGTCTCCACGAGGCGATGCAGGTAGACCGCGAGTTCTCCGGCGAGGAGTGCGCGCGCATCAACCCGTGCGGCTCGCGCAGCATCCAGGCGGCCATGCAGTTCGTCAAGAACCCCGTGCAGTGCTGCGCGCACGTGCACCACCTCATACAGCGCCTCGTGCGCATCGTGCTCGCCAAGAAGGACGACCCCAAGACTAAGGGTACGGTACAGTTACAGTGTCCTACTTTTTTTTCATGCCGATGAAAATGCATTTACGCATCCCCCCCTGCAGGTGAGCAGGAGGTTCGTATGTGGGGCTCGCCAGGAGGGAACTGCAACATTTAATAACGTTGCAGTCCCCCCCCCACGACCGCCTCCCGTAATCCGGGAGGGGGGAATACCCGGAGTGTCGTACTTAGATACTGCAATGCATACAAAGAAAGGGGAGGAAAAGCGCAATTTTATCCCGATAGGTGGCGTCTTGTCTTTGGTACCCGGCCGCCAAAAAGAAAGTGTCAAAACATATGGGAATCTCTTGGAGTATTGCACTTTTTAATTTTATACTGAGAAAATGCCGCATTGTTGTGCATGTAACTGTTAAAATATTGGAGTTCATCGATTTCCCAGTAACAAAAAAAATATTGGGCAAAAAAATATTTAAAAAAAGATGCTATTCCCTCGATTTACTCCTTTACTGAGCCTGAGAAACATTATAAATCAAAAGGAATGTTTCATGAATTTGATGAAGCTTCGCCAAAATAAAACAATATTTGAATTATAACAGCTTTGTTCTTTAATATTTCAACCTCAGCAGTTTCTAACATATTTATAACTTGGATGAATTTGATAGGTATAAAAAATATGGAATAAGCCCAATATTGGGGCCAAACAGAGAATTCATAGAATTTTATATGCCAGAGTCATTCAAGAAACTTAGAATAATAAAATAAATATGATAATAAAACGGTTCGTGACCGTGTAGTTTTGGAAAGTTCAAAAATTCCAGTACAGAAACCTGAAATTACTATAGCACAGCAGGCATCATGAGGCAACTATAAACACGGAAATTCACTCTCAGTTGCTATGTTAAAATTTAAATCATATGCTTCTAATCTGAAATAAAAAGATTACTTGTAAATCTTACACGAAATTTAAAGAAATGTAATGCTTGTAAGCAATTTTTTATAAGTTGCTATAAACTTTCTTGCCTGTTGTTTTGGCTTTTCTTTTTGGTAATTCTTCTTTTATCTGAGCTAAAGTTAGCATGGAATACATTTGTTGTCCGCAAAACCGAAAAATATATAATCTAAGAAAGTAAAACCACATAATACACAGTCAAGACAATAGAAGCGCCATCTGTAATTCACTTTGCCTTCGCCTCCCCATTGCATACATATTCTGATTCATTCTCAGGTCCGTATTATAGGACGAGACTCAAGCACTGCTTGCTGCTTGAGTACAGTTAGAAAGGGATGGTGCTATTCATCGCATATAGCGCCATCCCTATCTAACTGTACTCAAGCAGAGATTTGAGTTTGAGTTTGATTCTGTAATACGAGCCTTAAATTCAGAAGATGTTTTGAATGAGGGTGACTTCCAAGTGTCATTTTAAAACAAAAAATAGTAATTATTTGCCTCACTAAATGGCGTTGATGGACAAGTGAACTGTCAAAATTGGCTTTGAATTTTTTTATTTTTCCTACGTTTTCTTCAGTTGACTGACCCTTGCCTATTTATCAACGTCGTCTATCGAGCCTACAGTTTTTTCTCTCTAGCTCGCACATTTCATGTTTCCTCAAGAGTTCTTAAATCTGATCTGAGAGCGGCAGTCAGCGGCAAAATGTGTACGGACTTTTAATTAATCTAGAGATTCTAGTTCTTTAGACGGTTAGTAAATAGCATTTGGTAATGCTAATGCAGCCTAGTATAGTGTTTTTTATTCGATGGGCGTTTTAGTCTCAAATTGTAAATAAATCATTACCATATTCCAGACACAATTCTCTATCACGGCGAGACTTGGGAGCTAATGGGTCGCCGTTGGGGCAAGATCGAAAAAGACTTCTGTATGAAGAACAAAACGTTCGACATCTCCAAGATCCCGGACATCTACGACTGCATCAAGTACGACCTGCAGCACAACCAGCACACGCTGCAGTTCGACCAAGCAGAGGAGCTGTATATGTACGCCAAGTACCTGGCTGACATCGTTATACCTCAAGTAAGGGAGTTTTTATTTATTTGTGCGAGCCATCAAACTGAACAACTTTTACTAGGGAAGGGACCTACTCTGAAATCATGAAAAAAAAAGTTATTTTAAAAAACATGTTGTATAGAATTTAGAGCTTCTTCAAGCAAGTACAGTCAACAAAGTTATGACCTTAAAAGTTTGAAAACAAATCGCTTGCAAGGATGGAACTATAAGTTCGAATTTTACCTGCCTCCATTGTGTTTATACAAAAGATGCTTTTGTGACTTTTGGGTAAATGCAAGACAATACAGACTACTCAATCTAGAAATGAACTTTAAGGTGTTCAGCTCGAAGCTTTACTGACTGTAGTACTGACCATAGTGTAATAAAATAATAGACCGAGCGAACGCGAAGCGCAGTGACGCTTCAGCTTGGGCAAAAATGCCCTTTATTCTCATAAGGACAGATTCTCAAAAGGACAGATTGTCAAAAAACCGAAAACGTACAGCTGCACACAAAAAATAATAGATTCTCAAAAAGACAGATTCTCTGTCTGTCTGTCGCTCTCGCGCTAACATTATTGTTGTGCCTGTGCGAGCGCAATAGTAATATGTTAGCGCAATTGTAAAAAAAAATCCTGTCTACGTCACCTATTACGGAGAAAATAAATTAAAAAGTGATTAAAAATTTAAAAGTTTATCTTCTCTGTATTTATGCGATCCTGGTACTTTAGTGATGTTTTGTATTACGAAAAATAAGAAAAAAAGCTATTCAAAATGAAGAAGTTAAACCTTACATACCATACATACATACACTCACGCCTGTTTCCCATGGGGGTAGGCAGAGACTATGGATCGCCACCTGCTACGATCCTTGCACACTTCTTTCGCTTCATTCACATCCATCAATCTTTTCATACATGCCCTGCGGTTTTTGTCACTGCGTACACCAGCCTTTTTATAATAACCCCTATTTGGTCCGCGTAGGTTTAGTTAAACCTTCTTTTCTCTTTTTCTGCTCACCTGTACTTCTGTCCTTTTGAGAATCTGTCCTTATGAGAATAAAGGAAAAATGCTTTCATATGTCCGTTCGGCTGTCCGTCTGTTCTCTACAGGTCGCATTTATCAACTTCTTCTTCAGCTTCTCGTGTAATTTTGTGAGCGTTCGATAGTTATATAGATTGGTCGATTCAGTTTTTCGAAATTATTCGTAAAAAAACATATTTCAGCCATTTCGAAAAATAATCAAAAATGTCACAAACGCGAAGTCTACACCTTACAGAGCCACTGGTAATATGATTGTGGACTTTAGTAAGATGTACGCTCCAGAGGTTCACTACTGGTTCGAATGGCTCCAATCAGAGTTTGTGCTTTTGTTATAGCTCTTTTTCTGATGTGAATACTTGTAATCCTAAAGTAGTCTCATCTCAAACAACTATTTTCTTAAAGTGTACGTAAGCAAACCATCCAGCAGGTCTATTTTGTAACTTTGACAGCTTCCATTTAAATTTTTCCATTCCATTTCATTCCAGTAATCCATAAGCGACAATCGGTGAATTTCTGATTTGTTTTTATGATGTTTGTTATAATACAAATACGTTCCAAATAGAGTCAGCGGAAAAGAGCCCTTTTAAATACTCCTTTGTTTTTTTTATGTCGTATGTATGATGATTTTTGTGTTTTCGATTAACAATATTCTAGACAAGAGTTTAGATGCAAATCCTGTATGGATGAGTAAAACCGTAAACTATTTTTTCTCGTATTTGTAGGAGTACGGCCTAACGATGCAAGAAAAACTAACAATAGGACAAGGGATTTGTACACCGTTACTAAAAAAAATAAGGGCCGATTTACAAAGAAATATAGAGGAGTCTGGAGAAGAGACGGTGAATAGACTAAATCCCAGGTAAATTTATATTAAATTGGAAGTTAGTATTTAGGAACTATTTACAGTTCTTTATGTTTTGATGCCGAAAATACATGGTTTACTTCTGCCTTTCAATTTCGATGAAACATCCAAATTGAATCATGTAAAAATACAAGTGAATCATTCAATGTAATTGCTCAACAAGATGATTACACATTTCTGCGCCTTTCAACCAGAGTGAATAAATTTGGTTGAACCGTGTATTTTCGGCATTAGATTGTTATTTAGATAGTTGTCTGTAATATGGTAGTTATATTAACATCTTCAGACAGAACATTTGGTAACTATTGTTTGGGTCCCGTTGGTACCGGCTAGCATAAAGGAGATTTATAGCTATTTATTAATCTCCACCTTACGTAGTGGTTTCTTGCATTTTCCTTCTATTCACAGGTATATACAGCATACAGCAGGTATTTTTAACTTTATGATGACCACATCAGAAGGCAGTGGCGAAGGGTCCATACAAGCCGATTTCCATCTGCTTACCTGTTAGAAATTCCACCCCATCAATCCCCTATGCAGATCATAGCACTTTTGTAGAACGAAATATCTTCGCCATAATTTTACCCTTCGCCACTGTCAGGTTTTGCATAATGGGGAGTCACACTGACAATTTCTCACGCAAGGTGGTGGATGGCTGGTGTTGCTGGGCTGTCAAAATAACGTACTGTTTTACATAAATATACAATGAAACTTTAATATTGTAACTTAATCAGTAGCAAACGTAGCTTTATGTTGTGCATTTCTGTTAAAAATAAAAAAGTACACCGTTTTATACTTCCACAAAGTTTATATTCCAAACTTCAAACCTGCGATTAGCTTTTGGCCTGTGGCTCCCCATTATGAAACGACATGACGCATGCGTATAATTTAAAATAAATATAATCATCTTTAGATTGCAGGTTTTAAAAAATAATTAATTCCTATTGAATAGTATGTACTCGTTCGGCCGTGTCAGGGAGTTGACTCGAATAAGCATAGTGATCTGTGGATAATCAGTAGGTTATTCACGTATACAGAAGTGTCCCCTGGCTTAGGTACAGTCACGGCGTGTCGTCGCCGGGCCGCCACGTGCGCACGCGCCTGTACTTCACCAGCGAGAGCCACGTCCACTCGTTGCTCACTGTACTTCGCTTCGGTGGACTACTCGATGTGAGTGCTGACATTTTTTTGTTATATTTTTATTACTTACTGACTACTTAAAAATATTATTTAGTTTTTGTGTGTACAAACCTTAAACCTTAGTAGTAGACAAACTATGTACTTTATTGCACCATCCATAAAGCTTGTAAATTTAATTGCAACTCTAGGCGCGACATGGTCAAAGTCAAGTAAAATTAACTTTTTTCAAATAAACATAAAAATTAAGCGCTTTTGAATCTTCAATATTTTTTTACTTATTTACCGTTCAAGGCTTTAATAACTAACAAGAAGAACAGGCGCAAGGCACTAGTATTCAGCTACTTTTGAGGTTGATCGTACAGTCACCGTCTAAATGATCTGAGCATTCAAAAACCAGAATAAATTATAATTTGACAAAAATCAACCTTATCTCAAGACATTAAAACGTGCAAATTTCAATTGTCTGAGAACAAACGAAAGTTTACCTTAAAATCTTGCGTTCCGTCGCAGAATGTCCCTTTCTCAAAATGTCCCCTGGTCGCAAAACGTCCCTTTCGCAGAATGTCCCTTTCGCAAAACGTCCCTTTCGCAAAATGTCCCTTTCGCAAAACGTCCCTTTCGCAAAATGTCCCTTTCGCAAAACGCCCCTTTCGCAGAATGTCCCGTTGGTATCAAATAAATATCACTCATGCCAAATATCCATTTTGTTCGAAATGTTCTATGAAACTCAAAAAATATACTACCCACTTGGGAGAATTTTTAAGCTACTCACAACACTAAATTGTAATAATCATCAGTTAAGAGGGTACTTATGAACATTTCGAACAAAATGGAAATTTGGCATGAGTGATATTTATTTGAAACCACGGGGACATTCTGCGAAAGGGGCGTTTTGCGAAAGGGACATTTTGCGAAAGGGGCGTTTTGCGAAAGGGACATTTTGCGAAAGGGACGTTTTGCGAAAGGGACGTTTTGCGAAAGGGACATTCTGCGAAAGGGACGTTTTGCTGCGACGGAGCCAAATCTTGAGTTAAGGTTGATTTTTGTCAAATTATAAGCTTTTTTGAGAGTGAAGGTGAAGGTCGCGGTACGCCGACGCCGCTGGATGCGGGCAGCGCAGGACCGAGCGTCGTGCAGATCTTTGGGGAGGCCTAAACCCAGCAGTGGGTGTCGTGCGGCTGATATGATGATGATGATGAATTATAACGTTGTGTTATACCAGATGGTGTCGGACGAGCAATGGCGGCGCGCGATGGAGTACGTGTCGATGGTGTCGGAGCTCAACTACATGTCGCAGATCGTCGTCATGCTCTACGAGGACCCCACCAAGGACCCCTGCTCTGAGGAGAGGTAATTATTTTTTATGTTTTCAATACTCGGCGTTAAATGACTCAAGCAAACGCAAATGGCCGGGTCACAGACGTTAGCATTTTTTACAGTAATTTCAGTTTGTATTTTATTGAAAAGAGAGAGTTTATGATAAATAATGTAGTGAAATTGTGTAAAAGGGGCAAAGAAGACAAATATCATAAGTATAACATATTTGTTCGTTTTAGTATAGTAAATATCTATGAGTATTATTATTATGGTCGCTATTATGCAACCGGTGTTCAGTCGCTTTGTGCTGTATAACTAAATGCGAGCATTTTTAGCCCCGCCCACTCGGTTGTCATTTTTGTGTGGAGCTATTTTTTGAGCGGAATGCTTGTTTTATAGGTTTTGGTTCGCTGATAACAATTCACACCTACACCAAAGTAGCCACTAAAGCAAAATCTATTGCTAAAGCGTTGGAACCTTGGGTTATTACAACCTCTTAAAACTTGTCAGGTTTATGAATTGCTATAGTTGCATCTCTTTCTTGCTGTATAGCAAATAAAGGAGACGCATTGATGGCCATTCAGAAAACTGGCAAGTTTTAAGAGGTTGTAATACGGGGGCTTGTCACATTAACATCCACGTTAACGTCATCCGTAACTAAAAATTACATAAAACATGAAAATTCTAATAGGTAATTTAATATATTAATTATTGAATTATTATTTTCAATTAGATAGGGTCTAGGTATATAATTTTTTACTATTGTTTTTCCTTTTTGAGGTAAAAAAAAATGCTTAGTTACTTAGTTAAAATGTCAGGAATTAAACGTGTGCAACTATGATAGAGATTAAAAAAATTGGCCGCCAGGCGCATTAGCAATTTGTATGGATAGTAACGGATTGTTGTATGTTCGGTGGGTAGATTCCACGTTGAGCTGCACTTCAGCCCGGGCGTGAACTGCTGCGTGCAGAAGAACCTGCCGCCCGGGCCCGGCTTCCGGCCGCACAGCCGCAACCACTCCACCGCCAACAACTCCGTGAGTTATGTCATCATCATATCAGCCGCACGATACCCACTGCTGGGTATATGCCTCCCCTAAGGCTGCATTTAGTGCATGACTGACGGTGAGCGCGTACCGCCAGCGCTGACGGTGAGCGCTGACGCTCAGCGCCGCCGATTAAAATTTGTGTTTAATGTTACGCTGACAGCGCTGATGGTGAGCGCTGACGCTCAACGCCGCCGCGCGCCGGTCAAAAGGAGATGGGGCAAACTCGGGCTTTTTATATCTCAATTGTACACTAATGAAAATATTGCCAAAAATCTTTATCTAAATAATCACGACCTATCACGAAGTTTCAGCAATTTTCGTACTCTCTGAAAAATGTACATTACATTAAAAGTAGGTAGTTCGTTTTTCATTTTTCATCTTCTTCTTTCATCTCCTTATTATTATTTTCCTTGTGGCAACACTCGTCAAACGGTGTTCCGAAATGTTGACATAAACTCTCAATGTTCGCGTATTGATGTTATTACCATTATTAGAACTTACGCATAATATTAAAATCTACTTTTTTAACTACCTAAACAATGATTTGATTACTTACTAAAAACTATACAAACGAAAAATACTAAAATAAAATACGTAATCAAGATTGCAGGAATACGGTTCGGAACACTGAAAAAAATGTCTGCTGACATTGGGTGCATTGCAATAGACTAATCATTGAGTCATCGATCGCCATAAAGTACATTTTAACCACTAAAGGTACACGCCACGCTTGCGTGAGGTACGCGTGCACGTAGACTGATGCGTAACCTTACGCATTGCAGCTCCCATGAGACAAACAGGCTGCGTACCTACGCAGAGCGGAACGCATTGATGACGTTGTAGTCAATGGCATTCCCTAATGCCGTGCCGTGCATGCGTGCCGCGTAGACGTATGCGTAACCCGGTGTGTCAGGGGGTTACGTACGTAACTACGCGCGTGTCTACGCGTGCGTGACCACGCGCGTGTCTACGCAGCTGGTGTGCCCAGGCCTTTAAGAGTGAACGCAGATCTATCCGCACCGCACGCGCTGCAGTCCTTTTTCGTAAAGCAGCCGCAGCGGCCGCAGTCTGCAGACGCAGCGGCTGCCGTACAAAGAAGGACTACAGCACGTGCGGTGCGGCCAGATGGTCTGCGTTTACCTTAAAAATATTTTCTTTAGACTGTGCTTTAAACAGTACTAACTAATAAGTAACTAATAAGTAATAAAAAACAAATGACTTTCCACCACAGATTATGTTAAAATATGTTGATCGATGACTTAGCGAATGGTCTGCTGGAATGCACCCACTGTAATGCTGTCTGTCAATGTCATTGACTGAGATATTTCGTTAGGATGTTTGTTTTGTTGTTTGTTTAGTTGGAATAATGTTGTTTGTAACTAAATGCAGCTATGTTTTATTACTAAATGCTTTCCCTGAGGATGTTAAAAGGTTAACAGCTGTTGACAATAATTGTTAAAGACAATATTAAGCTAAAACTTGACAACTAGTTACTAACTTGGCAGCTGGGATCGTATTGAGATGTGGTAAGTAGTTATCGTTTCTTTAAAGTCAAATAACTTTGTACAGACAGTACGGATGTTGAAGGAATATATATATTTTGAATACTAAGATAAAATGTTCGTATTATTTATGTAAACGAATACGCAATAAAAGACGAAGGAGAATTTTGTACACTTTATTCGAAATTGCGGGATCACGAAGAAGATTTTTTCGACTACTTTCTGTCCAAGCTTTTATTTTTACATCCCGATCTTTATATAAATTACTAGTTACATAGATCCCACAATGAAGGTCGCAGACGCACTTCAGTAATAACTCGCTCTGTATCAATAGAACCGTTGGAACACATTTTTTCCCTTGCACATAACTTGTTGCAAATAGTTATAAAACAACAATGAAAGTATGTACCAAAAATAGTTCTTTATTTATGTCAAACTGTGGCCGAAACTATTTTTGCCGACCGACCGAAACAAAACCTTCTGTCGGTCACTATCCGTATCCAGTTATTACAATGTGACATAATGCCCATTTGACAGATTTGTCAAGCTCCTTATGTCAACGGAATAAGATTCATTTTCGATTATCTTCTTTCTCAGTTAGCAAAAAATATCCAAGTATGTTAGAAACTTGACAAATATGTAAAAGGTGTATAATGGCCACACTTTAAGCAACTCCATTTAGTGCAAGCAGTCTATATTTTGCGTTCCTTACAGAGTTCTTCGGATGAGGTCAAATGCATAGAGGAAGAAAGTGAAGATGACCAAATGGCTAGCCAGGAAACTTTACAACCTGTAAGTTCTTTAGTATCTTTTGATAAATAATACAATAAAATCGTCGAATTAATTATTAATTACTATCGTTTGTTTTAGGACAATGCTGACGAGTTAGACAATACATTTTCACCTAAAAAGTCCTCCAAGTCGAAAATAAGACCATCGGACCCTATTCCAATTTGGTGAGTGGATTTATAGTTAAGGATCTGGCATTTCACTCTAGCAAGTCTACTGTCTAAAGTAGGGCCACTTTAATAGGTCACATTTGACAGTTCATGAAAACTCAACAACGAAACCTTTTAACAGTAGGGACACAATATTTATTTATTCAAAGGCATAATTGCTTAACTTTTTTCAGTTCATAATACATATTTATTGTAATAATCAGGAAATAAAGCAAATTTACGATTTATTTTGACAAATCACACTATGGACTGACATATGTCAAATGTGGCCTATTAAAGTGGCCCTACTTTAAAAATACTGGTTCAGATAAGCTTTCATTGACAGATGGATGTGACACATTGATAGTTATTTTGACACAAATAAAAACTTACCAAAGGAAAGAAGGGATGTGTCACATCCATCTGTCAAATCTCAAAGCGATGGCGATAGCAATCGAAGTTAGGCGCTAGAACCCCAGCTGACGTCTTTTTAAGGCTATTTTTTTGCATTTGTTGATTTATTGAAGAGGCCGGCGAACAGAGATCTTCTTATACAAACGTAATACCAAAATGATTTGAATTTTGAGCATAATTAACTCTTCTTGTGATGCTATTCGGATTAAGAAAGTATTTGTTTAGGGTTATATCACAGAATTACTGACGTACAGAAGTTGCACTCCGTAAAATCGTTTAAATAAATTGCAATTCAGGTCGCACAGCGCTCCCTTCGCTCCAAAACATTCACTTAGTAGTTGCCTCTCTTTCTATCGCGTAGGTCTTATCTTTTCTGACGTATGAAATTTGCCCTCTCAGAGGACGCTGAGCGCTTCATACTCACGCGCGGAGTGACAGAGCTCTGGTTATATTCAATAAAGAAATTCAAAATACCAAACCAAATAAATAAAAATTAATGCGATTTACAGTTTTGTATGAAAAATGTATTTGGCGTTTATTTTGAATGGGTTTAGTATTGTTTTTTTTAATAAAAGTCTAGACAAATACTGTCTTAATCCAAATAACATCACAAAAAGAGTTAATTATACTCAAATTGCAAATTATGGTATTTCGTTGTATAGGAAGTTCACTCACTGTTCGTCGGCCTCTCGATAGTTGTATCTGAAAGGGCAGTGCGTAATGTTAGTCGTATATCACTCGAAGTGATATTCTGTTCGGCAGCAACCTGCACTACACGGTGAGCGGGCACGAGGCCAGCACGCTGGCCGCGCGCCTCACCGCCGAGCTGCGCGCGCGCACGCACGACGCCCAGCAGGTATATACGCATGCCCACTCACACAGAATAGGCCCGTTCGGCAGCAACCTGCACTACACGGTGAGCGGGCACGAGGCCAGCACGCTGGCCGCGCGCCTCACCGCCGAGCTGCGCGCGCGCACGCACGACGCCCAGCAGGTATATACGCATGCCCACTCACACAGAATAGGCCCGTTCGGCAGCAACCTGCACTACACGGTGAGCGGGCACGAGGCCAGCACGCTGGCCGCGCGCCTCACCGCCGAGCTGCGCGCGCGCACGCACGACGCCCAGCAGGTATATACGCATGCCCACTCACACAGAATAGGCCCGTTCGGCAGCAACCTGCACTACACGGTGAGCGGGCACGAGGCCAGCACGCTGGCCGCGCGCCTCACCGCCGAGCTGCGCGCGCGCACGCACGACGCCCAGCAGGTATATACGCATGCCCACTCACACAGAATAGGCCCGTTCGGCAGCAACCTGCACTACACGGTGAGCGGGCACGAGGCCAGCACGCTGGCCGCGCGCCTCACCGCCGAGCTGCGCGCGCGCACGCACGACGCCCAGCAGGTATATACGCATGCCCACTCACACAGAATAGGCCCGTTTTGTTAGATGTAACTTTAACGTAATTAGCGGTTTTCTGACAGCTGATAATTTTAGTAAAAATTTATGTCGATAGATGGCGCTACTTCAACTAGGTAGATTTTTAAAATTTATTCGCGCTAAGGGTCAGAGAATAGTTCTTCGGAACACGCCAAAGGACAACCAACGCACAACGCAACAAACCTACTCACTCAACAAACGTATAATAAAAAAGTAATTACGTTTCATCCTTTGCCCTTTTCTTAAAAACCTACCTACTTAGTTGTACAACGACATCTAGTTCTTTTTTATGTACTACTTTTTTTTCTTCAACTGCCTTTTGAAAACCGCTCATTAGGGATGCTAACTGAAGAAATCGATTAGCGGAATATTCGTTTATTACGAATCGATTCCAAATTGTATGAACCTATATAGAATTGTTTTTAAATTTTTCAGTTTTAAGTTTTAGAAAGTGATAAAATTATTCAATGGAACACAAGAAAAATCTTATTTATGTAGTTTTTCACTTTTAACGGAAAAAAACAGAAATTGTCAATGAGGATCAGCGACAGGTTTGAATCCTTAAGATTCATTGATATAATATAAAAACATATTCAGAGCTATGAACCCTAGTGAAAGATTTTTTGAAATCCATTTAGAAAGGGTTGAGTTATAAAAATTCTCAATGCAATATGTGCTTTATTACGTACGACGTAAGGTTCGCGTACGTGTCATTAGGACCCCCCAAATAACAGCGTTCTAGGTCGTATAACTTCTGAGGTTTAAAATATATCGTGAAAATTTCTTATGTGGCATAAGCTTTCTGATAAGCCACTAAAGAAAAATCGTCACTGATTCTCATTTAGCTATCGTTTTCGCGTGTATAACTAATTATTTGATTTATCGATTAAATTATCAATATTTACCAATATTTTTAATGTTTTATAATTTAAAACAGCTGCATTTTATGTGCATTTACATAGAATCGAATAAAGTCGGTGGCACAATGGTTGGAAAACTAAACGAATAAGAACGTTACTGCTTTTGAGACGTTTTGTAGCAATACAAAATTACATTAATTTATTTTGAAAATTACGTAAAAAGAGTTGCATTCTATTATCATAACCAGCTATCAAAACGGGCCTATTATATCTCGGCGACTATACGTTCTAGAACAGACACCGCGAAAAAAAATTTGCTCACATATATTTTACTAATAAACCGCTCTCAACGTTGAGAGCGGTTTTTTAAATACAGGCCTAAGAGTATACCAATAAATAACTTACAGGGCGAAGAGAAAGAAATAAAAGAAGCGGAAGAAGCGCCCCCGCGCGCCCGCAGCTACGACCAGCACAAACAGAACAGCGATAACGGTAAATATGGACGAGCTTCGGAGCTCAGCTTTCATGGTTGTACTCTAACAAAGCCTGCGTTGTTTTACCATAAGTGTTGTAGGATTTACTCGATAATACAAAATTTCATCGAGTGTCGTAGTGACAGTACCTTTTTGGTAATATTTTATTGGATTTATTGGATTTTGCGACTAATGAGTTAGATTAGATATAACTTATCCCAAATGCCATCTTAAAGAATACCAGAAGAGATTTGAATGATTTTCGTTATAGTTGTGTTAACACTACTTGAATGATCAATCTAGGGACAGTCGCCATAAAATATCGCAATGTAAACTTATGATATGAATCAGCAGCTTTCAGTAATATTTCTATCGAACCAGCCCCCCTAGCCAAAGTAACATTTGCAAATTTTCGCTATCGCTTCGCTTCGAAACATGTATGGATTTGACGTTTTAAAATTCGATTGTTAATGAAACCTTATGTCAATCCCATACATGTTTCGAAAGCGAAGCGATAACGAAGATTTGCGAATGACACTTTGGCTAGGCCCTCTGGTTTTCAGAAAACTCTACAAACTATACACTGTTTTTAGAAGACCCAAAGAAACGCATTAGCGCGTCTTTCTCTCTAAATTAGAAGTTTGAATGTTTCTTGAAAAGTGCTTTTAATGTAGTTAGAAACCTTTCAACTCAAGCAAGAAATAGTAGCCTAACCTTTGCCTGGATATGCTTTTCTCAATAGTGTAATTGGTCAAGTTAGGATCGATATTAAACATGCATCTTTTCTTTGCCTTATACAATACTTTTTAAATTTTACTTTTGTTGTTTAATTTGACCAAGTGCATTAAGGTGTATAACCCAATTGTTTGACGCTGTGTACAGTCATCCTCAGAAGTAGTTGAACACTTTGATACCATATCACGCCAACTATTGCATTTATAATCGTAATAAAAACACAATAGTTACTGTGAGAAAGTAGTAAAGTGTTAAGCTAGTTCTGAGGCCGACTGTACTCAAACGACTGCGGCAGAGTGCGACGAGGCCGGCGGTGACTGCTTGCGCTACCCGGGCATGTCCGACGGCGACCAAGGTCAGTGGGCGGGGTCAACGTCATATTTGGGACTCCATTGCTGATGTGTAAGGGGAGATACCACTGCTACCGTTATAGCGTAGTAAAATTATTGGTCAATGTGGTTTAGCTCTTATTGGGACGCCTTTTCTGCCTAATGATATATTCGCCAGCAAATATCAGCCATGCTGGGGCCGCTTGCGCGCTAGAGAGATTGATAGATGCATCGTTTGCATCTAATGGACCATGCCTGTATTTAAGGTTCATCAGCTCGATATTATTGACGTTTATGCGCCTACTGACACGGCATGGCACGGCAAGGGATTTTTTATGAAACGAGCAAAAACCACGATACAAGATTTAAATTCCACGACACGGCATGCCGAAGCATACGTCAGTTTGTTTACACCTACGAATACTATCATTGCAACCTAATCGTAATATTATTAAGTATATTTCTGTTCGTTTCATAAAAATCTTTTTCCATGCCATGCTGTCAGTGGGCGCATGCCATTAGTTTAAGGTGGCTAAAGCATAGAACATAATGGTGCTTCTTGAGTACCGTTACTTTACTCCACCTAGCAGGTGTTAATTGGAAATTAATATATTTTAAATTAATTTAATACATTCGCTTATATCAAATTACGTTTAACAAAGATATCTTATTATTCATTGAGCACTGAGCCCTCCTATGTCACTGCGAGAAAGAAAACTCAATTTACCAAAACAGTCGAAAATATTGTAATTAATGAAAATAAAACACAGTATCCCTCACAAGAAAATATAATGACTAAAACTAACAACAACAAAATACTGCTTAAAACAAACGAATCTACGAGCAATGAAAACAAAGAAATATTTTTTACTCCTCCAATTACAGAATCAACACCACTACAGGGAGATAATAAAGTAAGTGAGAAAATTCTATTTAATATCTCGACAAACAATACCTTTAGCTTGTTGTCAGAGGAAGACGATCTGGAAGCCGATCTAGAGACTCAGCACACTGAATGTACTTTACATAGAAGCTGCCCGGAGCTATACACATGTAACACAACTACAATAGAAGAATATAAACTTAAAGTAAACAAACTGGAAACAGATTTAGAATCAGCTCACAAGGAAATTGAAAACCTACTGTCTGAAAAATACCAAATGAAAACAGAAATGAAAAGTTATCAATTAAAAATTCAAAAATTATTGCAGCTATGTAAAACTTCATCACCAGTAGTAACAAAACAACGCAAAACCATGAATACAAGTGACCAGAGCATTTCATCAAATACAAGTTTGAGAGGAACAAATGTTTTAAAAACACATCAGTTACACAAGAACCACAACCCTACTTTGTTACCCTGTGAGAAAAAAACAGTGTTTGGACAAAATGATGTACAGAAAAATGAAGAAATGGAAACAATTGGTACTAATTATATGTTAAACAATGAACAACAACAAGATAAAAGAAAAGTGTATATTCTAGCTGATCAACAGGGTCAAGGTATTCAAAAAATGTTACAGAAACTACTTGGTACCCAATACCAAGTATTTAGTTTTTGGAAATCTGGAGCTACTATATTTGACATTTTAAAATCATGTAGATCAGAACTATGTCATTTAACGCAAAATGATTATATAACAGTGATTGGTTTTATGAATGATGCCAGCCTTTTTTCTATTAGATATATATTGGCTTCATGGTTATCATCTGTATCAAATACTAATGTAATAATATGCGAGACCCCAGTTAATTATCACTTAAATGAAAACAAACTAAACCATGAGTTAAAATTTATATGTAGCCAATTTAAAAATACTACCTTTCTAGATATGAATTACGATAGTTTTGTACCAAGATTGAAATATCGTACTGTCAATTTATGTCGTAATATTTTGCGAGAGTTGTTAAGAATGCATTATTCTAGTAAATATAAAGAGTATTTAGTTCAAAAAAGCTCACTGACTTGTAAACATGTAAGAGATATAGGTACACAGACCGATAACAATAACTTGACTGACCAGAATGACAATAAAATTGAAAAGGACTTAATAAACACCAGTAAGTGCTCGACATCTTCTTTGAACAGTCAAAAATACGACTCTCCCTCTATTGAGCTTTTTCGTGACCAACCGGATAAATATACTACACCAAAACATTAATGGACTTATTACCAAATCAGACATTATTACAGTGTGCTTAGATGAATTGACAGATAAGGGTAAGCAAATAGACATATTATGCTGCACTGAACATAATATGATGTTGAATGATGTTCCTTTGTTGAATATACCTAATTTCTCAGTAGCTACATGTTATACGCGAAATGAAAGGAATGGAGGTTCTGTTATTTTGGTTAGGGACGGTTTGAGATTTAAAATAATAAATTTATCAACATTCAATATACCTAACGTTATTGAAACTTGTGCTATTGAACTGGTGGATCATAAAATAATAATAGTATGTGTTTATCGAATCCCAAGAAGTAAAAAGTGTGCTTTTTATTATAATCTATTTTTTGACAAATTACATGACATATTGCATTTACTCACCAAAAATAATAATAAACTTATTGTTTGCGGTGATTTCAATACAGATACATTAAAGAAATCTAATTACTCTGAAGAATTTAATCGAATAATACTGGGACATAATCTAAGGCTTTCTGTAAATGAAGTGACACGACCTAGTAGCGGTACATGTTTAGACAATATAATACATAATATACGTGGGGCAAAATCTGAAGTTATTGAGCTAGCTGTTTCTGACCATAAAGCTCAATTGATGGCTTGCCCAGTAAAGAAAATATTTGCCTTTGACCACTGGTATACATATAAACGAGACTATTGTAATGAAAACTTGATAAAATTTAAAAATTGTATAGAAAAACTGTCTTTTAGTGAAATGTATGATACTAATGATGGGGATGAGGCATACGAAGTATTTTATGACATATTCAAAACTATGTATGATTTGTGTTTTCCAATTTTTCGGAGGAAGATGTATATGAAGCGAAAGCCTAAGTGGATTTCAACTGGCATAAGAAAATGTAGTAAAAATAAACGTGCCTTACTTTGGCGATATAGATTTTCGAAAAGTGATGTTGATAAAAATAAGTTCAAAGAGTATTCTGCACGTTATGCTAAGATTATTAAATTAACGCAAAAATCTCAAAATGATTACTATATCTTAAATTCAGTAAATAAATCTGAGGCAACTTGGAAAATCATAAATCAAAGCAAGCAGAATCAACCAAGAGAATATATATGCCAATTGAATGTGAGAAATGAAAAAATTACTAATCCAAAGTTAATTGCCAAAGAGTTCAATGATTACTATATAGATTTAGTCAAGTCGAATACACAATCAAATGTAGATAAAAAATGTGCACCTATTAAATGTAATAATCAATATTATAAGTCAATTTTTATGACACCTACAGATCCTGAAGAGGTGTGCAGAATAATAAATAGTCTTAAAAATACGGGTAGCACAGGCTTTGATGAAATATCTACTAAAGTTATTAAATATGTATCCAATATTATATCTAAACATCTAAGTTACATAATTAATCTATGCATAGAACAAGGTTCGTTTCCAAGAAAATTGAAAATAACTGTTATTAAACCTATGCACAAAAAAGGTTGTAAGTTGGACATTAAAAACTATAGACCTTTAGCATTGACATCAATATTCGCAAAAATTTTTGAAAAAATACTACACAAAAGACTCTATAACTATTTTGAAACAAGAAACATACTGACTAGGGAACAAAAAGGTTTTCGTAAAAACAAATCAATTGATTCAGCTATATATGAATTCTTGGAAAAGGTTTATATTAGAATGGGCAATAAAGAACCAGTTTATGCCATCTTTTTAGACATGACCAAGGCATTTGATTATGTGGATCATAATATACTATTGAGAAAGTTGGAAGATTATGGCATTCGAGGAATTCCACTTAAGCTTTTGCGCTCGTACCTTAGTGAAAGAACACAAATGACATGCATTAACAGGATGTCTGCGGAGAGAAAAGTTGAGAAACAATTTATGTCTTCTCAGAGAACCGTAACATATGGTGTTCCTCAGGGCAGTGTCCTTGGGCCACTACTATTCTTAATATACATCAACGATTTGCCAAGGTCAACACAAAATCCAATGATACTATTTGCAGATGATTGTACTGTCGTATGTGAACACGAATCTGAAATAAATTCTACTCTTGCTTCCATAATTGAATGGCTTAAAGCTAATAATCTTGAAATTAATTTGCAAAAGACGAATATTATGAATTTCAAGCGGAAATCTACACAAACGTCTAATACCAAATATACATATGAAAATGAGGAACTATGTGAAACGCAAACAACTAAGTTTCTGGGTCTATATATCGATAGTGATATGAAATGGCAATCACATCTAGACCAAATTCAAAATAAATTGCTGCAGTTCTCATATGCATTACGAATGTTAAAAAGAGTGGTAAATCAGAAAGCAGTCATTGCCGCTTATCATGGATATGTAGTGCCAAAATTACGTTATGGTATTATATTTTGGGGGAATGCTGTAAAGATCGGAAGAATATTTATAGCACAAAAGAGATGTATTAGAGCAATATGTAACCTAAGGAAAACTGACAGTTGTAGGCCTTTTTTTAGGAAATTGAATATTATGACTCTTGTTTCAATATACATATATCAAATTGCCCTATACATAAAGCAGAACCCTGATCTTTTCCCCAGTGTTACAAGTGCGAGACGCTGTAACTATTTGCGTGTTAGATCCGACTGTAGGACGACCCTTCTTGGTAATAGTATTTTAATGATGTCCTCAAAAATATTCAATAAGTTACCCTCCGATATTAGAATATGTAATGACTTTATAACTTTTAAAAACAAATTATTTGACTACCTAATAGACAAGACTTTTTACACACTTAAAGAGTTTTTTGACAATAAGGATTAAGGATGACAATACTAATTGAATTATTGAGAATCACTAAATTTGTAATTGTATTGATTTGACATTAAAGAATAATTATGACATATTAATTGAATTGAAAACATTTAAATTGTTGATAATGAATCGGTACCTATAATAATAACGACATTTGCTATTCATAAAATTTGTAATTTGTTTTTATTTTTATTTCAATGCATGTAATCTAAAATTTGTATGCCCCAGAGGCCAATTACAGTTGGACATATTATTTTGTAAGACCATAAATTACCTGTGATTTGACAAATAAATGAATTGAATTGAATTGAATTGAATTGAATTATTTTTTAAAGTAATAATTGAAGTAATAAATGTTAACCGAGACGAGATAGAACTGACTTTAAAAGGTAAGCACGTAGAAAGCATGCGCAGTAAACTCCATTAGTAGGAGATAATAGGTATTGCTACGTCATATTCCAATCCTTGTTAGAAGGCACTATCGACTCATCTTTCACAGATACGTAATCATGTCTGATTGATTTTATTATAATTATTCCGGGACAGTGTTTGTATATTTTTCAAATTGTGTTATTTTGGAGTTCGTAGCGGTGTGGCGGCGACGTGTCTTCGATTAGCTCATTCTGGCCGGTGATTTTGTGTGTGTTTTCGTTGCACTCTCGCATCCCGAGTTCGTGTGTTAAGTTTGACTATTGTTTGCACTCGCATGTATTAGGCCGACATACACTAACTTTGTTATTTTAATATACCTTTTTTATCACTGTCGTCGGGTGAAAACTCATACCTTATTTTAGTCCTCCGATTACATCCTTGTAAACGAGGGGGTAATATACTGGTACGGAAGTTTCGCTCGACTATGCCGTGAAACAGTCGTCAAACTGGCGCACCGGGCACTGCCTTTCACGTGACGCCGTCCGTGTCTACATTCTTCAAATCCGTCACGCTTAAAGCACTTTACATATCTCTATATAAGTAAGTCTATTTATATATTGTTATCTCTTTTTATTTTATTTATTAACGTCTATGTCTATTTCTCTCCTTCACCCTTTCTTCTAACTGTCACATCACGTAACACGGTCGCGCGGTACGGTATAACACAAGGCGCACGGCCGCTCTCCCCCCCGCTCCCGTCGCCCCCCTCGCCGCACGTGCTCCTGGAGGGGGTGGAGTCTGCGACGAACGAGCTGCCGCTGTCGGCGCTGTCGTTCGGCGGCCGCGGGGGCGGGCGGCCGGGCTGTACCTCGTGGGCGGCAGGGCGGCGCCAGCGGCACAGCATCGCCGGCCAGATGAGCTACCTCAAGATGCTGGGGCTGGCGCGCGGCAAGCTGGCCGGCGCCGCGGGCCTGTTCAGCACCGCCGTCATCTCGGGCTCCAGCTCCGCGCCCAACCTGCGCGTCATGATACCCTCCGCCGCCGCCACCAACAGTGAGTACTCTCGCCTCGCCCAAAGCCCGCCATCGCCACACCCACTGACGTACAATCGACAGCACTTCCGGTTTACCCCTCCTAAAGACAAAATCGCTTGCACGCCGCGCCGTCACTAGCATAAGGCTAAGTTCATATGAACGCGCGATGCCGCGCGTCGCCGCGCGGTAGGAGCATTCACATGATAGCGTGCACGCGCGGCAGTCTGGCATTAACATCACTGAGAATGACCGTGGCTGAAGCAATTTGTCATGGATTTGTTTATTTATAAAAAGTTATTTTAACAAAGTATGTTTAATATTTTATGTTTATTTTAACAAAGAAATAAAATTAATTTGTAGATTAAACTTACCCAATATATTCTTTTTTTTTTCAGAATCATTATTATAGGTGAAAATAAAAACTAATTCTCCCCAAGACCTCTTTAAAAATTTATTTGAATACCTATTACTTGGAGTTAAGATTCCAAATGGCATTTCTTTTTTCGACTTCGTCGATAAGCATATCGTTAGAAATTTCGTCTTCGATACTTATTTTTCTAACTAACTAGATCCGTTCGTCTAAAACCGCGCGGCTCAACTGAACGAGTCAATGCAGGCTTGTAGATCTTGAACCGCGCGGCACCGCGCGGCTGTGGCGCGGCACAAGATCTTGCGCGCGGTGCATGGCGCGCCACGCGGTGCCGCGCGGCATCGCGCGGTAATGTAAACGATTTTACACAGTTTAGTAGGATCTTGTACCGCGCGGTTGGCACTGCCGCGCGGCACCGCGCGGTCATATGAACTTAGCCTAACGGTTAGTTGACGCAGGGGCGATACGCGTGCACACGATTTTTTCTACAAACTGGTAAAGTACGTGAGATGCCGATCGTACCCTCGGAAGGAATAATTATATCGAAGAATGCTAGTCATTTCATTAGATATGCCAATAATTGTATTAAAATATAACTTTATGAACGATATTATAAATGAACAAAACATATAAAAGTTTGGTGTAATTATTTTGGTACAGGCAGTAATAATAATAATTAGCAACTCGACTACATACTAATGTATCTATTACTATCCTACTTAATATTATAAATGTGAAAGTTTGTGAGTTTGGATGTTTGGATGTTTAGATGTTTGGATGTTTAGATGTTTGTTCCTCAATCACGCAAAAACTACTGAACGGATTTGGTTGAAATTTGGCACACAGATAGTAGATAGCCTGGATTAAAACATAGGATACTTTTTAACCCGATATTCCCACGGGAACGGGAACCACGCAAGTGAAACCGCGGGCGGCCGCTAGTACTACATACAGTACGCAAGCAGTAGATTACTACTAGGCTAGGCTAGCTAATTACGATTCAAATTATTTATAAGTGTTGGTGGTGATGGCGGGCGGCAGTATAAGTAGGTCCAAATTACAAACTATGGTTAATTCACTACTAAATAATATACTAGATTCTTTTACTGACGTATTTTTCTTAATTTGGATTTACTTATGTAAAACTTACGCGAATAAGTGGCACGGCTACTTTTTGATCAATTTCCATTTCTCATGACTACGATTGCACGACTGTATCAGTTACCTACGGAACGGGAAACGGAAATATCTACCGCACAATCTCAATTTAAGAACTGTTTATAAAGGTTCCGATTTACATAATAGTAGGTATGCACGTCTATACAAAAAAAAGTTGGGAGTTACAAGTCATGATAAAGTTTGGCCACTTGATGGAAACTGATCTGTAGACTGTTCCTAACTAATATTGAGCTGGGCCAAACTATCCTTACATACAGTTCCATACGGCAGCGGGTTTAATAGCGCTCTTTTCCTGGATCATTCAAAAAATTATATCAATTCAGGTTTAGCTAATAGGTCAAATGTGGTATCATTTTCGGATAAATCAATAACGTAGAATTCATTTCTGATATAAAAAAATGCAATTTATCAAGCAGTTTCTGATAAATTACACAATAACCAAAATATCTAAACTTAATTTTTTTATTTTAAGTATTGGCATTTGTTTCAGTATTTTCAAAAAAACTACCTTAAAGAAGCGTTTTTCAGGTTAATTTGTTATATACTTTTATTATGTTAATTATATTTTATACAACTTGAGCCTAACCCAAGTAGTTAAGGTCCAGTGTTTGCGGAGACACAGCTAGTCAAAAATAGGCATTTTTTCACGAAATAAAAAGAATTTCCGTTTCGTTCGGAAGCATATTTAAGGTTTTTTGTGTATATTTCTGTAAAGTTAATTAAATTTTCTACAATTTGAGCTTAATTTGAGTAGTCTAGGTCTATTGGTTGCCGAGACGTAGCTGGTCAAAAATGGGCCTTTTATCGAAATTAATTGAAAAAATCTTATCTATTCTTCTATTCTTATTTTTCTACTCTAGATAATAAATAATTGTCAAATCACAAGAAGAAGAATTTTAGTGCAACTACATTTACGTGGAAATTGGGACAGGTATGTAAATTGGAGGAGACCTGTCTCTCTTTTGTATGATCGAACTATTATTTGGTGAATTTTATAACTCGTAAGAAATTCCGCATACCGCACTCATGTTCCTGGTTCCCGGTAGTGGTAGAAGTTTAAAGATTAAAATCAACGTGTCAATACAGAAACAAACACGCCATTTATTTACTTCTTTAATATGCGTCTTATAAATTGTTGTTCTAATATTAAAAACTTAAAAAAAAAATAGTCTTGTTTGAATTCAACAGTAATGTAACCTCGTCGTCTAAAATTCTACGATTTTCCGATGGTGTCAGGGGTCAAGCCTTGAGAAGTAAAGGTTCGATGTTTTTAAATGTTTGTTTTGTTTCGTTGTATTGTAATACAAATTAAATACAGAAAATGGGTCAGTTATAATCTGAGTCTTGTCTGTATCTCACTTTTATAATCATCAGCCATCATTTGATAGCTCATGCTTAAGCAGTTATATGGTCAGTAGCCGCGCTGGAGGGGTTCGGAGGGGTGCCGGCGATCCGCCCGCTGGAGACTCTGCACAACGCACTGTCGCTGCGACAGCTGGACGCGTTCCTGGAGCGCGTCACCGTGGCGCCCGTGCTGCTGGGCACGCCGCCCGCGCCCTCTGCGCACGCGCCGCAGAAGCAGCCCTCGCCCACCAACAGTGAGTGTCACACCGTCAGTGACGGGGCGACGACCATAGGTAGTGCCTACGCACCGTCGCTGCGACGGCTGGACGCGTTCCTGGAGCGCGTCACCGTGGCGCCCGTGCTGCTGGGCACGCCGCCCGCGCCCTCCGCGCCATTCGCAATTTAATACTTGTAGCTACTAGAAAATCTCTTTAGCTTGTCGTATGTTTTTTTGTGGCTACAACTTTACGTTTTCAATATAAAAATATGACCCCCACAAACCATGTTTTCCTATCATGGACCCTTAGAAAGACCTCTAAGTAGCTACTGATTGACCATCAGTCATTTTTAATGTCCCCACTGCTGGAGCACAGGTCTTTCTTATGGTTGGATAAGGAGGATGGGCCATAAGCCCAATGTGGATTGGTGGGCAAGGTACTGATTATAGCTTTTAATTTGACTTTTAATCACATAGGTGTGGGTTGGAGCGGGCCTTCTTCGCTGATGTCATCTTCGGGCGAGCTGCCTAGCGGGCTGTCGTCCGCGGGGCCATCCTCACCGAACTCCAACTACGCTTCGGACCATAACAAGAGCTCTGACAGGGACACGCAGCCTAGCCACGAGTGAGTCGACACTCCTTGTTATGCAAAATACCCTCACACTATCTTGGAGAGTGAATGCAAAGCATAAAGGAAGATAATCATTGTCAGCTGTAAAACGCCCGCTGCTGAGCATAGGTCTTTTCTCTTACTTTGCTTGGTACTGCGCTTGCGCATCCAGGGTCAATTAGGCCTCTTGTTAAGGCCGTATTTTTACGAATTACGAGCCGACGCGATAGCTTTGACTCTGTCTAGCAACGCCTCGATAAAAAAAGACAGAGTTATCGTACCGGCCTGGTGTCCGGCAATACAACAGCCGTTAACAAGCGGCCAGGAATCTTTAAGATACTTTTTGAGGATTTTTTGTATTGCAATGCCAGTCAAACAAAATGCCTAGCAGTGGAAATCGTGCGGCTGATAATGATTATGAAGAAGTTCTTAAGACTTTGTGAAAATAAAACCCATATGTCAGTTCTATTGGTGGTAAGGAAAATCCTGCATGTGGTTTTAAACTTTGGGGTTAGCTAAATAGCTAAGTTAGTATTTTTACACGCCTCTCCGAAAAACAGAGAGTGTAATATGTTCATTGTAAATAAACTCTTTAAGCAACACTAAATTCGCGAGATGTAGTATTGAAATCACTTAGGAATATGCCAGTATATTGCACGTATGTAACTAAGTAAAGGTATTTAGTTTTTACTATGAAATAACACAGTGTCAATTTCTAAGTTTCTGCTATCTTTTTTAATATTGGAAAAAGTGCTTTAACTATATAGTTTAATTGAGGCAAGTAAAAATATTTACAATTACGTAAATAGTAATTATTTTAAATAAAAAAAACATTATTTCTCAGACTATAACATTGGATCGGCTTATAATATAAGTACACACGAACATATTTGCCTTCTAAACAGTAAATTATTTCCTTATGTTACAAATAATTATTTTAATAGACTGTCAAACGTAAACGCGAAAGGGTTTTCTACATTTTAGAAGCTGACTGTACATATAATGTGGTTTAATAGTTTCAGTGTGTTTGCTTTGCATATGGGTTTATTTGATTTTTGTTTATAAATTCTGATAATCACAGTTTCCTGGCATATACTAACTACTGTGGTGAAAAAAAAACACATGAATGGACGGTCCACTGTCCCGTCATGAAACTTAAGGCTAGTTAAGTAGGATTAGAGTCGAGATTCATCGTAAGTGCTGCTTTTGGTACAGTCACGTCTAAAAATACGTATACAGTTTGGAACTTTGTCACTTTGTTGCAGTTGTCAATTGATTTCCGTTCAAAAAAGTAATAGCTTTTAGAGTGACAAAGTTCTAGACTATACAAATACATGACTGTACTATCCGCGTCAATTGGTAATGCGCCTGGCGGCCATGATTTTAACCTCAAAAACGAAAAACAATTGTAATTTTTTAATATACCTAGACCTTTTCTTATTGAAAATAAGATTTTAATAATTAATTTATTAAATTACCTATTAGAATTTAACAGTTTTTTGACATTTTTAGATGCGGATGACGTTGATGTGTATGTTAATTTGACAAGGTTCCAGCGCATTACCAATTGACGGGGATAGTACTATGCGCAACAGCGTCGCTTAACCAGTTAGCAACAAAATTCGTGTGCGCGCGTATCGCCCCTGCCCGAACTAAACGTATATTGTGACGGCGCGGCGTGCAAGCGATTTTAACCTTAGGAGTGGTTAAGCGACGCTGTTGCCCATGGTACATACTCAATAGTTTTGATTTGATAACAGATTAAGTTTCAGATGATCAACATCATTGTACATTAGCTTAGCTTTACACATAATGGGTTTTTTATTTACTACAGTGTTATTGTAAAAGATTTTAAACACCTATTTAACTTAGACACTGTTTAAATGTGATGTGATGATGTCTTTTTCAAAGAATATTGTCAAAAAAGTGACAGCATCACACTTAAGCAGTGCCTAAGTAAAACAGGTGTTTAAAAATCTTTCGTTTAAACACCGCGAATTTTTAATAAACTGATGAGTCTCGACCCTTTCATTACTTCATCTTCCATACCGGCTGGAAATAGATTTTTCAAGGCTTTTCTACTCTTTGCAAATACTTTTTGGTGTTTTTTTTAATCATGTGACTTACTATTTCATCAACTTTCACACAAACTGCGATTGAGTGTAACACTTGTAAATAATTGACATTAAAATGCTTTAGTTCGTTTAAAAGTTACAAATATTTTAAACGTTATATACTTCGGCGCTGATATTACATAAAGATAAAAATACTTTAATTACACCTGAATGGATCGTATTGTACAAATCATTTAAATAGGAATCGTATTTTTCTTCTAACTTGAGCATTACAAATATTCGATTTTGAAATAAGTAAAATTATATCCGCGCTTGTGTGAAAGTTAAGAATACCAGCGGGGTGGTAGAAAGTCTCGCTCATTGCAACGCTGAAGAAAATCGCTTTTTGGCCTCCCGGCCGGTAACAGAATCGTTGATTCCAGTAGCAATTGGAGTAAAAATGTGCCGAGCAAGCTCCCCCAGTGGGACGGCGAGGCGGCCACCTTGTGCGCGTACGACGCTAGCCTGCATCCATTCATGCCGCACGCCACTCTAGCAGGTATACACTGCGGTACCTACTACACTTTCTATTATGGTAATTTTCCTGTTACTGTGATATCACCGACGCATCATACGTGCTCAGGACTCTCAGGAGCCTTACTTTTTTTTACTAACTTGGTGCATATGCTGTTGTTGAAGTAACAATGCGCGATGTGATGAGTAAGAGGGAGATAACATGATCAGTCTGGCGCCAGTCCATTCCATTAGTCAAGTACAAATTTTGGATCATCAGTAGAGATGAAACGGATATCCGGTAACTATCCGGTATACGACCTATCCGGCGGCTTTAATACTATCCGGCCGAATACCGGATAACTACTATTTGGCCGGATAGGCATCCGGCCGAATTTAAAAAAATCTGGGTAAAAAATATATGTTTAAGTAATTATTTGCTTTATTTAGTTAGTCTTACTCAGTTGCACCACCTAACTTTAACGATAACAATCTTGTTATAGTACCAGTTAAGCATAAGTTAGCCAAAAAAAGAGGTTGTCAGCCAGCATGATGTCTTTTGACAAGTTTGACGTGACAAATAGGTAGCATTACCATTTGACGATAACTTTAACTTTGACAGTGTTTTGGTGCAACTCACATTTAGTATCACTTAAGAAATATAATTCCGAATCGAACAGAGTCCACCCGATCGTTCGCGCGCCGCCTGCGCAAGTGTGCGATGCGCCAAACGGCTAAGTTCCGCCGGATATCCGACGGCCGGATACCCGGCCATCCGGCCACATGGGTGGCCGAATATCCGGTATCCGGCCAAACTGCTATCCGTTTCATCTCTAATCATCAATCTGGAAAAAAATCAAAGTCTTATACATGCTGATGGAATGGACTGGCGCCAGACTGATCATGTAATCTCCCTCTAAGAGTAAACGCGATCCGCGATGCTGGACATTCAGTGCAAAATTGCATGGTTCGTGTTTTGCCATAGGGCCCACCTAGCTTTGCAAAGTGACATTTGCATTGATATATATGTCACCGTTAAAGTGCGGAAATCAGTGAATCTGCAGATTTACTAGGTAATCTGCAGATTCACTGGTCGAATCAGTCAGTGCGAAAAGTTATTTTATTTCGTACTTTAACTACGTAATCTGCAGATTCCATGGCTTGCAGACTAACGACCAAAGATCAGTTAAAGTACGGAAATAGGGGTTTTTATTGAAAAAAAATGTGTAATAACATAAAAAGGGGTTGATACAAAAGCGGGGGGAGGGGGGGGAGCGCAGCCCCCCCACAAGGGGGCCTAGTATTATGACCAAAAACGCGCGAGTCGAGCGAGCGGAGCGAGCATGCCGCGGGAGCGGCTGGCGAAGCGCCAGAAACGAAGTTTTTGCAAAATAAACTTTCAATATACACTCGACGTCAGAAAAACCGCACCTCTTTGCCATCTGCTATTGCTAGCTAACGTTTTATTGTGTAAATGTTGATATCTATTGAAAGTACATTTAATGAGTTTTCTTTTGATAATTGTTTGATTTAGTTAACATAACAGTTACCATAATTAAACGATTAAAGCGTTATTGCTAGCGCCACCACAAAATGGAAATAAAAGGGGTCAATTCAGGAAATTCGCTATCGAGATGATGGATAAAACACACTTCAACAGTTCAATTAAAAAAAGGAATACCCAAGATGGATACTATTATTGCCCATGAAGTTACTCAAATATTGGAAAAAAAAATTAGGCAATGTAATGTGCTCGGAAACTCAATCTCAGTAATTGATTCCGTTCGACGAGTATTCCAACGGTTTCTAGACTGCTCCGAAGGGGAAGAAATAAAATAAATATATAAAATAAAAAAGAGTAAAAAAGTATATAATAACACTTATCATTAAATTATATGGGATTAAATTAACTTTGAAGAAAAGGTGCGGTTTTTCTGACGCCGAGTGTAGTATAGTAGTATCTTTTACTTAAATTTCCTGAAAACTTGGCTATTTCACTCACTGTATTCCGCACTTTAACAGTGTAGCATCCGTTAGTGTGCAGATTAACTAGATAAAGTGCGGAAATCGTCTACTTTGAGAAAAAATCTTACTTTAACTGACTCTACCAGTAAATCTGCAGATTAACGGATTCCGTACTCTAACGGTAACATATACATTTAAAAATCTATTGTTAACGAAAACGTATGTCAATCCCATACATCTCTCGAAGGCGAAGCGATAACGAAGATTTGCAAATCCTCTGCTCTGCTTGGTGTTTACACTGGCTGACTATGTTCTACTAAATTCCCACTTTGATGATTGCTTTTGCATCTGAGCAATATGGTTACTATATACTCATGGTTTGGCCCCTGGAGGTAAAATCATAATTATAGTCCTTATTAACATTATGAATTTACAGCTTCATATTTCGTAACGTAGTATTGATTGGACGTCTATGTATCAGCGTGACAGCCGACAGGATAGTTAATTAACTAGTATTAAGTATATGTGTACTAATCATGCATTCATTTTATGTGCTTAGCATATCGGATCCAAGAGTAGAAACGATGACGATAATGATTGTATGGTGTACTGGCGATTACCACGCGAACTAACAGAGACTATTTATGAAATGTTAGATTTTAGACAACTTTAGTTAACTTCACACAAAAATACATATAAAGATCGATTTCAACTTTCTAGTCCCCAGTCCTCGGGGTATGTATGGATGATAGCTTGCATGACTCATAGCTTGTAAACATCGAAGCGTCGTAAGTCGTAGAATGATATATTTTTAGTAGCTACACTATTCCAAAAAATGTAGATACTTACGTTCTAACAAAAGAGAACACATTGTATTTGTATGGGAAAGCCCAAAATTTTTGTCGTTTTTTGACCCATGTTTCTTGGGCAAAAATGTTTAGTTTCATTGGTACAACACACCCTTAAGTTAATTAAAACGACTACAAAATGACGGTGTATATGTATGTGGGTAGTTATTCAGACCTTGTAAAAATACATATATTTAATTCTCGCATGGATTGACTTGTTTGCATGATACTAGCATCTGTCTGTTTATCACTAAACCATCACTAAACTTATCAGCAATGTAAAAAGACATTTCATATGGAAGCTGTAAAGACAATATTCTACAATTTTGCGCATGCGTATACAATGTCAGTTTCGTTTGCGAAGTTCGTTACTGCTTTACAAATGTGACTTCGACTCTAGGGCTCTAAGGGGTCAGATCAGAGAAATTGTCTGTAAAACATTACAGACCATTTAACTGCAATGCCCACTAACTAACAAATGATTGTAAGTTTTTTATTACTATATGCAGGCGTTCTTGCCTAACCTGCCTTTCTATTGTCTAATTTCAAAATCTATCGCAATCGCTTTCAAGGATGTAACTCATTGAAGCTTCTTCTTGACACAAATAAAAACTTGCCAAAGAAATGCAGCAATGTGTCACATCTATCTGTCAAACGAAAGCGATTGCGATAGATTTTAAAATTAGACAATTAGCGCCCTGATAAGAAGCTTTGACGATTGTAAAGTAATTAAAAATGAACACCACGCCTAAGTTTGCAGCTTTACCACAAAAATATATACCAATATACATATACCATAAAGCGTTTAGGTGCATTTGGCCCACTTCTCAATTGGTCCACTTGGTCCATTTCTCATTTGGTCTATTTCGCGGAACGTCCATTTCGCATTTGGTCCATTTCGCAGAACATACATTTCGCATTTAGTCCATTTCGCATTTGGTCAACTTTCACATAAATATGGGAGTATGACTATGGTAAATAATTTAGTTTTTGTTTTATACTCCTATATCGTTTATGGAGAATGTTGCTTAACTTCTTCTACACTTTTTGATATATTTTTTCTTCTTAGTATGTCACAAAAGTACCAGGAACACATACATATGGAGGATGTTAACTAATATTATATTTTCACTTTTTGATATATTCTTTGGTTTTTCTTTTCCTCTTTCCATATCACTTTGGTATAACCTTCTCCATTTATGAAAAACTAAAAGTTATTGGAAATAAACATTTTAGCAATTAGATAAACGTTTTGTGCTCGCAAAAGAGGAAATTTTAGAAAGTGGACCAAATGTGAAATGGACCAAATGCGAAATGGACGTTTCGCGAAATGGACGTTCCGCAAGGCAAGTGGACTAAATGAGAAGTGGACCAAATGCGCCTAAACGCTTAACCGTTTTCCGTAGTCTATTTTGTGGCTTTACGCTTTTTGTTTATAATAAGACAATAACAATAACGATGGTATTTCATTAGGTTCATCTATTAGCGGCGACGTGACTCCGGTGTCGTTGGCCTCCGAGCTCGATTTCAACAGCAACGAAGCTACCGCCGGCTCCATCACCGACCACGACCTTCTAGTGAGTGCAACGTTCAAATTTTTCAAACCTAACAATCTCCTTGGTGAGGTATAGTGAGGTTTGAGATAAAAATAAGCTTACTAATAACAAATTAATACTTTTAACAGAGTGCCGAGGGAGAAGATGATGAGGAGACGCTTTCGGCCGACCCAAGTGATTCCCCATTAAATCTGATCAAAAATGACCTCAGCCCATTGAACTTCGCGTGCCCGTCTTCAGCGAGAAGCGACTCTTGCGCACCCTCTACGAGCAACGCACCTGACTTTTACGGATTTAACGTGCAATTGACTAAGGAGACATTCTATAAGGATGTGCCGTCTAGTAGTATAAATTATAATATTGACACTGACACTAATAAATGTATTAAAGGGGATACGACAAATCATTGTAATTTGGATTTGTTGAATTTGCAAAGCAAAAACAGCTCCAAATGTAAATATTTGAAAGATGATACGTTAAACAATGGTAGTAGAAGATATAGTGACAGCAGTGCACAGAAAAGTAATGTCAATTCACAAGCATCGGTCGCTGGCGCTGCCAGTAGGTTCACAACTACTTTAGTTGCTGAAGATTTGTTGGTGCAGAGTACGTCCAGCAACTCAAACAATAATTTGTCTAATTTAACAGAAGTTGACCCTGATGAACCATTAGTAACAAAAGCGAATGACGTTTCAGTAAAACCAGGTTTTACCATTTCTGAACAGAGTGGGAAATAGTATTTTTGATCTAGAAATTATCAAACAAATTTTGTACTTTTTTAAAGGAAATATCTCGCTCGCTATTTATGTTGGCTTTGTTACGTTTCTTATGTATATTGTTACATGCAATAGTTGAAATATATATTAAAACAGCAGTGTTAATGACTAACTATGTTTACTAAGAAGATCCGACATTCAGTAATTTGCACTTTTTAATTGAATTGTAATGTAAAAATATTTTAAGATTTATATCACAGTAAGATAATACCAGATACTGTATCAACAATAACAATCATTAACATCTGCTAGTCTCTGTAGTATAATGTGATATCACACTGATGCTTTTTTTAGTGGATTTTCCTACCAGTGTTTTTTTTATATAAACTTTGAACCATTTTAATTATATAAACTTAGTGAAATTAGTCTAAGAATCTGATAAATAAATTATATTCTTTAAAACTGCTTTTAATTCATATCTCGTCTATGTTGTTGTATTGGGTACTCTGTCTAGATATATTATACAATTTGATGACTCATTGACAAGAACTTCGTAGGTTTAAGTAAACAAAAAAGGAAAGGCTTAACAAAAACTATATTTGAGATACACTCTTTTAATTTAAACGATAATAATGCAACATTACACCACAAAGGTACTTAAAGCTTATAAGTTTGCATAAGCTAAGTTTAAACTTAATCATACTGACCAGATTCATCACATAATTAAAAAGCTGTTATATAAAATAATAGCTGCTAGTTTATTACTCTGACTTAATCATTTTCGGTGCCATGTTAACAAGAGAGAGCAGGGTATTGAAGGTCCCTCGTTGTTGGATCCCCGGCCACAGCAGCATCACCAACGACAGAACATAGAGCAGGAATATGTTGTTCATGGACGAGGCCACCCATGCAACGGTGCACAATATGCTGATGGATATTATATAGTACTGGAAACAAAATATGATACAATCAATAAATCGCTCACTTCATTCTTATACACCACCTTCAAATTGAATACATGAAAAATCCTTACCATGCAAGGGCTTGTGTCCCTCAGCGAATAAAATGACCAGACCTGTTGGATAATTTTATTATATTGAATAATAATGCTCCTGCAAATCTCTTCAAACATCTTTTCTTTTTGTCCTGTCCAAGCACTTGGACCATATAAGGAGTTGCATACAACGGGCACTAAGAAATCAATGAAGTTGAGTATGAGACCCATAACAGCAAACGTTGCGAGGGAATTAAGGTCTAAAAGCCAAATGACAAGGTATAGGAATGTTAAACTCCCAATAATAGCACATGGGTGCCATTGCTGTTCCCATAAAATAATTGATTTCAAGGGCAATAAAGCCATGCGCCATCCCTCCAGCAGCCTTTTCAATTTCTTTATTTGTTGTTCCTGAAATGAAAATGATGTAATGAAAAACACTTGATCCATTGGTATATAATTATTTTTATAGTGTTTTTTTTTATTGAAAATAAGTAAGCATTTCTCCAAAAATCACACCTGGTGTTAACTGATGATATGGACTACAATGGAGCATGCTCACTTAGATAAAGCCTACTCACTCTAGCCTTGAAAAGGCTCAAGTTACAACTATTGGGAAACACATCGGCAGGCATAAAATTATAAG
Source organism: Agriphila tristella (assembly GCA_928269145.1). NCBI lineage: Eukaryota > Metazoa > Arthropoda > Insecta > Lepidoptera > Crambidae > Agriphila > Agriphila tristella. Next base: position 23,288,256 of record OV743437.1, read on the forward strand.
CAAAATGCTTTGTGTGGATGGTTGGAATATCAACAACATAAGGGTGGTATGCTAATTTGCGTCTAGTGGTTTGATGGTGGAATGGGGCTGGAGGAATTAATCCGTGTAATTCCTTCGCACAATCTCCGAAGTACATCTTGTAAAATACAGACAAACAAGCTATTCTACAGCGGTGGTTGAGGCTACTTAGTTTGGCATTCATGAGTTCGAGGTCTCCAATAAGTCTCTTAACCCATTTTTGATAACATTGTAATTGAAAATCTTAACAGTATAAAATCCTAATAGTTCTTATTAAGTTCAGGTAATGTAAGCATTTTCTGTGTCAAAGACCATTATTCAGGGAATACTACTAATATTATAAATGTGACTGTGAGTTTGAATGTTTGTTCCTCAACCACACAAAAACTACTGAACGGATTTGGTTGAAATTTGGCACACGGATAGAAGATAGCCTAGATTATAACATATAATACTTTTTATCCCGACAGGAACGGGAACCACGCGGGTGAAACCCCGGGCGGCCGCTAGTTATAACAAAAGTAAAGGTACCCTCTCTAGGTAATAAAAGATACTTACGTAAATAGAATAGTTACGAACTTGTTTGCGATGCAAAACGAAACTGTACTGTTTAATAGGTGGGTTTCTAGATAAATTGTTTTTATGATGCAAAAAATATTGGGTCAGTCAGTTTTGATTCTCCTCGTCTCAAACCAGAAATAGTAGGTATCGACAAAAGAATAAAAAATAAATTGTATTAATACAATACTTACTTGATCTTGGGAAGAAATCTCTGCCATAATGAGTATGTATTCAGGTTAATAGAATTTAAGAAGTTTTTTTTTGCCCTTGTAAACGTTTAACGTAATAAAATATTAGCGTTCAAATTACGCGAAACAAACAAAATTGACAGAACATTGATCGATAATAGTGGTGGGCGACATAGATACAGGTGGGCGACTCGAGTCAAATAACCCGGGTAACTCGAGTTACTTTTTGTCCTAGCCACAGCAATGCTTAGAATAATTACACATAGAAGCCGTGTCCTTGGATGCAAAGTGTGGCAACTTATACTGAGCCAAAATGGCTCAGTTCTCAGATTTATATCCTTCATACGTTACCTAATCGTAACTAAAATCCAATAATATAACAATTAATCTCTTTAAGGTGGGAAAATTGAAACTGTTTTGTACTTATTAGGCATGATTATTTAATAATGGACAATAAAAATCTGAAAACGGCGCCATTTTGACTGTTTTTGTTGCCTCACTTTTGACAGCGCGCTTTGTAGGGAATTATCGTTCTAGGTGTAATTATTCTAAGCAGCAATGTAACTGCAGTCAAAGAGAATATAATCACTACGTTTACTGCGATGTTAGCAATAGAGTTAGTTGTTAGCAATAGGTTGACTCAGTCGGTACAAAAAAACAAAAAAAAATATGAGTCGAGTCGCTTACGCGCCATGCGGGCCGTACTCAGTGTGTGTGTGGGTGTGTGTGTTTGTATTACCGCCCGCGCTCGCGGGCCGGCGGGGACGGCCGATCGCCAAACCGGCCTGGGGCTTACTATCAGCAAATAAGAAACCATTCAGCTCAAAAGCAGGCCTTAAACAGGACTGCTTAAGGCCTGCTTTTGAACTAACTAAGCCTATACCAGCGAACTAAAATCTATGGAACAAGCATTGCGCTCAAAAATTGCACCACACGAAAAGTACAAATAAGTGAATGGAGCTAAAAATGCTGGCATTTAATTATGTAGCACAAAGCGTCTGAGCACTGGTTGCTTATTAATTAGCGACCATAATTTGTATACACTTAAGGCGGCTACTCCCGATTCATCTCAACCACAATCTGCTGATACAACTTGTTGAAGTCGCGGTTAGCTGTGCTCTACCATCGAAATGTACTAACTACGTATAGAATCGACAAATATACGGTACAAATTGTCGCAGCGATCGCAAAGATGGCGGCTACGCATCCGCAGTGTGAGCGTGAGTTGTATATACTTAGTAATTCTTGCATAAATTATAGGAAAAACGCTATTTAATTAGATAAATGGGTGTATGTTAATACTAACTCGAAAATAAGAAAGGAGGATGAGCATTTAGTACCCGCACTAATAACAATTATACAGGGTGTCCGGGAAGTCATGGATAACCCTTTACCTGCCAATAGGCCACATTGGGATCTACAAATAAAAAAAATATGACCTTAATAAAAGTTTTATGGTTTCCGAGTTTATTGATGTTTTATGCAATTTTAGAAAATTTCTATCTTTGACCGGTTTTTTTCATGCCATTTCTATAAATGTTTTTTTTTAGATTACGGTTTTTTTATTTTAATCTTGAATCATCCTGCTAGCGATTGGATACAAGAAAGTTACAGATATCTTCTATTAAAGACCTAAAATTTAGGTCAAGACTTAAAATTTTCACCTACAATTTTTTTTACTTTACTTTTGATCGGCCTTGGTGAAAAAAAAATTACTACATGGAGTGTGCAAATTATTTTAAAAACTACTTCATTTTATAAAGATTTAAAAATGTTATAATAGTTAATAACTTTTTCTTTTAAACTCTTGTTATTATAATTTTAATCCAAAAAGGTAATTTTTGGCAAGTGTTTGAAATAAAGTTGTACTAGCAAAACTTGTTTATTTTTAGTTGTGTGTGTAAATAACAACAAAATAAAATGTAAATAAAATTATTTCATTGTTTTTAATTACAGCAGGTGTTCAAAATGGCGGCCTTCGGCTCTAATGCACATTCGGCACCTTCTGATGAATGATCTTTTGATTCGGCGTGCATAACCCGCATTACTGATTTGTTTGGCGGCTGAATTGATTCTCTCTTGTAGCTGGTGTATGGACGTAATGGGAGTGGTCCTTCAGAGCGCCCCAGTAAAAACAATCCTAGGGATTGAGATCCGGAGATCTGGGTGGCCACAAAATTGGACCTAAGCGCCCGATACAGCGTCGCGGGAATTGTTCGCTCAAGTGCTGCCGTACATCACGGCCGTAGTGAGCTGGGTCAGTTATTTGCCCATTTATGATGCCCGAGATCAATACGAGTGGCATGCTGGTTCTCAACTGCCCAGTGATGCAAATTGTGTAAGTTTGTGTAACCGTCCTCGCGGCAGGATGACTCGTCTGTGATGATCGCTCACAAACACAGTTCAAAATAAATTTGTGAGCGGGCATCATAAATGGGCAAATAATTGGACTACATGTATTACCAGTTAATACACTAAATGGTGAGATCTACTTAGATTTTCTCCAAAATGATTTATTCGAGCTACTGTTAGAAGTGCCGCTGGCAACCAGGCAACAGCCGCCGAACAAATCAGTAATGCGGGTTATGCACGCCGAATCAAAAGATCATTCATCAGAAGGTGCCGAATGTGCATTAGAGCCGCCATTTGAAATAAACCTAAAAATAAACAAGTTTTGCTAGTACAACTTTATTTCAAACACTTGCCAAAACTTACCTTTTTGGATTAAAATTGTAATAACAAGAGTTTAAAAGAAAAAGTTATTAACTATTATACTATTTTAAAATCCTTATAAAATGAAGTAGTTTTTAAAATAAGTTGCACACTCCATGTAGTAATTTCTTTTTCACCAAGGCCGATCAAAAGCAAGGTAAAAAAAATTGTTGGTGAAAATTTTAAGTCTTGACCTAAATTTAAGGTCTTTAATAGAAGATATCTGTAACTTTCTTGTATCCAATCGCTAGCAGGATGATTCAAGATTAAAATCAAAAAAACCGTAATCGAAAAAAAAAAACATTTATAGAAATGGCATGAAAAAAACCGGTCAAAGATAGAAAATTTCCAAAATTGCATAAAACATCAAAAAACTCGGAAACCATAAAACTTTCATTAAGGTCATAATTTATTTATTTGTAGATCCCAATGTGGCCTATCGGTAGCTAAAGGGTTATCCATGACTTCCCGGACACCCTGTATATTGCAAACATATGAAACCGCGGGAAGCTCACAAAGTGCTTGTTTTAGCTGAAATCATAATTGCAAATACGATTTTACATTCGTTGGGTGACGAGTAAAACTCATTAATTAACGAAAATAAACAATGGAGTAATCAACATTTTAATAGATTGTTGAAGTTGACGTCAATATTCAATTTTTTTTATTTTTTTAATGATTATGATTCTTAATGAGAAGAATGTAGAATCATCCTGTAGCTATAAACCAATTTTATAGAAATATCGTTTTATTTAGGAATTATTAAAACGAGGAATTATTGAGCGAGTACAAAAAGTAACAAAAGTTATTTTTACCTCTCGAGTGGCAGAAAAATTTCACTAAGTGGACTTTTCCTGCCGAGTTCAACAAATACTTTTGGATTTAGTGACTTTTGCTTCTTGGAATTCCGTAAATTAATGCATGGAAGTGATGACCTTTTTTCGTTTCAGGCAGTATATTTTGCTACTTTTTTAAAATTATACCAATCCCGAAAATCCCGGGATTAAGTTTAATCCCGAATATTTCGGGACTGAAAAAGGGTCGGGTTCCTGGGATCGAATCCTTTACACCGGGTGCGTGGCTGGCCCGACTAAAGCTGAGCGGGTTGTACTTTTTCAGCCCCGTTGTGCCATTTTTAAGCAATATTTGTTTGCAATTACACTTCCATAGATTTTAGTTCGCTGGCCTATACACTATAGAATTTTACTAGAAACAATTACCTACGTACCTACAAAGATAAAATGTACTTTAGCATAAGATTTTGTGTCAAGTTGTATCGAGTGGAGCGCCAGCGATTGCGCTCCTACCTATGCATAGCTGGGCAGAAAACCGTTAATCCGTTAACAGTTAATTAACGAAGTTAACAAAGTGCTTAACGATTTAACTTTTAAGTTAACTCGAAAAAACATTAACGTTCTTCTTAACTTCCGTTACTTTTCACTTCCGTTAACTTAAGACCGTTAATGGCCTTTTGACGTTTTTTTGTTTTTGATTTGCACGCCATGCCGCTGCCCACGTCACAGGCCATGCTAAGAGATAGCTATGGAAATACGTTTGCAATGTATAGACACAGTTTTACAATTATAGAGGAACGAAATCCCTTTAGTTAGGTTGGCGATTGTTTTTTTTATAACCTAACTTTTTACGAAAAAGTGGCTCTTTTTGTGGTTAGTGTTGTTGACTGACTGTTAATTTGTTTGTGCTTGGTGAAATTAATAATTATAATAAATAAAATGTGCAATACATCATGCATGGACACATTGGACACTAAAGATCAAGAATGCATTGAATCTGTTAGTGAAAGCAGCAATGCCAGCAACAGCAACGTCAGACCTGCTGTTGAAGACCCAAAATCCTTGCCCATTATGTTACATTTAAATCAAGATTGAGCGAAAAGTTGATTTATGAACGTAAACTGTGTTTGCCTAAACTTTTGGTTTGGTTTGGTTAACTTTTAACGGATAACTTTAACTTGCGTTAAATTCTTAAAAAGTTAACGCTTTAACGATTATCGAAGTTAACTTTTTGAGTAGCGGATTAACAATTAGCGAAGTTAACTTTTGGATTAACTGTGCCCAGCTATGCTCCTATGAAACAAAGTTCTGGGGCCTTACTATGAGCTCTTATAGCTGGACTTATATTAAACTGTCTTACTTTTTCGTACTATGACCTCAAAGGTTAGTTCAAAAGCAGGCCTTAAGTAGTCCTGTTTTTGAACTGAACGGCTTAAGGATGACTTTACTATGCCGCCGTTGCAACGGCAAACGATTCGGTTTGGTTCAATAGTTCATCAAATATAAACAAAACCATATTATTTCAAAATATCGCATCGTCGTTTCAACTCAACCTAGTAGAAGCATTGATATCAACTCGAGTGACCCGAGTTGAAAAAATTGCGACATAGCCCATCACTAGCCGACATGACAGACAGATTGACGTTGACATAGCTGTCACTGTCAGTCTGTCCAGCCTGACCAATGACGAAGTTTTTTTTTCTGATGTGTAGGGTTGCGTTCAGAGCCTTAGGCTCGTATTACAGAACGAGACTCAAGCTTTGATCTCTACTTAAAACTAGTTTTAAGTCGAGCATTAATTCTAGAACTGTGCTTGAGCAGAGATTCAACAAACTAAACTCAAACTCAGATCATGCTAATTTTAAAACGATGATTGAGTACGCGATTCAGATTAAAGCTTATTTTAGAACGATGCTTGACTTAGGTTAGGTTTATGTTTTTCACTAGTGTTGCCAGGGTTTATTTATTAAGATTGAATTTTAAGGGAAAGGTGGATGGGAGGGAGAGAGGGGACCTAACCCCTCTAAAGCATTTTGTGCGGCAATGCACAGTTTTTGTTTAAATGAACATTGAAATTTTACTAAACCTAACCTCAAAATGTATGAAAAAGTCATTAAATCAAAAATAAGGGGGGATGGGAGAGTCCCCCTCTTTACTCTAATCTTTTTCCCCTCACTCGCCTCCCTTCAATGTTTTTTAGCTTTTATACATTTTTAGGTTAGGATTGGTAAAATTTCAAAATTCATTTTAAAAAATCAAAATGCTTTGATTAAGGGCATGGGGGCTCTCCTAACCATCCGCTCCCTTAAATTCGACCTTATCTAATGTAAATATGAACCCAAATCAAAGCTCAAGCGTAGTCTCGACCATACTTACGTAAACAGAGATCAAATTCTTTCTAAGCAGAGATTTTAGTTCTAAAATTAGTCGAGCATTGCTCGAGTATCGTTTGAAAATTAGCATGATCTGAGTTGAGTTTAGTTTGTTGAATTGATGAGGTCAAGTTCATCATATTCCGTTTTACGAAAAACTTACTGCAGTGACAAAACCACCCGTTATAACCTTCGCAATATTCCTTTAATTCTAAGCACAAATACCTTATTTACTAAAATTTACGTTTAATTGGCTAATGTCACTCATCAAAATGTATAAATCACGTTGTGACGCAACGTTTACTTGGCCTAATTATGCGTAAAATGAAACTCATTCTGCTAAAAACAAATTTCGTAATAGGAAACAGACTGTAACCATAGATAGTCGCAAATCTCTATTTAAGTAGAGATCAGCTGAGTCTAGACTCAAGCATAGTTTCGGAATCAACAGGGTGCTTGAGACTAGATTCAGTAATTAAGTAGAGATCAGGTGATTAGAGTTCAAGCTGTGCTTGAGTCTCGTTCTATAATACGAGCCTTATGGCCGGTATACATTTTGATTAGTGTTTAGTGCGAGTGGCTCGTTTAGTGTTTAGTGTTTAGCAAAAAACACGTTCGGACAGTCTCTGTTTAGTGTTTAGTGCGAGCGAAGTACAGTGTTTAGAAGCGCGTTCTATTTTTTCTGCGAGTAGCTCCTCCCGCGCGTCCTGCCTCCACCCCTCATTTGATTAGCGTATAGTTGGCAGACTCACCATGGAATTAGAAGGTTTTGACTAGGTCAAAAAATTGTTAATAAATAGTGATAAATAGTGAACTATAGCATATAAATAGTGATACTATGATTCAAAAGATATTTGAGTATCTTGGTGAGGCTGCAAACTTGACGTCAAGTTGGCAGACACCTTAAGAAATACAGTTCGTATCATTATGATTTATATGCCAAAAAATTGTTAGAAAATAGTGAATCGTATACGCAAAATTTTAATAACATTGCTTCAATACAAGCCGAGATATTACGGTCTCTAAGTGGGCTGCCAACTTGACGTTTCAGGCAATAGCGATTCCAGAGAAACGGGTACAAGTTTTAAACAAATAAATATATCAAAAAATTGTTAGTGAAATTGTGATTCCTACGATATAAATAAAACAAGAATTCTTCATTGCTATTTTCTAAAAATCGAATGTTAACTTTTACATAATACTCTGAATAGGTTGTCGATCAATATTGAACTTTGCTCCACAGGAATAAGGTTCCAACTTTATTGCAATCGTGAGGTGAGTACTATCAAGCAAAAAAGTGAGATTTATATTTTTAGCCATATCCTCGAATTATCATTACACTTGTTTTATTAATTAAATGTTGGTATCAAACAATAACGATATTCATTAATAACAATAATATTCATTACAATAGCGCCATCTCTCGGAAAAGATTGTCAATTTCTCAGTTATAATTTAAAGTTAGGTGCCTATATATGTATTAGGTATTATTTTAGTTATTTATTTTTGAAATTCAAAAAGGCAAATCATAGCGTGCCAACCACTATTAGTCGTTGCGTCAACTGTCTATTTTTACGAACGGTGGCTTTTGCGCCAACAATAAAGGCGATGATCGACTGTATAAAGACTACTCTTTAGTAGGCTGTGGTCAATACCCTACTCTTAATTCAATATTATTAATTCAGGAGAAACTATTAATAATTTCTACTTATATTACTTCCTACCTACTCACATACCAACTGATACTCATTTTACTATAAATCTCACCAGATAATAATAATAATATCTTTATTCTAACTCATACATAAATAGGTACCTAACGTTAAATTATAACTGAGAAATTGACAATCTTTTCCGAGAGATGGCGCTATTGCTATGATTGTTATTAATGAATATCGTTATTGTTTGATACCAACACTTAATTAATAAAACAAGTGTAATAATACTTGGAGGACATGGCTAAAAATATAAATCTCACTTTTTTGCTTGATAGTACTCACCTCACGATTGCAATAAAGTTGGAACCTTATTCCTGTGGAGCAAAGTTCAATATTGATCGACAACCTATTCAGAGTATTATGTAAAAGTTAACATTCGATTTTTAGAAAATAGCAATGAAGAATTCTTGTTTTATTTATATCGTAGGAATCACAATTTCACTAACAATTTTTTGATATATTTATTTGTTTAAAACTTGTACCCGTTTCTCTGGAATCGCTATTGCCTGAAACGTCAAGTTGGCAGCCCACTTAGAGACCGTAATATCTCGGCTTATATTGAAGCAATGTTATTGAAATTTTGCGTATATATTCACTATTTTCTAACAATTTTTTGGCATATAAATCATAATGATACGAACTGTATTTCTTAAGGTGTCTGCCAACTTGACGTCAAGTTTGCAGCCTCACCAAGATACTCAAATATCTTTTGAATCATAGTATCACTATTTATATGCTATAGTTCACTATTTATCACTATTTATTAACAATTTTTTGACCTAGTCAAAACCTTCTAATTCTACGGTGAGTCTGCCAACTATACGCTAATCTCATTTGCAGCTAAACACGCACTAAGCACGTCTGGACAGGACTGTTTAGTGTTTAGTTTATATCGACAAAGCCTGTACTAAACAGCGTATGCTAAACAGTATGGGACATCACCTACTAAACACTAAACAGTGCACTAAACACTAAACACTAAGCACTTTACTAATCAAAATGTATACCGGCCATTAGTGCGCGGTTGTTTAGTTGTTTTTTATCTCACTCTAAGGCTCGTATTACAGAATCAAACTCAAATCTCTGCTTGAGTACAGTTAGATAGGGATGGCGCTATATGCGATGAATAGCACTATCCCTTTCTAACTGTACTCAAGCAGCAAGCAGTGCTTGAGTCTCGTCCTATAATACGGACCTAAGGTAAGGAACGACCAAGAACTTTAAATGTCAATGTCAATACAAAGTCTTCATTTTCCATTTGGAATACGAATAATTTAAACTTTTCTTTATACTAAATCAAATAAAATCCGTTTTTTAAGCATCTACCATGATTATTTTAAAAATTAGACACAAAACCATCAAAATACAAAATAATGTCAAATGACATTGAAATTTTTTCTATAGACAAACGTCAGAGCGTTTTACAACCATCAATTTTGATGGTTGTTTGGTTGCAACGCTCTGACGTTTGGAACGGGATGGTTGTGTCAACCGAACGTCACGCTCTAATGTTTGAAATTGGAACGCCGTTAGAGCGTTTGGTTGTGGAAAGGTTGCACTCGGAGCGTAGGTTCTGAACGCAACCTAGGCAAAGACATTTCGTTATTCACGCTCTAGCTACGTCACGTCCGGTAAAATTTTATTAAAGAATCAATAAATCTTAAAAATGAGATTAGTTTCTTAAAATGGTTTCTATTTTCAAAATAAATTGTAAAAAAATACATCAAAAATAGATAGCATGACCAATTTTATTATCCTATACAATAACTTCGATCTTCTTCTTCTTCGTTTTAAGGCAAATCAAATTTTATATTGCCAGTACTCCGACACAGCCACTCCTCGGGGAGTAGCCCTCCGCAAGTCGTCGAGAGTGCAGGCAGGTGGTGGGGCAACGTGGGCACTGCCTCAGGTGTTGCATGGTATGTGGTTGCCCGAATAGGCAGGCGACACTAGCATCCTCCGGCAGGATACCCCCCTTCTGCATGTTCTCCCTAGAGCGACCGACGCCACATCGCAGCCGGTTCAGAGATTTCCAGTTCGACCACTTCAGCCGCGACCCAGCAGGCAGTTTTTCGGCGGGCTCCACCACGGTGTCGTATTCGGCGAGTTGCTCCTTCCACTTTCGCATGCGCGCTTCGTGGGTTGTTCCGTCATTCTCCAAGGCTGTGGTTCTGCAGAAGCTTCTCCGTGACTTCAGGCGGCTCACGACTGCCTCGTGCATGTGCATTGTATGTCGAGAGTCGCCCTCCTGTTTCCGCTTTTCCATCGCCGTAGTTACCTCGCGTCTCACGGCTGGCTGATGCCAGCTAGCTGGTATAGGTAGGTGACAGGCGTCGGCAGCCAGTAATAAGGCGACATGTCTCGTTCACCGCCACATCTACTTCGCGCGTGTGGACCGAGGCATTCCACACGGGGCACGCGTACTCTGCCGCTGATATACAGAGCGCGAGGCCGGTGGTGCGCAGGGTGTGCGGGGTGGCTCCCCACGTGGTTCCCGACATACGCCGCAGCAGGTTATTTCTGGATGAGACTTTCTGCTTGGTATTTTTGCAGTGTTCCTTATATGTAAGGGACCGGTCCAAAGTCACCCCCAGGTATCTAGTAGAGTGTGTGTGGTCCAGTAATTTCCCTTCCCATGTGACGTTTAGTTTCCTTGTAGCGTGGTTGTTCCTGAGGTGGAATGCCGAAACTTGAGTTTTGTCCGGGTTAGGTTTGAGCTGGTTTTCCAAATAGTATTGGCACAGAATACATAATAGTACAAGTGTATTGGGACAGTCTCCATAGTGCCTCCGATAGTCTTTGCTCGAAGTCGAGCAAAGACTATCGGACTGCCCATTTTACTTGGGCAGTCAAGGCCAGGGACCCTATTTTTGAATCGCTCGGATGGCGTCGAGCGCTCGTTTCGACTGATTTTCGTTCGACATATTATGACTCTATTTCGAACGTTTCAGCCATATGTCGAACGAAAATCAGTAGAAACGAGCGCTCGACGCCAGCCGAGCGATTCAAAAATAGGGCCCCAGGTCGTCGGCGATGAGGAAGTGTTTTATATCAGCGAAAATTGGTTGATCGTTCGTGTAGATGTTGAAAAGAGCTGGCGCTAAGACACTGCCCTGTGGTAGCCCATTCTTCTGTGTACGCCATCGACTCTTCTGGCCCTGGAACGACACGTAAAACCTTCTGCTGCTAAGCAACTGCTCTACGACTTTGGCAAGCTTATGATCTTTCGTGCATTCGTAGACTTTGGCGATGAGATTTCTATGGTTAACGGTTACGCTTACGACATTTCGTTCTCGAGATCCAGGTAAAAAAGTCTTCACAGCGCATCCTCACATATCTCCTAAACGCAAGATCGACAAAATCTGATTCTTGGTGACAAATTCCGACAAACTAACGGCTACACACTCGAGTTATCAGATTTTCGCTATGACCTTCCTTTCTCAAGATCCAGGTAGAAAACTCTCCACAGCGTATCCTCACATATCTCCTAAACGTAAGATCGACAAAATCTGGTTCTTGGTGACAAAATCCGACAAACTACCGGCTACACATACGAGTAATCAGATTTTCGCTACGACCTTCCGTTTTCGAGATCTGTGTGGCCCAGCTGTAGAGACGTCTCTACAGCTGAGCCACACGTATCTCCTAAACGCAAGACCGACAAACTCTGGTTTTTGGCGACAAAATCCGACAAATTACCGGCTACACATACAAGTAATCAGATTTTCGCTACGACCTTCCGTTTTCGAGATCTGTGTGGCCCAGCTGTAGAGACGTCTCTACAGCTGAGCCACACGTATCTCCTAAACGCAAGACCGACAAATTCTGGTTTTTGGCGACAAATTCCAACAAATAATCGACTTCATCATGGCATAGTCAAAAAGTCAGATTTCCAACTTTTTTTTTGTGGCCCAGCTGTAGTCCGGAACGTGATAAAAATCATCAAGCCGCTGCCGTCCAATTTCTTTAAGACGAGCCTAGTTTCACGTCCTATCCTATCATTTTGAGCACATTTTGACTAGGCAGTAGGGTGGAGCGTCGTTGTATGGAGAAAAAAAAAGATTGCTTTATCGTTCTTGAATACCAGCGAAAAGTTGCATTATAGCGTACTATTAACAGATATCTTTTTACTTTATTTTTTGGACATGTTTGCCCTCTACCCTCATTTGAAAATTGAGGTTTTTTCAGAATTTTCAAAATTGTATATAGCTGGTTATTATTAGTTATAGTTTACATCTTGCATGTTTTTTAACATATTTATGACCTTTCAACACTAATTAGCTAAAAAACATGACTTATTTATGAAAATAAAATAAATTTAATTCTACGAATTATCGTGAAAATTTGGAAAAAGGAAAGGAAAGGATCATAAAGGAAAGGTCTTTCTAGCTTAAAAACTTTATTTTCGTTAAAACAAATACATTTTTCAAATCATTACATTTGCAGCTACAAATATGAAACAACTCAGAAATACTCTTGTTTTTTTATATTCATTAACTCTAGTAGAAAGTTTTCAGTTCGTTTAAATTTTGGGTATCGAATGAAATCCATATACTTATTATAAATGATCTGTAGCAGCTGTTTCACACGTTGAATGGTAACGACAGGCAATGAAGCTAGTTCGAAGCCGTAGCATAAGAATAGCCGTAGTCCAGATTTCAACAACTTCACGAACAGCGTCATCAAATAATTTTGATCTCGCAGGTTGTTTTTCGTTTCCTTCAGTCTTCAATTTATTTCTGACTTACTATATTACGTCGGCTGCTGTCGGTAGCACCGATTGATTTAACTCACTCGGGGATCCAAAAATGGGACAGTCAATATCATTTCGCGCACTCTTTTCGACATTTTTAAGAATTTATTTTACGTATTTTACGAACAACACAATAGTCAATTTTTTGCTCTGAATGATGTCACTTAATTAAATAACTTAATATGCGAAGGTAGACATGAAAATAATCATCAAAGTAAACAAACCAAGTTATAAAAGTACGCGCCAAGTACGGTCTATTATAGACAAATTATGTTAACTTTCGGTATCGCTTAATGTGTTCTGTATCATGATTGTATCATATTTATGGTTATAAAATATTTTTTCGATAAAAGAAAGGTTGCGTTAAAATTATGTTTTTTCAAAAATAGGTCGATTTTACGTATTTTTAACCGACTTCAAAAAAAGGAGGAGGTTCTCAAGTCGACGGTTTTTTTTTTTTTTTTTATGTATGTTTTAACATAGCTTCGTCAGTTGTTACCCGATTTGTACAATTCTTTTTTTAACTCAAAGAACATAGTTCGTGTGTGGTCCCATAAATTTTTTACAGAGATCTGGCCAGTAGTTTTTTCATAATCCTGAAAAATATCAATTATTTAACTCACCATCGCACGAGTTTTTATGGAATTTCGGACATAACTTCTTTATTTATGAACCGATTTAGATGATTCTTTTTTTATTTGAAAGGGTATACTTCAAGAGTGGTCACAATTTAATTTCATTGTTATTGGACTTCGAACTTCGAAGATACATAAAGGAACTCTTCAAAATCAAATAGTATAAGTAAAGTGATTTAGGTTTTGCTAAGTTTATGGCAATCCAAAACAAACCAAATCATGGTTTGCGATGCAACGTTCTGGACTAGACTTGGACTACGATGACACAACGGAACTCCTCAAAAACAAACAGCGTAAATTTGGAAATTGAGTTCTGGGCATTTTACCATTGAAAATATTATAATATAAAGTAAAAAATATTTACACGCTGCGCTTAATACCTACCACTAAAAAGTTGAAAATAAAAAAGCTTTTTAAAAAAAAAGAAAAACCGCCTTCAAAAAACTGAAAACAAAAACAGCTTAAAAATTTAATACCTCTAAAAAGCAAGAAATAATATTCGAATCATTCGTTACACATATCAATATTAATAAAACACGTCTAATGAAGTCGGGTGGGGCTTTAAGAAAAAAATGAAGTTGTCCTCCAGCCCCACCTGACTTCAATAGACGTGTTTTATTAATATTGATATGTGTAACGAATGATTCGAATATTATTTCTTGCTTTTTAGAGGTATTAAATTTTTAAGCTGTTTTTGTTTTCAGTTTTTTGAAGGCGGTTTTTCTTTTTTTTTAAAAAGCTTTTTCAGATATTTGAACGATAGTAGAGGGCTATAAGTAGGGTCCAATATTTTTATTATTATTTTTCCCGTATATTTTGTGACCTAATGCAACTTTTTGCGCCTATTCAGCAATGAAAATCGAGAGTAAGCAATGACGCTCCACCCTACTAGGCAGTGGGCGGGCACATAGTAAGTAGAATAGAAATTATAATCTTTTAAACCCTGTCACTTTTGATTTTGAGAAGACATTATGTATGAGATAAGGATATTTTGAGAAAAGGACATTATGAGGAAAGAACATTTTGAGAAAAGGACATTATGAGAAAAAATTTTGTTTTTGTAAAAGATATATTATATGCCTAGACGAGCGATACATAACTTCATTAAAAAAATAGTTTTCCCTTACAAAAAAAATAAAAAATGTATCTGCAACTTATTACATCAATTTAATGAATAACTAACTATACAAAAAATTAAAAAACAAAATATTCATCTTTAAAAAAGTATAAAAAACATGCTTAAATCAGCCTTTAAGTAACAAAATATTCCTATAGAATCTTATTTACTACCTTAACACGGACGGTACCCAGACCGAGTTGTAGATAAGAAAAGACTTAGGCGATTCTTAAGTTTAGTGTTTTTGCACCTAAATGTGGAATTTTTAAGACAGTCTAGTATTTTTATAAGGTAAAAGCCATTTTTGACACATTTGCTATCTACTTTTTACGAAGGAGGCATGATACTTTTTTAATATACTAGGATTTCAAAAATTCCACATTACTTTTATTCAAATACTTTTCTATCAACAACTTAAAAAAAAAAACCTCTGCGGGCGCCATTTTCGGTATGAGATGCACTTTAACCTTTAGGTACTGTAAGGAATAACAGAATATACAAATTATAATAATAACACATTGTGTTGTTTCCTGGTAATATAAAGAAAATGAGATGGTATTATATATTAATTTATTCTCCGAAAGTATCGCTTTCCTGGTGTCTTTGCATTATCGTGAGTGAGAGTCTGAAACAATTAAAATAAATGTGGATCATGCTGCAGTCAATAGCTCATCTTACAAAAGGTTCACAACTCACATTGGCGACGAAAACAAAATAGGTTTCACTCTACTTTATTTAGGGTCTTACTCGGCAAATTCAGTCAAGAATATATGATACGATCTTGGTATGATGCACTGCTCACGGATTAAAATACATTATCTTGTACCACAAGCACCCAGATATCACATCTGGTGGATATTATCAAATGAATTGCACTGAACTGTTATTTTCCTTTTAAGTTATCAGATAGATCTAGGTATATTATTTATTATTTAGTTACTTACAATTACACATTCATCATGTGTAAATAAGTAGTGCCGTCCACATTTAGCCCCATTTTCAGGAATAATAGATTTTGTCTCCATTTCATTATCATTGGTGATTGTTGTCACACTCTATATAAAATAAAGATTAATTATTTTATACACGTCAAAGGGCTTCTGTGCGTACAGGGGGGTAATTACGTAACTTTGTTGCAATCAACTCTGACAGAAATCGCAGTTACATTGCTGCTTTAGTAAGATCCAATATGACAACTATCTTAACTAAAGCAGCAATGCAACTGTGCTTTCAATCGAGAATTGTTAGCAACAGCTTTACGTAATCAAGGTACAGTTCATTAGAAACGCCTTTCCAGGAAAGGTGTCGAAACGTCAGGAAACCCAAAAAACCAACAAATCAAAACTAAATAATTCTAAAATAACATCTGAATTAACCAATATACGCACTGTAAATCTGTAAAAAGTGTTTTATTTCTAATTAATTATTTTCTTAAATAAGCATATTTTTTGTTAAGACAGAACAAACTTTTACCTACCTTGATAACAGTATTTGGCATATTCTCTTCATATTCTTCACCAAGTTTAAAGG
Organism: Agriphila tristella; assembly: GCA_928269145.1. Lineage (NCBI taxonomy): Eukaryota > Metazoa > Arthropoda > Insecta > Lepidoptera > Crambidae > Agriphila > Agriphila tristella. The sequence continues at coordinate 23,304,654 of OV743437.1, forward strand.
TATACTCTACGGTTCTCAACAATGAAACATTTCTGATGGTCATTGTTTCTCCATTTATTATGATCTCCATCTCTGGTGAAGACATTGACATCATTTTACGCCCCATAAATGGTACTCCTGAGACAATTTAAAAGAGGAGTATTAATAATCATAGATGTTCATAATTTTTAATATTGTGCCTGTTACGAACTTACCCACTGCTATGAAGTAATCATCAATGTTTTCATTTTTATAGTGCTTATATCTTCCTGCTATTGAAGGCATTTTGCCAAAAACTCTGAAGCTCCACAAAAGCTGTAAGTAAGCAATACAATATCGAACTGATATTTCGGTTGAAGTAATTGAAAACTTCGAATTTACCGACCTAAGGATTACATATTATCATTAAGTAATCAATTGGCTGATCCTGATATCACTATCAATCACATACGTACGTACTAATTACGAAGATAAATGAAGATAAGCAAACGGATCGCTATGTATGTAAAGATGTAAGCAACCACCACCAAAGAGAATCAAAGAGAATATAATCAATCACTACGTTTACCACCACCATAGCCTTCTATATCTTCCAAGCCCTGAAGTTGAGCAGAACGGCAACATCGCATGTGGTCAAGCACATAGTATAAAATTATTTATTATTTGTTTTTCCTATATTATCTATGTTTAAACTAGTTGTAAATTGTGATGTAAGATTATTTCAATAAAGTTTTATATTTATTATTATTATTTATTTATTAGAACATAAGGTTTGAGTCAAATTATTTGAACTTTTCGGGGGTCATTTATTACGATGAGCATTTTGATCTAAGCCTCCTCTAGCAATAAATCTTACATCATTGGAAAGGCATTTAAATTTGAAACACTTTATTGTTCTACGATAAACGTCAACTATTAGTACTTTGAGAGTTATAACGCTCTAAACTTGACCAATTTTTTTAACATTAATGACCTAAAACTCCGAAAATACTAACAATTAATAGAAAGTATGTTTGCAGCAAATATTTGTCATATAAAAACCGTTCTTATGATTAATCATTCATTTCTATAGGTGTAGTAGATCAACTCCCATAGACAATAAACCACTTTTATACTTTAATCACCTTTAACTCCAAAAGTATTAACAATTGATATAAAGTATATTAACAGCAAATATTTGTCTTTAAAAGACCTTTCTAATGATATATCATTTATTGCTAGAGGGCGTGTTAATCAACTCCCTGCTGAAGAAAATCAACAAAAAAGATGACATCTTTGACAGCCATTTTTTCCTGGTTAACATTGATATTTTTCTTATTGTTTAATATACAAAGCATTTCAATAAAAGAACTAAATTATTTTCATATTTAAAACCTCACACGATTACTATGAAAAAAAATATCAACCTCTTAAAATTGAAATATTCCCATTTAGTATGGAGACTGGTGGACGACATGACCACGAACTGACAGTAACAGACGTTGCCAAACTTATGTTCACGGCTTGGAAATGAAGAAGGCTATGCCACCACCCAAAACAAGTTTTCAGTTTTCTTTCTGGGACAACTCACAACACAACAAACAAAAATAATAAATTTTAGCGTTTGAAAAAAATTTACATGACATTAAAATCATTAAATTAATTTGACATTGACATTGGATGCATTCCAGCAAATCCGTTATTGCATAGCCTTCTATATCTTCCAAGCCCTGAAGTTGAGCAGAACGGCAACATCGCATGTGGTCAAGCACATAGTATAAAATTATTTTTAAAATTATTTATTATTTGTTTTTCCTATATTATCTATGTTTAAACTAATTGTAAATTGTGATGTAAGATTATTTCAATAAAGTTTTATATTTATTATTATTATTTATGTATTAAAACATAAGGTTTGAGTCAAATTATTTGAACTTTTTGGGGGTCCTTCAGTACGATGAGTATTTTGATCTAAGCCTCCTCTAGCAATAAATCTTACATCATTGGAAAGGTATTTAAATTTGAAACACTTTATTGTATTACTATAAACGTCAACTATTAGTACTTTGAGAGTTATAACGCTCTAAACTTGACCAATTTTTTTAACATTAATGACCTAAAACTCCGAAAATACTAACAATTAATAGAAAGTATGTTTGCAGCAAATATTTGTCATATAAAAACCTTTCTTATGATATATCATTCATTTCTATAGGTGTGGTAGATCAACTCCCATAGACAATAAACCACTTTTATACTTTAATAACCTTTAACTCCAAAAGTATTAACAATTGATATAAAGTATATTAACAGCAAATATTTGTCTTTAAAAGACCTTTCTAATGATATATCATTTATTGCTAGAGGGCGTGTTAATCAACTCCCTGCTGAAGAAAATCAACAAAAAAGATGACATCTTTGACAGCCATTTTTTCCTGGTTAACATTGATATTTTTCTTATTGTTTAATATACAAAGCATTTCAAAAAAGCATTTTAAAAGAACTAAATTATTTTCATATTTTAAACCTCACACGATTACTATGAAAAAAAAATATCGACCTCTTAAAATTGAAATATTCCCATACATTTAGTATGGAGACTGGCCGACACCATGACCACGAACTGACAGTAACAGACGTTGCCAAACTTATGTTCACGGCTTGCAATTATAGAAGGCTATGGTTATTGGCATTAAGCAAAATCTGTAAGATAATAACTTACTGTAAAATTAAGTGCTGTGGATTTTGTGATAATAAATAGGTAAAATAAAATATAATAAAATAAATCCATTTACCGGCATGGCGACGGCAACGGTAACGGCTGCCGGCAAAAATTTATGAATTTAGCCATAGACTTAGAAAATTTTTCGCTATGCTCAAGTAGACGGACAAAGGTGCGAGTGAGAAACCGATTCTTACGGCTTATGCGATGTGCGAAAAAGAGTAAAAACAAACTGACAGCTGAACCTGGTTTGACTTCATTTATCATCGTTTATCACCTTGGTGAAAAGCGTCAACAAGATTATTTTGTAATTTTGATCGCGATCGGGTCGGTTTGGCTCTCAAAGCTATATAAATCAATAATGGTGTCGTGTTCTGTACTGGATTGTAATGTTACTTACGACAATAACCCAAATAAACACTCATTTCACAGGTAAATATGATTGTACTATTACCATTTTCATAATTCATATTTTAGTTGAATATATTCCCAAACACACTAAGTTATATACTAATATGATGCTATTAAACGCCTATTTCCTAAATAAAGGCTGATTTCTAAACATTATGTGTTAGATAAAAAGATATTATGTCCGTGAACTTGAGAAAATAAAGCGTAGATATTGATAAAAAAATATCGATATCGATACTCATGTCGATGATTTCCAATATAACTTTGTTTGTCTTTGTGAACACTGATAATTTTATTTAAAGCTGCTTGTAACCGACAGTTTTCAAATGGTAAATTATACCAACTTAAGTACTAATTTAACAATTATTTCCAGGTTTTCTGTAAATCCAGTGATTAAATTAAACTGGATAAATGTCATAAATAAATAAGCAGGGAGCCTCAAAGGAGACCTTAAGAAATTATTTAAGTTAAATTGTTCAAAATTTTGTTTGTGTTTTATTTATTAGAGCAATTATACATTATGGTTATCTACAACCTAAAATGGACTTCAGTGCATCTCTAAATTCACGCACACGTTTACATATTTACAAACACTGGCTCATCTCACTTTTGGTTTCGCAGCCAAGTGAACTCTGTTCGTCTATTTCAGTGAATATTAAGTTTATGGAATTTAGCACACCCCTTTCCACCTGCCGGCGACGGCGACGGCGCGGCACGGCGCGCGTCGACTCCCACCGATGTGAGCCGTGTACAGTCTGGAACGCAACCTTAAAGTTGACAAGCTTACAATTTTGAGGACGTATCACTTATTTTGTATGAAATAAACTACAAACATAACTTAGTTGTTATTGTTTTTTTATGTGATATAAAAAACAAATTACCATTTAAAGAGCACAGGGGAAGAACGGTCAGTCACCCTATAACCAGTTTTCAGTTAGTAATGCCATCTAATTCGGAAGTTGCGCTTGGAAGATTTATGCCGCAACATGAAATGAATTAAAATGAACGAGGTTAAAAATTAGCTTTTATTTTTTTGTCATATAAGTTATTAATGATCATAGTTAGCGGTAAAAGTTAAAAACAATCGGAGTCATTCGGCTATACAATTTTAAAACCTAGTAAGGGACAGGAGACAAATTTTACAGGAGAGCTAAAAAACGAGTTGGTCACTTTGAGAGCTTGCCGCATCGAAACTATAAAAGCTACAGTGATGAGACTTAGATCAAAAGATGCGGTATATCCTTGGCTGTCTACAGTACAGTTGCATTTGACATACATTGCCACTTTTCTTTGGTATGTTTTTTTTTAACCCAAAAAGAAGTAGCAATGGATCACGATCATCTATGAACTGCAACAAGTCGCTAGGTGGTTTTTAATTAGATAATCAGCCCGCGGATCATTGATATTCATTGCGGTTTAGTAAATTCGATTAATCATTAAAAAAATATTTACTTGATCCTCAATAACTCGCATGACAACTTTAAAAACCTAGCAAGGGACGTCCCTTGCTAGGCTTTTAAAGTTGTCATGTTACTTGCTATGTTTTTGAAATGGTTTTTTAGGCTCTTCTTATAACTTTATAACTATACAGCGTGAAATTTTAATCATTTGATTCCCGCCGTGGGGTGGTTCCACTCATGATTACAAGCAACTTTTACTATGGGGCCAACTCTCCTGCTCGCAAAAAAAAAACAGCTGTTCCATACAAAAGTGCAGTACCTACTCGACCTTAATGTATGGAACAGCTGATTTTTTTTTGCGAGCAGGAGTGTTGGCCCCATAGTAAAAGTTGCTCGTATTCATGAGTGGAACCACCACACGGCGGGAACCAAATGATTAAAATTTCAGCGTGTATATGATAACAATCGACTGACATCGATTGTTATCGACTAAACTGAACAATCGACTAATTCGATTACTTTTAGTAATAATCGCCCATTGCTATCATCGCAGTAATAATCGTTCAGACATCCTTTTTTAAATAGATTTAACAAATAATAATAACAACAAATATATCAAACTCGGTTTTGTAATAGCTATAGATAGATACAATAAATAAATACGACGATTTGACGAGATTATTGTGTTGTAGAATGTAAATGAAGGGGTTTTTGGAAAAACAAATCTAGTCAGATTCAGCAAATTTTGCAGGAGAAGAAAAAAACGTTTATGAAATGATTTACTAACCAGTAGATTTTAAATAGTAGTTTAAGTTAAAAGTTAGGGAAATTAACACACATTAAAATAGTAACAGTACTATATATTCCTTTTAAATATGAAAAAAAATCAAAAAACACTTTGACACTGGCAGTTTTTCAACCAAATATTACACTTAATCTGACATAGGCAGCTTTTCTACAAAAGAAAAGTATTTGTTTCGTCGCGTTGTATGTTATCCATTATTGGAAATCCCAAAAACTCTATTATAGTAAAATAATGCAAGGTATTCCACCAATTAACTGACGCAAACCACACGCAAACTTTTTTGAAACACAGGACACAAGACTGAACAAGATTTGACACTTAACGGTTGTTTTTCCAAGTAAAGGCAAAGACATTCGCTGTTCTTCCAAAAAATTATAAGAGTATGCTTGACTTTGGTTCTTTTTCCAAATACGGACAAACTTCTACAAGGAATATCTACTGACTGGGGCTGTTTTTCTAAAATCGGAATATGCCAAATGAAGGGTTAGGGCTTGACTTATCCATAGACATCAAAATCTCGATTCTCGTTTTTTTTGACATTGGTTGTTTTTCTAAAAAGATATAAGTATAGTTGGCAGACTCACCATGGAATTAGAAGGTTTTGACTAGGTCAAAAAATTGTTAATAAATAGTGATAAATAGTGAACTATAGCATATAAATAGTGATACTATGATTCAAAAGATATTTGAGTATCTTGGTGAGGCTGCAAACTTGACGTCAAGTTGGCAGACACCTAAAGAAATACAGTTCGTATCATTATGATTTATATGCCAAAAAATTGTTAGAAAACAGTGAAACGTATACGCAAAATTTCAATAACATTGCTTCAATACAAGCCGAGATATTACGGTCTCTAAGTGGGCTGCCAACTTGACGGTTCAGGCAATAGCGATTCCAGAGAAACGGGTACAAGTTTTAAACAAATGAATATATCAAAAAACTGTTAGTGAAATTGTGATTCCTGCGATATAAATATGTGATATGCCTATGATTTGCCTTTTTGATTTTCAAAAATAAATAAGTAAAATAATACCTAATACATATATAGGCACCTAACTTTAAATTATAACTGAGAAATTGACAATCTTTTCCGAGAGATGGCGCTATTGTAATAAATATTATTGTTATTAATGAATATCGTTATTGTTTGATACCAACACTTAATTAATAAAACAAGTGTAATAATACTTAGAGGACATGGCTAAAAATATAAATCTCACTTTTTTGCTTGATAGTACTCACCTCACGATTGCAATAAAGTTGGAACCTTATTCCTGTGGAGCAAAGTTCGATATTGATCGACATCCTATTCAGAGTATTATGTAAAAGTTAACATTTGATTTTTAGAAAATAGCAATGAAGAATTCTTGTTTTATTTATATCGTAGGAATCACAATTTCACTAACAATTTTTTGATTAGCGTATAGTTGGCAGACTCACCATGGAATTAGAAGGTTTTGACTAGGTCAAAAAATTGTTAATAAATAGTGATAAATAGTGAACTATAGCATATAAATAGTGATACTATGATTCAAAAGATATTTGAGTATCTTGGTGAGGCTGCAAACTTGACGTCAAGTTGGCAGACACCTTAAGAAATACAGTTCGTATCATTATGATTTATATGCCAAAAAATTGTTAGAAAAAAGTGAATCGTATACGCAAAATTTCAATAACATTGCTTCAATACAAGCCGAGATATTACGGTCTCTAAGTGGGCTGCCAACTAGACGTTTCAGGCAATAGCGATTCCAGAGAAACGGGCACAAGTTTTAAACAAATAAATATATCAAAAAATTGTTAGTGAAATTGTGATTCCTACGATATAAATAAAACAAGAATTCTTCATTGCTGTTTTCTAAAAATCTAATGTTAACTTTTACATAATACTCTGAATAGGATGTCGATCAATATTGAACTTTGCTCCACAGGAATAAGGTTCCAACGTTATTGCAATCATGAGGTGAGTACTATCAAGCAAAAAAGTGAGATTTATATTTTCAGCCATATCCTCGAATTATTAAATTATAACTGAGAAATTGACAATCTTTTCCGAGAGATGGCGCTATTGTAATGAATATTATTGTTATTAATGAATATCGTTATTGTTTGGATACCAACATTTAATTAATAAAACAAGTGTAATAATAATTCGAGGATATGGCTAAAAATATAAATCTCACTTTTTTGCTTGATAGTACTCACCTCATGATTGCAATAAAGTTGGAACCTTATTCCTGTGTAGCAAAGTTCAATATTGATCGACATCCTATTCAGAGTATTATGTAAAAGTTAACATTCGATTTTTAGAAAATAGCAATGAAGAATTCTTGTTTTATTTATATCGTAGGAATCACAATTTCACTAACAATTTTTTGATATATTTATTTGTTTAAAACTTGTACCCGTTTCTCTGGAATCGCTATTGCCTGAAACGCCAAGTTGGCAGCCCACTTAGAGACCGTAATATCTCGGCTTGTATTGAAGCAATGTTATTGAAATTTTGCGTATACGATTCACTATTTTCTAACAATTTTTTGGCATATAAATCATAATGATACGAACTGTATTTCTTAAGGTGTCTGCCAACTTGACGTCAAGTTTGCAGCCTCACCAAGATACTCAAATATCTTTTGAATCATAGTATCACTATTTATATGCTATAGTTCACTATTTATCACTATTTATTAACAATTTTTTGACCTAGTCAAAACCTTCTAATTCCATGGTGAGTCTGCCAACTATACGCTAATATTTTTTGATATATTTATTTGTTTAAAACTTGTACCCGTTTCTCTGGAATCGCTATTGCCTGAAATGTCAAGTTGGCAGCCCACTTAGAGACCGTAATATCTCGGCTTGTATTGAAGCAATGTTATTGAAATTTTGCGTATACGATTCACTATTTTCTAACAATTTTTTGGCATATAAATCATAATGATACGAACTGTATTTCTTAAGGTGTCTGCCAACTTGACGTCAAGTTTGCAGCCTCACCAAGATACTCAAATATCTTTTGAATCATAGTATCACTATTTATATGCTATAGTTCACTATTTATCACTATTTATTAACAATTTTTTGACCTAGTCAAAACCTTCTAATTCCATGGTGAGTCTGCCAACTATACGCTAATCTAAAAAGCCCTTCAAATGCGTGTGAATACCGGCGGCGGCATCGCGGTGACCGGCGGCGGCGCGGCGTGCCGTCCAGTGAAAAAACAGAGCACCGGCACGGCACGGCACCGGCACCGGCGCCGCGCGCCGAGCCGTTGCCGATTCCGTTGCCGTCGCCCGTGTCGGTGAGTGGATAAACACCCTATGAATTTGGGTGTGTTCTATTTTTTTATCTGTGTTGCTCGACATGCATTTTTGACACTGACAGTCAGAATTAATGAAATGTCATTTCGTAGGAGTTCGAGGCCGCGTTCCGAATCACGCCAACAGTGCTCACAGCGTGTGACGTCATTCTGTGCCGGACCGAATCATTAGCACGCTGTCAGCACGCTCACGATACTATTGATTTGGACCGCTTGTAAGAGCGCTAACATCGCTAACGTTGGATTGTATAGAACAACATAACCTCAAATGGGTTAATCTCGGTAAAGTAAATATTTATTCTAAGGGAAAGGTAAATAAAAAGGCAATAATGAATACGAATTAAGTTCCTTCACTGAGACCAATTATTTACTAACCAATTTTAAACTCTCAAAGCTTCAAAATACTTATTACCACTGCTAGCTCTTTCAACATCAGTTTTATATAATTATTTCGTTCGTATCTTTACAAAACTCCTGCAGGTCAATAAATTCAGCCATCTTTTGTAAAAATCACAAATAATGACCACAACATCCACAACAATTCACAATTTAACCACGTATTTTTTGTCAACAATGAACTTTGACAAGGAAGTTTGACAGCTACACCAACTACGCTCACAGTGCTTTGGTGGAATACGCTGAGCGTCGTTAGCACATGCGATGACGTCATCTGTGACGTCACTTTAACTTACGTGAGCGTTGTAAGCATGATTTGGACCGGGCGTTAGCGCGCTCACAGTGCTGTAAGCGTGATTCGGAACGCGGCCCGAGTGAGATGTGAACATAAATGTTTTGAAATTTATTTTACATAACATTATCATTGTTAGGTTTAATTCTTATAGAAAGTGATGATAGTTTAAGAATAATTTGATAGTGCTCGATTTTATATATTTTTTTTATTTGTAAGATTTAATTTTACACAGTGTAATCATCGAAGGTTTGTTGATCGATTGTGATATTTTTTTTTGTATTATTCTGGTGACCCAGTTAAAGTTTTTGAAAATGGGAGACACAGAGGATTATTTAACAGCGTATAGAGTGTTTTTTGAGAACTTTGCGGCCACTGTTAATCCGGAGGACCAACTCCCAGTTCACATCGCGGGATACACGATAACCGAATCTGAGTTACCTGGTGAAGTGCTGTACTGGACAACTCAATACTTGACCGAAAAGTAAGTACCTGGGTTTTTTTTGTGAAGGTTACTTTAATAAAGTTTGAGTCACAAGTACACTGTTAAAGTTCTCCAGATTTTTGTTTTAATGTACCTACGAAAGTTTCTCATACGACCTCCATGGTCGAGTGGTTTGTACGCCGGTGAACCCATATCTGAGGTCCCGCATTCAATCCCCGGCTGGGTCGATTTAGAAAATGAAATTTCCTATATTGGCTCAGATTTGGGTTGTAGTTTCAACGTTGTTTCTGATTTTTACTTTGTAACCAGAGCAATGTTTGTGATGTTTTCTAATATTTATTTATTTATTATTCATACATTTTATTTAATAATGTTCAAATAACATTCCTTAGTTTCTTTCTGCACAAACATACATGTGATGAATATCAAGATATTACATTTGCACTGTGGTGACGGAAAAGTGCCGTCAAACATGAAAAATACAGCAATCAAACTCAAATCCCATTTTAAGTGACAGATAGCAGGTTTTGATTCTATATGATTCATACTAGTTCATACTAGACAACATCACAAAAATTGCTCTGATCTAAAAGTAAGTAGCTAAAGCACTCGTGTTATGGAAATCAGAGACAACGGTGAAACTACAAACACCGAGACCTGAGCCCATACCTATAGAAAAGTTTGTTTACTAAACTGCCCCAGCCGGGGATCGAACCTGGGACCTCAGAGATGGCGACACCTTGAAAACCAGTGTACAAAACAATTAACCACGGAGGTCATCAATTTGGTATCATATTATTATCATTCATCAATAAACACTTGATACACTAAATAAAATGAAATTATATTTTTTAAGTATTGACTCAATATTTAAAGCTTAAAAGTATTGAACTTTTAAATTTTAGGCATTCATAATGATATTTTTATATTAAGATAATTAATATGTTAGAATAATATAATAGAAAAAATACTAGAAAAAATCGACTCGCCCGTAGCACCTCAGGCAGAATGGTGCCTTATAAGTAGTGACCAACCGAAGCTTCGGTTTCTGTTTCGGCCAAAAAAACGAGTTTCGGCAACCAGTTTCGGTTTTGGCCAAATATTAGGCGAAACTTTCGGCTTGACCGAAACTCAGTTTTTGTTAATTGTCATGCGTCAATCGGCTAACTACGGAGTTCACCAGCTGGCGTGAATCGGCGCGATCGTGCTAAAATTGAGGTTACGTCGTTTAATAATCAGTTACTTGATTGATTTTAATTTGTGAAAAATCATCTACCCTACCACCAACCATATAATGTGTAAAAAACAACATCAATTTAATGTGAGAAAACAAGTTTGGGCTTCGGCCAAAACTGAATCCAGGGCCGAAAGTTTGGTTTTGGTCGGAATTCCAGTTTGGGTCGGACACTACTTATAAGGTGCAATGGGTGAGTCAATTTTTTTATAATTTTTTCTTATATATTAGTTATCTTAATAATTTAATTAGTTAGCAAAAAAGTGTGATTTAAATTTTCATAAAATGTATTTTTTGATATTTATTGTGCCTACAACTTTGATAACATTATATTCAGATAGAGAGAAATGTAACTATGATATAACTTGTTTTATAATTATTCAGTTCTATTAATTTCTATGTTATTTTTCAAAGTATGAAAGTTTTTGCTACTTGGTTTGGTTCATAAGATAGTTGGTTTGTAAGATAGTTTGTGAATCTAATTAATTTTTATGCAAAGATTTTAGACGACTAATATTGTCTTGGATGCATGCTTTAAGACTTAATTACCCATTATTGGGCAAACAATCACTGTTCTGTGTCAGAAAACTTGCATGCTTTAGGTAATTAATAGTGGGTCCACAATTCCACATTTAATGAAGCGATCTTTTGTATGGAGACCTCAACATTAAATCCTCAGTCTATGAAACTTTTCAAGGATGTAATATAGTATGAACCAAAACCTATGTACAAAATATGCAAAAACACAAAAAAAAGATTTGGGTACTTAAAAAAATGATTCATTTATGATACTTTATCATACTGTAAAGTTTCATCTACTGAGGATTTACTGTGGGGGTCCACTACCTTCCTTTCCTACACTAGTTCGATTCTTAGCAATTCATACACACACAATGGAATGGTAACATTACAATATCCACTTTTTAATTTAAAATTACAATGTTCAAATCGATCCAAAATATTACTTAAATACTTTTTTAACATCTTTTTGAGAGAAATTCTGTTGTTTTCTGAAGAGAGAAATCCTGTTGTTAAAGAAAATAAGCCTACTTTACGTCTTTGGCCTTTTCAAGCGATATTTTCTTCTAAGCACGGACCTAAGAATAAATTTTATTCTTATGGCACGGACGACGATATTATAAAAAACCGGCCAAGTGCGAGTCGGACACGCGCACGAAGGGTACCGTACCAAAAACGGCAAAAATATACGTTGGTTGTATGGGAGCCCCCCTTAAATATTTGTTTTAATCTGTTTTTAGTATTTGCTGTTATAGCGGCAACCAGGGCTTCAAATACCGTTAAAAATTAGTAACGTTAAAAAAAATAACGTTAAAAATGGAAATTAATAACGGTAAAACAGAATTTAACGTTATTTTTTCGTTCCTTGATAACGTTATTATGTTACTGTATATAAATATTTAAAAGCAATGTGTAATTGACGTTGACGCCGCCGTGACGTGATCAGTCTCTGCGGTAGGTACTAGGTAGTAGAGATACCTACCTACAATACGCAATATTTATAAAATTACCGTTAAAAATAACGTTATTTTTAACGTTATCGACATTAATTTAACGTTATATTAAGGTTAATGTTATTAGGTAACGTTAAAAAAAATAACGTTATCAAGGTATCATATTGAAAATAACGTTACGTAACGTTATATTTACTGTTAATTGATAACGTTATAAAGCCCTGGCGGCAACAGAAATACATAATCTGTGAAAATTTCAACTGTCCACTTGTTGTCGTTATTGAGATCGAGTAAAAAACGGTAAAAAAACACGTTTGTTGTATGTATGCCCCCCTTAAATATTTATTTTATTCTGTTTTTAGTATTTGTGGTTATAGCGGCAACAGAAATACATCATCTGTGAAAATTTCAACTGTCTAGCTATCACAGTTCATGAGATACGGCCTGGTGACAGATAGACGGACAGCGGAGTCTTAGTAATAGGACTCCCTTTTTACCCTTTGGGTACGGAACCCTAAAAACTACAAACGCACCAACGAATGCATTTTGCCGCATCGTCTGCGGCAATCAAAGATTTACTCTTTTTAGGGTTCCGTACTCAAATGGTAAAAACGGGACCCTATTACTAAAACTCCGCTGTCCATCTTTCTATCTGTTATAGCTAGACAGTTGAAATTTTCACAGATTTGTACGAAACCCTAGGTGGGCGATTCCGATTCGCCCTTGTCCGGTTTTTATTTTATGAAAACTCGCCGTTATTGTATTTGCCGGCGCTAAACGCGCTCTGTAAAACCGCTGCCTCATCGATCTTCTAAAACAGAGGTGCCCAAACGGTCGATCGCGATCGACCGGTCGATCGCGAGAGGTTCTAAAGTCGATCGCCAAGGATAACAGGTTTGACATTTTGCACCCAATGTAGTTTTACTTTGCAACTTTTTTCCAATATCGGTAAAAATGGCTATGTCGATCTCCTTAAGAAAAAGTATGGGCACCCCTGTTCTAAAAGGTAGAGAAAGTTCTTGCGGGTGCATGAATGAACCAAAATTATTGCCACTTTTAAAAATAACGTCCGAAATATTTGGTTAAAGATGAATCCCGAAAATACCTGCTCTCGACCGGTATCGCTCAATGACGAAGGTCAAGGCTGCTCATACCGGTTATGATTATGTTAAGACATTGGCAAAATCTGGCTGCCTGGCTTCTGTTTATCTAAAAATTTAGGAAAATTGCACTGGTATCCATTTGTTATTGTTTATATAACCCCAATTTTCCGTAACCATGAACTTAGAATCCAAAAGGACAATCACCTTTTGGATAGGCGTTTACAGTGCAAACATTTGTTCAAGTGTTAAATAGATTTTAACGACGCGTCCGACGGCAGGTATCGATGCCGAAGTAGCGTGCATCGCATGTGTAATTTTCAGTTTAACCATCACTTGTGTAAACCACAAAAATATGTGAGTTGTTTGAGTAGGTAATTTCCAAACCACTTGTAAGAGCGCTACATCACTTCCCTTTTGGAATCTCTATCCTTTACTCCCAACTTACTTACAACTCGGGAGGCATTAAACATCGCAAATCGGTCATCACATCACTCTCCTCATCACGTAATAATTTTTAAAACTGGTAATTTGCCGATAACTGACAGTTTACTATTGATAATTCAGCAACCAACGGGATAACAGCTATTTTATGGTATTGTTATAGTTTTTTAGGGATCATATTTTTGAAAACGTAGCTGTAACATAACATAAGACGTGCCGCGCTCGTGCATACCCTAATAAACGTACACTTTTTTCTAGTAAATATTTTAGTTCTAATATTGTTAGTCTAACATTGTAAATTCTAATATTGTTAGTCTCTGAAGTGTGACTCTGGAATATAATTTTGTAATTGGATTCGACAATAACAATAGATGAGATAAGGGTCTCATGAATGTTTAATTGATCGCGTCCAGCTTCTATCTCGTCAGGTGGAATAATGGAGTTGCTTCTAGCTGATTTGGATTGTTTAGTTTCCTGCTTGCGTAACCATTTTATGGTTGGAGGGTTAAACATAGAGCGTATTATTCATCATCAGCACGTATGTGATTGTGACCGCGACCGTCATCGCCCGAGTACTATTATATTGATTATGTGCCTATATGTCATTTTTATATTACCCTACAGTGGAAAGATTACAAAGCCATTTAAGAGGATAAGTTTGTCTGTCTTTTTAGCTGCTCCTCAAACAATACCTCTAAAACGATGATATCAACGTAACATGACTCACTAAGATTCTATATCGTCAATGTTAGATATAGGAATGGGCGTGTTTTTCCTTAGAAAATAAAGTAAAAGGAGGAATCAATTCACAGTGCTTATAGTTCTTCGGATAAGCTGAATCATTTTCTACAATCAGTATAGTTTATTCATAGTATAAAAGTACATTCCATGCATGAGTGAAGAACCGTCCGTTGTAATCGTTTTAATCCCCTTTAAGGGAGTGTTTTACGTGGTTCTACCAATGAAATTATGATACTAAACATTGTTGCCAAAGAAACATGGGCGAAAAACGACAAAAATATTGGTCCTCCCATACTAACTAAACTAAAACATTGAATTAGTATGAGAAAGTATGTGTTTTTGGTATTTTTTCGACCCATGTTTCTTTGTCAAAAATGATTAGTTTCATTGGTAGAAGAATTAAAACGGCTACAAAATAACGTTGTATTGCATAGGTATATCACAGATTCTGCTAATTTCTCTATTTATCACTGCCGCTAGGATAGGATAGTCTGTTATGTTACTCTGTGATAGGACGATAAATCGCAGCAGACTGCCAAACTCAGGACCTCCAGCTCCAGGGCTTCCAGCTAACATTGGCCGAAGTGACTAGTTTAGCAACTTGTTAGCAACATTAGACGCTCCACTTGCCTTTCTTTACTCAGAGCGTAAATTGTGGGTTACGGTACCGGGCTACTACGCGACGTTCACGTTACGTAACGCCACCACGGCACACCAATACAATTGCACTAGGAACGTTGCAACTTTCATTCTCTGAGTTCGAATCCTTATCTGGTTTCCCAAGTAGCACACAAATGCTGCATAAGTGCTTAATTAATGCTGCCATCGAATCTTAAAGCTGTTTAAGGGTATACCAATTTGGCTGAACTAAAGCTGTTTAAGCGCTTAAACAGCTAAAAAGGGCCCCAAATTATACAGCCTTTGGTATTACAATGGCTGGAGAGAAGCATCGGTCAGGCTTATTTAAGTTTTAATAGAGCATTAATAAAGCACTGTAAAAAGTTTAATTCTGTGCAGGACTCTCCCAACCAGCTCTTAACCAGCTTCTAACCTTTTGCAACTCCCTATTCAAACTTTTTTAACGTCTTTGTTCTTAGCAAGTCATCTTAAAATAAATTAAGTATGTAAAGGACTGTTAAAAGTTATGGTGTAAAGTTAACTATATTCAATCTTCCATCATCGTCCACCATTTCTACTGGGATATTTTTTGTTAGAAAGTTTTACAAATGCGCAGTTTATACAAATGCATTCAGGATGCGAGTGCAACTGCATCGTGAAGTTAATACCAATTAACTACAAAATTTTCATGCGCCCCTCGAATAATTAGATTTTAACTTAGGAAATATATGGACAAATCACGAGTGCAAAAGTTTTAATCTATTATTATGGAAAATTAAATGAGATATTTAGTAAAAATAGTTTCTTTAAATTGCCTATGAAGTAAGAGTTTAAATTAGGGCGGATTCTTGCAGTTAAGAATGTTTTAGAAAATAATAAAAAAAGCAATTTTTAGGTTAGTTATGGCGTCCATGAGGTGCTCAGCTTTAATCGTTAAAATATTATCTTGTGACACTATTTGCTGAACAAAATACCATTAATCAGCCATAGACTGCTCGTGTTCTGTATAAGAGACGTTAATTTACACTTTTAGTTCATATATGGATTCCGGAAATGCCGTTCTAATGACTTATGAGTTATATTGTATTTCAACAACTATTTCTTGCAGCAAGTTAGGGGTCCTCTACCAAAAAGAAAATCATCCTCCAACTAACATTTATCTTATAGGTAGGTATAGTCTAAAATATTACTTATTTTCTTGTAAATTCGGTACTATTACGTTTTCTTGTCGACCAAGGCTTGTCCATTATTAATTTTTAATACTTATAAACCTTGAATTCGTAGTTTATTCGAATACTAGCTAGTAACCAAAATAATAAAATTTTGCAACAGATAGGTAGAAAATTTGTTAAATGGAGTCAATAACAGCAACGAACTTTAATGTGGTGTAATTGGGTGCCAAAAACTGTTTAATAGTATAGACAAATTACATTCTAACTCTTTGAGAATTACAAAGCGCTTGAAAAATGGTTTACAACAGTTTCTCAAATAAAGCTGTATAAATATATGATTTGATACACTTCTTCAGCTTGAAGAGTTATTATTTTCTACTTAGGCGTAATTTCAGCAGCAACAGGCTGTTAAAAGTATTTCCTTAATGATCTTAACCAGACAACCTTACAGTGGTATTATATTACTCCACATGTAGCTCAAAAGCGTCATAAAAGATGCCTTCAAGATCAATGTACAGCTTCTAACTTTACAATACCTTTCAGACGTACTGTTAACCAGTTTGTGTTAGAAAGGATTAATTTTAGACCATTCAACAGCAAGAAACATTATAGAAGAATTTCTTTACGCCGCTTTTCAGCTGCAAACGTAGTAAAACATGTATTATGAACTCTTAAACAGCCCATAGCTTAATTAAGTATTTCTGGAGTGCCTTTTACAGATTATTGAATAAATAACTTTTTTAAATGCAACATATCAGCCTTGAGAAGCTACGAAAACCTTTAAACATCTTTAATCACACTTTTAACCTTATGTAGGTGTATAATTTGACACTTGATCAGCCAATGTGCTACTTGGGTTATTACGTATTCTACTCGTATGTCCTTTTAGAACGTCGATCACGTTAGGGGCCATCCATAAGGCCGGCCACACAATCCCGATTCGGAATTCCGAACGGAATATTGATAATGTATGAAAATCCCGTACAGAAAAATCCCGCATGTGTGTGGTAGGTCCATAGATTTGTATGAATTAGCTGCGTTCGGAATCACGTATGTACGGAATTCCATAACGGGATTCCGTCTGTGTGTGGCCGGCCTAAATTACGTCACACGAATTTCATGATTTTTGACCTCCTCCCCCGTCCTTGTCGCAGCTGGTCACATTTCTCAGATCCCCTCTCCCTAGTGTGACGTCATATATTTTACAATTTTGCATCTAGAAATAATTATTGAATTAAAAAGCAGGTCAGAAATTTGTTTTATTTCAATTTAAATGATTTTGAAATGTGACGTCACGAAATTAAGGACCCCTCCCACCCCCTTGTCACACATTGTCACATTTCGTCGACCCCCTCCCTCCCCCTAAACGTGTGACGTAATTTAAGGATGGCCCCTTATATAGAAAGGAACTAGCAATCGTTAAGAGTTCATTAAGTTACTGTCGATGTTAGATCATAATTATTTTTTATTGCAACAACTTGAAAAAGTAAATAATATAACTAAACAAAAAAATTACAAAAAATAAAGACATATAATGTAATCCCTGTATGACCATCATTAGGCCCTCCGCAGCCTTGAGCGGGACACGCGCGCGGGGCGGCATAGATTAGAGCTTACTCATTCACTGCGCAAGCATCTGTCCGTCAAAAACCAGCAATCTATATTCCCGCGCCGTGTACCCGCGGCGGGATCCCGCTTAAGGCAGCGGACGGCCTTAGATCGTAGCTAGGTCAACCCTTGGCGGAGAACCAAAGCTTCAAAGTTCCTCGTTTATATGAAAATCGACTGATGTTCTTAATTATCTGGCTACCACTGTATATCTATCTATGCATAATTCCACAATATGTAGAGGTATATAGCTTAAATATTTTCCTGGTGACACAATGCCAATTACCAACATCATGGATGACGCACCAAACTGCGTAGTATTCAAGTAAAATGTAGGGCAAAATATTTACTTAGGTAGGTACATCTTAAAGAAACCAGCGTAATAATAATTCAGTGATTAGCAACTAAAATGCTCGTAATTTAACATACTTGAAAACCTCTCGACTATGTTAAATACATCTCAGCAGTTAATTTGAGATAATGACAGTTTCTAATTGAGATTTTGAATGAATTATTTTAAATTAACTATGACTGCCACTAGTCTAAGGGGCTTTCTAATTTTTGATAGTGTTAGCAGACAACACGTTTCGGCGGAGTTTCTCTAGGGTCTGTGGGTTGAGGTCGTAGGATGCGCAGATGGACGCATTAGCACGCGAGATGCGTGGGCGGGCGCGGATGCTGGTGATAGTACAGCCGCGGAGTCAACGCTCCGAGCGCGCGATCTGCACAGGCACGCTGCCCGCCGGCCACTCTTGTCTTGATTACCTTTTCTATCTAATTGTCACACTTACATCAGCGAGTAAACTCTGATTAAATATCTAGACCAGGGGTGCTCATACTTTTTCTTAAGGCGATCGAGGAGGCGACCTAGCAAAAATTTATGACTATTGACCATTTAACCCACTAAATATTTATCAAGTCACCGTTTAACCCACCAAATATTTATCACAAAAATTTTAGCTATCCTTGGCGATCGACCGTTTGGGCACCTCTGATCTAGACAGTCTAATTCAAATATATATATTTTTTTTCATTATTTCTTGCAAGTTTGTTGCTTTGTTGATGTCTCGAATCACCCTAATGAATAATTAAGTATATTTTCTAAAAGGCATTGGGCATTTTGTTCGAACATTTGACCTATGCTACGGCGTACACTAACGAAATAGGGCTAGGGGTATGTAGATAAATGTATCCTCTACTCAGTGGTATGTGTGGCATTCTTGCAGGCCATGTTTCATTTATTAGTATTATATCATAGCATTTAAATAATAAATAAATAAAATAAATAAATAAAGACAATACAAACGTTTATTATACTACAGTAGCCCGTAATACATTTAAATTACCAAAAAGGTTACCGCTCGCCGTTGTGATATAGTTATTTATTACAAAATTATAGATGCTTTAACCCAAGTTTTACAGATCGCAACCCGCCGTAACCTATATTTGTATATCTCCAAAAATGATATTTTTTTAGTTTTCGAGGTTTACCACATGGTTTAGCTATTGTCGTGTTCTACAGCTTTGTTTGATTGCCACTAATAATGGTAAGCCTATAGAAAGTGACCATACACAGATTTAAGACCAGATAAAGTCCATCCATTTTCATCTGGTCTTAAATCTGTGTATGGCTGCTTTTCATAGTCTTACTATTATCAGTGGCAATCAAACAAAGCTGTAGAACACGACAATAGCTAAACCATGTGGTAAACCTCGAAAACTAAAAAAAAATAATTTTTGGAGATATACAAATATAGGTTACGGCGGGTTGCGATCTGTAAAACTTGGGTTAAAGCATCTATAATTTTGTAATAAATAACTATAT
Source organism: Agriphila tristella (assembly GCA_928269145.1). Lineage (NCBI taxonomy): Eukaryota > Metazoa > Arthropoda > Insecta > Lepidoptera > Crambidae > Agriphila > Agriphila tristella. Next base: position 23,324,617 of record OV743437.1, read on the forward strand.
CACAACGGCGAGCGGTAACCTTTTTCGTAATTTAAATGTATTACGGGCTACTGTACTATTATGCTTGTATCACACATTTTCTTTCACAATACTGAAAGTAAAAACATCTGTTTTATTAACAAAAGTTTTATAACATTAAACATATAATACTTACATTCACACTGTAAAATAACTTTTTTCTGCCGGTACAAAATACATGTTTTGAAAAGTGGGGTTGAATTCTTCAATTTAAAACTGGTGTGGTCTCTGTACGCGAACTCTCATCAAAGTAGGTCAAATATGCCCAATGACCTTTTATTAGTGCCGACCTAGTGCTGACATAATAGTCTGACTCGGTGAATTAACTGAAATAACAAAGGCATTAAATAATATCCGTAAATTGATCTTTACGGAAATTCTCAAAAATATTACCTATAGAATGGATTACAATATAAACACATTGTTCATCGTCAGATATACGTACGACACGACATTGTCTCAATTTTACTGGATGTTTTCGTCCCGAGGAGGGCAGGCAGGAGCGGTGACCTCTTTATGTATCGTACGGACAGACGTACGTCCGCATTTTATTTTATTACTACACTACACACTGCTCTGGATGCTGGAGGACCATCCTGCACCCGACCGGGACGCTCGCTCGATGCTCGGCCAAGTGAACGCCCGCTTTGTTTATTTATACTAGGATATTTCGTTTTGTTTGCGTATCTACAACCGCATCTATTTGTAGGTAGATACTTAATAAGTGTTCTTATCGGTTACAATCAGGGGTGTGATTGAGGGGTCAATTCAGGCATGCTCGAAGGCCCGAGGCGGCAACATCGATTGCCGATTGTGAAAAATCTGACGGCTGAATCCGAAAAAAATACCGAACCGCCCGCCCATACTTCGGTATTTTTGTCATACCGAACCGAACACAGTACCTACTAAAATTCCGAACGGTTCGGTAGAATACCGAACACCTGGCAACCCTGCTTAATAACCACTGTTTTGCCATGCTTTCAAGTCAAGACAAAAGATATCGTTAATTTGATAATGTTGTTTGCTTTCTATCTTGAGATAAGCTGCAAGAGTGCAAGTATGTACCTACCTACCTTAAATTTTGCGTTTACTTTCGGAATAAAAAAATGAATTATTGTTATTATGTAGGTACATTTATGCATTCTTCTTCTACTAATAGTAAATTTAGTTTCGCCCTTGATAAAAGATTGCGAACTGGCTTTAGTATTTTCCTTTCTTTGAATTGAAACAATACAACATTTCTTATTACCATGGAATATGGATATTCGAGACGCCTGACGACTTTATCAGATCGTAAAAAGAGACGAAAGATAGAATTACTAACAAAGTAACAAGTGTACCTTGGGGATAATTAGGTTACATAGGCTTCTATTTTCCCAACATTCAACGTTTTCTGAGTTGTGAATATGATGCCAAATAATATTTAATTCAAAATATTATTTGGCAATCAATCCGTTAATTGGTCGAAAAAATGTATTAGGTATTCGTTTGACAGAATATCCTATTTTTAACCGACTTCAAAAATTTGAAAAGGAGGAGGTTATCTATTCGTCGCGTATATATTTTTTATATGTATGTACACCGATTACTCGAAGACGGCTTAACCGATTGAAATGATTCAAACGTTATAACATGACATTTGTTTCCAAGTTGGTCCCATTTTTTGAAATTTTGAAATCGGTTTAGTAGTTTTCAAGTAATCTTGAAAAAACTGTCGTTTTCGTTACCATTTTATATGAATTCAGGCGGATTTTCAACCATTACTTTTTGTTTATGAACCGATTTAGGTGATTCTTTTTTTGTTTGGAAGAAGATACCTTAAGGATGATACCATATTAATTTCATTGGTATTGGACTTAGGATGTTGAAGATACACAAGGGAACTCCTCAAAATTAAATAGGAACTGTACAGTGATTGAAATATTGGTAGGTTTATGACAATCAAAAACAAGTTAAGGTGCCTATTTATTGTCAAGGACGTGCTGGACTAGGGTTGAACTGCGAAGGCCCAACGGAACTCTTGTGGAAATTGAGTTACTCGGGGTATACCATTGAAAAATGTGAAACATTATAACGTTTTATTTTATAAAATCATCACTTACATATCTACCACAAAAAAGTTTCAAATAAAAAAGCTTTAAAAAAAAAACAACCTCCTTCAAAAATCTTAAAAAACAGCTCTATAAAAAGCAAGAAATAATGTTCAAATCGATTAATTAAAACACGTCTATTGAAGTCGGGTGGGGCTTTTAGAATATAAACAATACATTAAGTAAAAAAATGCTTCCAGCTCCACCTAGGGCTGCCAACTTTTTTTGGATCAAATATAGTACTTTCAAGATTTTTAGCGTAAAAATATAGTAGATAGCGAAAAAGTCGAAAAAAATATATAAGGTTGCCGTTTTGTATGGAGTATTTTGAAGAAGTTGCATTTTTCATAGTTAAGTAAGTACTAACATTTTCATAATTTATTCAACAAGCATAAAGACGAAGTGTATAATCACAAAAAATATGATGCAATTACTTATGTGCATAAAGTAATTATATATTCTTTTGTTTATTTGTTTAATTTTATGACTTGAAAAAATATAGTAGTATTGCCTACTATATATTTTTTCAAAAAATATAGTAGGCGAGCCCTCAATATAGTAAGATACTAAAGTCTGTCCATCCTTACTTGTCTTATTTAGTAAACAGTTTTTGACAGTTGTCATACGTCTTTTATACTTAAATCGTTATTTAAAAATATCTTAGTAACTTTATGAAAGTGTTGTTAATTTATTAACAATTTATATCGTAATCTATGTGTGGAAAACCATTTGTTGTATTTTATAAATGATTATTTCAATAAAGAGTTGGGTGAAGATTGTTTACCATATAAGACAAGTAAGGATGAACAGACTTTATATTATATAGTAGGGTTGGCAACCCTAGCTCCACCCGACTTCAATAGACGTGTTTTAATTAATCGATTTGAACATTATTTCTTGCTTTTTATAGAGCAGTTCTTTAAGATTTTTGAAGGAGGTTGTGCTTTTTTTAAAAAGCTTTTTTATTAGGTACTTTACATTATTACATACAAATACAGACAAAGATACAGTGAATTTAATAAATCGCAGATTTATAAATGTGATCGGTACGATCTCTAGACCGAGTTGCATGTAAACAAAGTGGTTTTAATGTACATTGTATCTTTTTCAGGCAATGTCCGCCGACACTGATAACGCCGCTGCGGCGGATCATACTTGACGAAGTGCAAATTGCATCGAAAAAAACACCCAATGACTTTGGGTACAAAGCTGACGAATCAGGTGAGTCTTAGCGATGTCTATTTTTACTACAGTAGCTACACGTTTTAATGTTACTTATATAAAAAATTCGACTTGTAGGCCAGGCTAAAGTCTTTAATAAAACCTTTATAAATATTATAATGAATTTGTGATTCGATTCAAGTGGTTAAACCTGGCAAATGAAACCGTAAAAAATACTACCTACCTAATAAATAAATAACAAATTATCAAACACTAATAATAATCGAAGCTTCGTATTACGAGCGTTTTAAAATTCAGCACAAAAACTAAGGAAAGAAACAGGATATAAATCTGTGATATCTAAATATGATATCTCAGATGCCATTGCCAACTCTCCTTTGGGTTGTTCCCACCCAAATACTAACTAGATTAAACGTAGGTTCCAAAATGATTCGTAGATTTTTCCTAATCACATTATCTAATGATGATGATGATGACGATTATTATTTCATAGAAGTTATGTGCGATTTTTAATTTAAATCAGAAGATGGTGCATCCAGAACCTGTGAGACAATCCCTGACTTTATTTTCTCGTAGGAAACGTAGTACGTAACGTACCTACGCATCACGATTCCCATGATCAATTGTTTGACTCCTTTATTGGCTTTAGATATCTTTAGATAGACACGCTTTGTTTGTTTATGTTAGTGTGCGAGTATTATTAACAAACGTGATCGCAAACGAATCTAAAACAGTTGATAATAAACATAACATAGAAATTACCGCGTCTGCAGTTGGATCTGCCAAGTGTATTGCGTTGCGTCACCGATGAATTAGTATAGCTTCTTTCTAAACCTATACTTGTACAATTGCTCAAGGTGCTGAATTAAATGTTACATACAAATAAAATTATGAATCATATCATTATCATAATATGGTGAAAGATAAAGCCCGCGTAGTCTAGCGGTTAATACCCCTTTTTGCAACGAACACTCACAATCGTGGATTCTATATCGATTTTAGTGAGATGATCATAAGATATGTACCACCTATTTCTATAATCTTCTGTGTATAATTACACAAAATGTTAAGAAGCCAAAAGAGCTGCTTTCCATATACGCATACGAAACCATTCCGTACAGACAATCAGCGTCGGTCTGGCCTCAGGGCATATCGGGACTTTTCCCGGAGGGACCCGGATCTGGAAATATCCCGGTAGTTTTTTTGGGTCCCAGACCGAGGTCATCCGAAGTTGCAGACAATGATCATAAGATATTTACCACCTATTTGTATAATCTTCGGTGTATAATACACTAAATGTTAAGAGGCCAAAAGAGCTGCTTTCCGTATACGCATACGAAAACATTCCGTGCAGACAATCAGCGTCGGTCTGGCCTCAGGGCTTAACGGCAATTTTCCCGGTGGGACCCGGATCTGGAAATATCCCGGTAGTATTTTGGGTCCCAGACCGACGCTGCAGACAATCTCAGCGGGCTATAGGCAATCTAGTAGCACTCGGCTCCCTCACAATCACAACTGGTAACTTCATAATTGACCCATTTTTTAACCTAAAGCTAGCTGTCTGGAACCTGTAAGACTGTAAATTGGCCCTTATCTAATAGGTCAGTAGGGTAAGAATTTAAATCGGATTTAATTCCTACAAAAGGTTTTATCGTTTTAATAGTTTCATTTGTTGCCAAATATGACTGTCCTAGGTTTTCCCCCCCAGCGGAGTTGTGCTTAAATGGTGGAGGGGTTTTTACCCCCATTTTTATGTACCCCAAAAGGGGTATTTTTGCGGTGTTTTTGTTATATCTCGTTTTTCATCAAGATTGTGTAAGAAGATTTTAAAGTTGGGTAAATTCCGAACAATTTGAGGGTAAAACGGTTTTGATACGAACGATAGTTTTGGAGACACAAAGCATACCATATTTAATACCACTATCATTTTTCGTTTGCAAAATAACTTTGTTTTTCATAGTGTTTGTATGAATAACAAAGTTATATTTGCGGTTATGGAAAATGTGCAATATCTCTAAAACTGCTAACTATATCTCGTTCAAACTAATTTTCGTTGAAAGCGTTTATTAAGATTTACAGCATATATATTTTTTAGATTTTTCACTCTCTTATTTCAATAGTTAGACGTGGGGGACACACAGGAGAAATTTTGGTAGAAATCGTGTCTACCTGCCAAGTTTCAACTGCGTAATCGTACTCTCGTAATCTCGTAGGTAATCGTAAATCGTAATCTCAGTTTCATACTGTGCATTTCTCGAATGTACATATTGCGTATGTACGTTATGCGTATTGTACATTTTGAGAATGTACATTTTGCGTATTGTACATTTTGCGTATTGTACATTTCGCGTATGTACATTTTGCGTATTGTACATTTTGCGTATGTACGTTTTGCGTTTTGTACATTTTGCAACTAGTGCACATTTTGCGTATTGCGCATTATGCGACGAAGGGCTTAAAAAATTGGTCTAATTTCGAAAAGCTGTGTCTCCAAATCTATCGCTCGTATCAAAACCGTTCTACCCTCAAATTGTTTCAAATTTAACCAACTTTAAAACCTTCTTACACAATCTTGATGAACAACCAGTCCTTCCAGGTCAAATCCCCTTTTGGGGTACACTTTTACCCCCCACCACTTAAGCACAACTCCGCCGGGGGGGGAAAACGTAGGATAGTCATATTGGGCAACAAAAGATGCCATTAAAACAATAAAACCTTTTGTAGGAATTAAATCCGATTTGAAGTGTTTCTTGGTTTAATGCTACTGAACTATAAAGAATCAAGTCCAAAATTAATTATAAACAGATTTACATTTTGGTAAATTTAAATATTTATTATATTACATTTTCTAATGCTATAGGTACTATTGTATCAAATTGCATAACGCAGTCATCAAGGTTTCAACAATCGATGAGGACAGAAATTTCTAAGAACTATGCATCATATTATTTATTCTGTGGTTTCATAAAGGCTAATAATCGTTACATGTGAAAGCTGATCCATGGCTGGTATATAAAGTTTCTATACCTAGTTGGGAATATCCCGTTGGATAACAATCAAAGCAATTTGCCTGTCGACAATTCGACCCTTTGATGCATATAGTTAACGTTATACGTGGTTCCATTGCGTGACCTAACGAGGTGTCGTGTGTCGATGAAGGGATCTTTAATTGCTAACGCGCGTTTTATAAACCTACTTTGGGTTGTTTTTATGCTGGTCGGTGTGTAGTAACAGTAATAAGCAATGTTGCTAAGACAAATTGTATTATAGTCATTCGGCTACCGCAATAGTTAGTACCGCAACTGAGCATGTAAATTGTAAATGACAAATCGTTAAGAAGTATTTGTAAACAATAAAATTTTAATGCCTTATGAATTCTTCTTTGACACCGTTTATAACGAACAGCATCATTTGTTGATTTATTATTGTGTTCGGAGGATGAATTGATAGAAATTGCTGCATTATGTAAGAATTTTCAGTTATTGTTTATCACAAGCTGCAAACGATTCGTTTCCAACATGATAACGATAAATTTATGACTGTGGTTGCAAAAAATGATTTTTATTAATATGAATGTGGAAATACTATCTCTTCAATAGCAATGCTCTTATTTTTTAATTCAACGACCTATGATTCTCGATCAGATCAATGTAGAAACCAAACTTATATCTTATTTTAAGCCTTGGGTTTGCATAGTTCAGTTACAGTTTGTGTCAAGTTCAGTACAAGTTTACACAACTGAACAAATTATTATTGTATGTGATGTTATCCAATATTTGTAGAATTTTAGGAACAGAAAGTCTTTGTTGTGATAGTTGGTATTAACAAACTAATTAAAATATTCCGTTTCTTTCGTTTCCAGTGTATATAGCCCTACGGCTAATGCAGGCAGTGACAGCACGCGTGAACACAGTATGTCTGCGGTACCTGGACAACGCTCGACTGGACACACTTCCACCGCCTCCCACGCTGCGGGATATGAAGACAGTCTCGTGCGCCACCAAAAATTCCAGACGAGCGATGGAAGATAGACATGTGGAGGTTGGAAACTTGGAGGCTTTGTTTGGAATAGAGGTAAGTCTATATCTATCTTCATTGCAACACAGTGTCCACAAGATAATGGATACTTTTAGGCACGTTAGGTCCTATTACCTGAATGTCGAGTCCGTTCAATAGGTCTACGTCACGGAACAACCACGAGTAGAAAACACACCGCCGCCAATGGAGGTCCTCGACATGAAGGCAGTTTAGTGCGCCACCAGAAATTCCAGCGATGAAAGACACAAATGTGGAGGTTGAAATTGGAGGCTATGTTTGAAATAAAGAATTCTTGTGCCATCACCACCCTGAACTGTACTCCCAAATCCCCCTGGTTACAGTCATCATCAATTATGACATGAAACTCAACCGAGTTGCGCCGGCCGTAGTTACGGAAAAGGTAGGTGTGTAAACTTATTGAAAAACCTATGATTCAGTTTAAACGCGTTTAATACCTGTGATTTTAATCTAATAAAATGCAACGCGAAAGTTTAAAAAGGGTGTATGGCTGAAAGCTGGATACACCGTCGCCACTAGCATAAGCATAAGGTCTCCTGCGTCACCGACTTCTCTATATACTTCAGAAATATAAAAATTACATTAATCCATACAACGCACATAGTTCCGTCAATGCCAAAAGTGGTCACTTTGAGCTAAAATGAATTTTAAAACCTACAGAAATAATGAAAACTGTTGAAGAGTTATTCAAAAAATATTAGCGACCATTTGAGAAATTATTACACAAGCTTTTTTTAAATATTAACTTGGTTTACGAGTAATAAAAATTAATGTAGTGGCGGCGCTAGTTTCACTACCATCATCATATCATCATCATATCAGCCACACGACACCCACTGCTGGGTATAGGCCTCCCCTAAGGATCTCCACGACGATCGGTCCTGCGCTGCCTGCATTCACTGGCTTTCCGCGACCTTCACCAGATCGTCGGTCCACCTTGTCGGGGGCCTACCCACGGAGCGTCGTCCGGTGCGCGGTCGCTATTCCAGAACCTTTCTGCCCCAACGGCCATCGGTTCTTCTCGCTATGTGTCCCGCCCATTGCCACTTCAGCTGAGCAATCCTTCGAGCGATGTCGGTTACTTTAGTTCTCCTGCGGATCTCCTCGTTTCTGATTTGATCACGTAGGGAAACGCCGAGCATGGGTCTCTCCATTGCACGCTGAGTGACCTTGAGCCTCCTTATGAGACCCATAGTTAGCGGCCACGTTTCACAGCCGTAAGTCATCACTGGCAACACACACTGTTCATAGACTTTCGTCTCGAGACACTGAGGTAAGTCGGACGCGAAGATTTTTCGAAGCTTCCCGAATGCTGCCCACCCGAGTTGGATTCGACGAGAGATCTCTTTCTCGAAGTTGGACCTACCTAACTGGACTGCCTGTCCTAGGTATACGTAATGGTCAACAACTTCAAGTGTAATGTTCCCAACATGAACTGGAGAGGGTACAACATGGGCATTTGACATAATTTTCGTCTTATCCATGTTCATCCTAAGACCCACTCTTTGGGAAGCACTACGGAGATCTTCGAGCATTGTGTTCAGGTCTTCCATGGTCTCAGCCATAAGGACTATATCATCGGCAAAACGAAGGTGTGTTAGGTACTGGCCATTAATGTTGATGCCGAGTCCTTTCCAGTCCAAGAGCTTAAAGATGTCCTCCAACGCAGCTGTGAACAGTTTCGGAGAAATAACGTCTTCCTGTCTCACACCACGCTGCAGTTAGATAGGATTTGTGTTCTGGTTCTGTACTCGGATCGTCATGGTGGCATTTTGGTATAAGTACCTCAACACCTCGATATACCTATAGTCCACTTGGCACCTTTGGAGAGATTGCAGCACCGCCCAGGTTTCAATCGAATCAAAGGCTTTCTCATAGTCCACGAACGCCAAGCAAAGTGGCTCATTATACTCCTCAGTCTTCTGTATAAACTGCCGCAGCGTATGGATGTGGTCTATGGTGGTATGGTGCTAAAGCCTTTTCGGAACCCGGCTTGTTCGGGGGGTTGGAAGTCGTCGAACTTGCGAGCGAGACAATTCGTAAGGACTCTCGAAAACAACTTATAGACATGACTCAGAAGCGAGATGGGTCTATAGTTCTTTAAGAGGGACTTGTCACTCTTTTTAAAGAACAAGATCACCTCACTTATGTTCCATGTCTTTGGCGTTCTGCCCTGGACGATGACGGAATTAAAGAGCTTCTGGAGGACTTTGAGTATCGGCTTACCGCCCGCTCTCAGAAGTTCTGTAGTGATTCCATCGTCACCCGCCGCCTTGTTGTTTTTCAGCTGTTTGAGAGCCATACTAATCTCGTACAGGCTGACGTCCGGGATATCTTCGGTATAGTATCGGGTAAGCTTGGCTCTGGGGTCTTTACCCTTGCTTTCAACAGGTGTCTGCGTGGAATATAACTGCCCATAGAAGCTCTCGATCTCCCTCAGGATTTCAGGCTTTGATGAAATGATGCGTCCGTCGTTAGTTTTCAGCTTCGTCATCTGGCTTTGCCCAATAGACAGATCTCTCGCGAACACTTTGGAGCCTTTATTCCGCTCGATGGCCTCTTTAATACGATTCGTATTAAATTGGCGAAGGTCGCTCGTCAAAGACTTAGATATCTGCCTATTAAGCTGCCGATAACGATTAGCATCTACTGAACGCTGGAGCCTCATTTCACGTCTCTGATCCATGAGTAGGAGTGTGTGGTCGGAGAGTTTCTTTATCTTGGGACGGCGGGTCTTAAAGAGCTTGGACCCTACCGTACGGACAGTATCCACCACCATGTTGTTTAGATCGTCCACATCTATGCTGTTCTCAAGGGCTTCGAAGCGGTTTTGGAGTTCGAGTTGAAAGCTCTCGGGGTTTTGAAGCTACCACTTACGTTTCACTACCACCTCGCCTTAAATTATTGCGACTAAGGTCTATCTATATTTACAAACCGCTCTCAATGTTTTGAGAGCTAAGTATCGTTGAGTTGAGATCGTACCAGAAATGATGTTGCTACGAGAAGAGCACATGTCAAGTATGATCTCAAGATAGCTCTCAACGTTGAGAGCGGTTTATAAATACAGGCCTAATACCACACCCGGACACTCCATACAACCGCGCCGTTATAAATAAACAGATGACGTTTTTGTACACGCGTAACTGTGTGTGAATGTCTAGGAAACCGTGCAGTTTGTACTGGTGGCGGCGTTCAATTCATAGTTCGAACTTTTTGGTAAATAAAGTTACGACGTGTCGCTTTGAATATCGAAACAAGTTGGCATACGAATTCGCGGGGTGTGGTGAGGTAATGAGGATCAGTAACGATTTTTTTAATGCCTAATTAGAAAGCTAATACCACCATATGATTAACTGTGAAAATTTTACGATATCTCTTAAACCTGAGAAGTTATAAGAGCTAAAACACAGATTTTTTGTGGGTCCCTATGACGTCATCGCGACGGACGCGAACCTTATGTCGTACGTGGATAAAGCACATATTGCATTGAGCTTGGCATTTCCTTCAAACCCTTTTAACTCAACCATTTCTAAACGGATTTCAAAAATTCTTTCACTAGGTTTCATAGCTATCAATATGTGTTTATATTATATCAATAAAACTGTAGGATTCAAACCTGTTACTGATCCTCATTGATCCTAGGGCGGGGCGGGGAGAGCGCTTTCTGTGCGTAGGTTATATCTATTCTGTGCTAATACCCTACTTGTATTGTGGTAGACGACGACACCAACCAGTTTCTACGCGGTGTACGACGGGCACGCGGGCTCGGCCGCGGCCACGTACTGCGCGGCGCACCTACACCAGTACCTGGTGGAGAGCCCGCACTTCGCCGCCGACCTGCAGCGCGCCATGCGGGAGGCTTTCCTCAGGACGGACGCCGAGTTCGTCAGGAAGAGCAACCAGGACGTGAGTGACGTTTCACGCTGTTTTAGCTGCTGATTTTCACAAGAGTGGTAAATATTTTCAATAAAGATTGGTTTCCATCCTTATACCATTACTTTATTTATTACTGAAACCAAGTATTAAAAGAGTTTTAAATTTTTATCTAAAAATATCTGGTTAAATTTATATTTAATCTATCTAAGAAATCAGATTAAAATAATTGTCAAAAAACATTTATTACTCAATTGATATTTTGTTGCTTAATTTTTATCACACGTAAAAAACGACAAAATATTGTTGCAGCGCGCATGTGGCGGCAGTACAGCTGTGGCAGTGGCAATTCGAGAACGCAAGCTACTAGCGGCGTGGGCGGGCGACTCCCTGGCGCTGCTCGCCAAGCGCATGCGCCTCATGCAGCTCGTGCGCCCGCACAAGCCCGGCCGGGAGGTATGTGGCTACATACAGCGTGCACAAGCTACTAGCGGCGTGGGCGGGCGACTCCCTGGCGCTGCTCGCCAAGCGCATGCGCCTCATGCAGCTCGTGCGCCCGCACAAGCCCGGCCGGGAGGTATGTGGCTACATACAGCGTGCACAAGCTACTAGCTATGATGAAGGTGATGATGATGACGATAATGAAGGTGATGACAATGATGTAAGTGATGATGATGAAGGTTATGATGATGATGGAGATGGTGAAGGTGATATTGATGATGGTGATGATGATAATGATAATGAAAGTGATGATGATTTAGAGGATTATGACGGTGATGATGATGATGATGATAAAGGTGATGTGAGGATGAAAATGATGATGATGTATTTCTAATCAAAATTAATCACAGAAACAAGCATTTCACTGATTTCACTTTAAGCTCACAAACATGTTCTCTTCTCTCTCACTCACACACACACACTCGTATTCATTCAATAAATCATCGTCAACTGTCGGTGATGAATTTACGAACAAATTTATTTAGCAGACAGTTTGCGTTAGCACCGCATTATTCATAGCGGAGACGAATTAATTCGCAACGTACGAATAGCATTAGCAGATATTTCGTGCCGCGTGTTAATTAGCGCGGTCGTATTATTTCATATGATAGCAGCAGGATGCGAACGCAGACGATTTCGCGCGGTTCGATGATAAATTCATTATTTTTAGCAACTATGATTAATTTAATGAATGCTAATGGACGATTAGCAATTAATTATTATTGCTGATGCTAATTATTCCATTACTACTGGTGACCCCGACGTGATTACCTACGCCGCACATTACTAACGGTGATGAATCTTGCAACACGTTGCAACCGTGTGTTGGTAATGTGCGGCGTAAGGAACGTTGCTAGCCTCATGCAGCTCGTGCGTCCGCACAAGCCCGGCCGGGAGGTATGTGACTGTTCAACTTATACGGCTCGAAGGACCGACTATTCTTACTATTATACGACAAATAGATAATTATAGGACATGAACTTCATTACGAACATCATAAAAGCTCATTATAGTCTACCTACTACAAAACAAATCACACACTGATTTGTTTTCGAATGATTTGTGAATCGGCCAAATTATCCTCCCGTTTGATCAGTTCATAAGTTACGGGCTCGCCGGTGGGCCTCTCCCGTGACAACAACCTTCATGCTGCCATAATCTGCACGCTAGGCAGGTGGGTAACAGAATGCTACTATAGGCCGACCGGTTAAATGAGTCGAATGGGCGACGAACGCCTGCCGCCCGCACCTCTCACGACCCCTGTTCTCGTCTCCCCTCGCGCCTTTGTGCCCCGCAGGCGAGGACTCATTTAACCGGTCGGCCTAATAGTGGGTCTACGATCTGTAGACCTCGCTTTAACATATTATTATATCTCTGCCACTTTGAAAAATTTCTAAAAACTGAGTCGACTAAAAGTTCTACCAAATTATCGAACCTTCTTACTTTCACGAGAATCGGTTGAGAAATGCGACTTGTAGAGTCTTGTGAGAACAAACAGATTGCCGGACAGCCGGGCGGAGGTACGAAAGCATTTTTGCCCAAGCTAAAACAGAGACGCTTCCCGCTCGATCGGTCAAGATAGCTAATAGTGTATATTTAGTCACTAAATAGACATTTTGAATTTTTGACACAAATGGCTAAATGCACTAACAGAGATGTCCCGGAGTTGTCTCAGTTTGACTGAGTTGTTTGATGTTTGAAGAGTGAAAAAGACCAAGAAAGTTGACAAAACCATTATGTACACAGTATAAATTTAATTAATTAACACGACATTTAACGCAATAAAATAAAACAATAAAAGCTAGTAGCGCTTAGAAATAAGCAATAAAAAGATACATAATGTTCATTTCATTTCCGTAAACTCAGTTGATTTTCTGACATTGCCACAGAATAGATACCTACACTAAACATTGGGTGCATTCCAACAGACTAATCGCTGAGTCATCGATCGCCATAGACACTTTTTAAACTATAGAAAGTCATTATTAGTCTTATTGTAGAGTAGTATACCTACTCAGAAATACATACTTTGATTGAGTCTCTATCTTCGATCAAGAAGGTCTCTTCTCTACAGACTTATTTTTGAGAATGGTGGGGCAAATGATGTATGGGACATGTCCTTTTAGTGCATTTTTCATTGTTCTCATCATCATAATAACAGCACTAGCGTAATATACTCCACCGCAGAGCAGAGCATAGACCTCTCCCATGGGAGGACGTTACCGCAATCTCCACTCTTCGCCGCTGGTTCGAGATAGTAGTTTTCATTGGAAGTCTAAAAGTCTCTAAGGGTCTGTTCAGATAGAACGGAAAAATGCCCGAGCAATTTTGTGGCTTCATTGAAGATAGAACCGTATTACAATTATCTAAAGCAGAAATTTGTATGAATATCGACACATTGATTTCGTAACAGTGGTCGTAACTGTAACAGTGGTCTCGCCTATTTTCAATGAAGCCAGAAAATTACTCGAGCATTTTTTTCCGTTCTGTCTGAACTGACCCTAAGTCGTTAGTTGCCTTTTACGACACCCTGAGCTGTTATATGATTTGCTTAATATTTAGTCGTGACCACAACCATCGTTATTTCCAAAACGTGTCTTAAGACTCATGTGTTGACGCTGCTATGCACCCTCTTTTTAGGGTTCCGTACACAAAGGGTAAAAACGGGACCCTATTACTAAGACTCCGCTGTCCGTCTGTCTGTCTGTCTGTCTGTCACCAGGCTGTACCTCATGAACGGTGATAGCTAGACAGTTGAAATTTTCACAGATAATGTATTTCTGTTGCCGCTATAACAATAAATACTAAAAACAGAATAAAATAAATATTCCAGGGGGGCTCCCATACAACAAAAGTGTTTTTTTTGCCGTTTTTTGCTCGATATTAATAACGACTGCAGTTAGAGAGTTGAGATTTTCACAGATGATGTATTTCTATTGCTGCTATAACAACAAATACTAGAAATAGAATAGAATAAATATTTAAGGGGGGTCCCATAGAACAAACGTGATTTTTTTGCCGTTTTTTGGTACGGAACCCTTCGTGCGCGAGTCTGACTCGTACTTGGCCGGTTTTTTATTTCTTTTTTTATTTTATTTATTTAGAAACAAACGGTCTTACAGCTGCCGGCAGATAAATTGGCAAGAGAAAGTTGAGACAAAAGATGCGCAGTAGCTAAAAACACAGTGTTTGTAGCTACTGCGCATCTTTTGTCTCAACTTTCTCTTGCCAATTTATATGCCGGCAGCTTACACATATATTCCTTGCCAGCGAGCATGTTGAAATTTATTCTCACGATTTCCTTTTTTTTGACAATATTGTCCAATTTCTATTCCTATAATATAATATAAATTATATTAATTTGTAATATTACTGTAGTAAAATCATGAGTTGTTCTGACACAGGACGAACGAGATCGAATAGAATCGTCCGGCGGCACAGTATTGTTTTGGGGCACGTGGCGGGTCAACGGGCAACTAGCGGTTTCACGCGCGATCGGTGAGTTACCAGTGCAGTTGCTTTCAGTTGTTTATATTTATATGCACCAACAATGAAATGTACAAACAATAAAACTATTATTGTATGTCATTGCACCTTCTCCTTTCTACCATCGGACATCCAGACGCACTGCAGGTTACCACCCGTTCTTGGTTGATATACCTCTTATGCGTACCAAACGCTACTCAACATCGTTAATAATGCGCACAGGTAAGGAATAGAATTTCTTGCCGGCGTCTGTGTTTCCGAGCGCATCAACCTGACCCTTTTCAAGGCCAGACTGAGTAGACACCTTCTGGGCAAGCTCGCTCCATTGTAGACCCTGTATTTGCTTTCGGGCTAGACTAGGGTCAAGAGCAAACCCATTAATTATAGAAAAAGTAAATTTTTGACAAATCATACTGACAGATACAGATTGATCATGTGGTGTGGTCCACCAAAGTAGTTATCATTTCATTGCTCAAACTTTATAGTATGCCAAATCATACAACTATGATTAAATACGCTTCTTCAGACAAATCACCAAGATAGATATAAATATAAATGACGTAATTAATCATATTTTTTATAATAAAATGAAATTAATATTATCTTATATGATGAACTAGAAATAAGGAAGGACCTAGGGTCGATCCTTGAGGCACTCCATTTTTATACTGCTTTAACGTTACAAAAGTTATCGAAATTTTTAAATTAACGTGATCTACACAATCGAATGCTTCTAAAGTTTCTCAATAAGGTTTCCTGTGAGTATCTATGACTAGATCAGTAGACATACAGTACGAGGCATGTATCTTAAATTTTTATCGACGGAGTGGGGATAAGTTCGCGCATGTGCTCTTCTGAGCGACCAATAGCGCGCGCCCCTCTCCCGCCGCCCGCGCCCCTCACCGCTACGCATGCCCAAAATACGCGTTTCGCGCAATCCCCACCCGATTTCAAGATATATGCCTTAGTGTACTAGTCTGCTTGCCATCAGACGGAATACATAATCCAAAGCAGTAATGAAGTCTCTAATAATTAAGCCTTTCTGGACCTAATGAAGGAGAATTATTCATTAGGTCCAGAAAGGAAGCTGTTTGAGTACGTCCACTTACACGCTATCATTGGTGCTTGCAATTACTTGTTCAACACGATGTAAAGCTCAACTAGATTTTTTTTATCTTGACATGTGAGCGCAGGGCAACATTTTGCCTTATTTCATGCAGTAGAAGAAATTAGTTCATTGTTTTTCCGCAACATGGTTAGGTTTTTCATTTAATTGGTCAGGTTTAAAGCTGTTACATTTATTAATTACGAGTACCATGATATTGATTGAAACTGTTGACTTTTACACGACTGCCCAAAAAAGAAGAATGCATTGTGTTTAGGGTTCATGTATGTTTGTATGTAGTGAGTTTCTTTATTCCACCATTACTTCTAAATGCCTAAACAGATTAGGATGTGTGAGGTATGAAATTCTTCCATCAGCCCGAGCTACACTGGCTATAGATTGTTTTTATTTTTCAATATGTCCGCTGTAATGACGCTATTTTGTGTTGTGAAAAAAAAATATCTTTTTAATTATTACAATATGGGCATCAAATGAAAGGTCTTGACGAGCACATTCCAAAACTATATAATTTGTTTCTAAAATGTATGAAATAAAAATAAATACATAGTTTAAAAAATATTAAAGACACGACTGCCCCGCCAAAATCAAACTAAAAAGTTAAATAACAAGTAATATTCCTTGATTAAAATTGTTCCACAGAACGGTCCTCCCACTCCGACTGCAATTGGCTGTGGTTAAAAAATAAAAGGTATTTTTTTTTACTACAGATTACGCCAATTTAAGAAATTAATTTGAATATTTTAACATTTGGTCGCGTATTTATTTTTTTATAAATATATTTGTCGAGCGGATATGGTCAGCCGGAATGACGTCATTAGTGGCACGAAAGTTTAAGAAGGAATACCTTTGCCATCTACTTATAGAAAAAGAACGGCCAAGTGTCATTACCTGTCATAATGACTTTTTGGTTGTTTGTAAAAAAATAAGTTATAGTTAATATTTCTTCTATTTTATTCATTTAATCCAGTTGTGACGGTTCTAACTAACCTACCTTCTTAATTTGCCGCAATAATTTTTGAGGTGGTAAAATTATAATAAAAATGCTTACCAGTGGAAAATCAATCTGAAAAACTTTGTAAAAGCTGAAACGCCCAATCTACCCAAATTGCGTTGCAATTGTATTGTATGTATTGTGTCTATTTTGGATGTAGGCTACATGGATCAAATTGTAACGATTGCTTGTGGACTGATAAATTTGCAGGATGACATAATAAACATTGTGAAAATATGTGCATACTTTTATTTCTATTTACAATCATTTTATAGTAGGGATGTCGAAAAAATTACGAGATAAGTTCATCGATTACCTATATCGATATTTTTTCACTTCGACCTTCCACCATCCCTAATGCCAAGTTCATTGTCAAAATTGTCTTTGCCCTTTTTTTCTTTTTTTTATTATGGCAGTGGGATCTGCATGTGATGACGTCATAGAAAGGTCATTTGAAGATTAAAGCTTTTTTTGAATATTATAAATATCTTTAAAAATATAGACTTATTTTAAAATCTAATTAGTAGACATTGTACCGAAAGCTTATTCCTCGAAATGGTTTTGAGATTTCCAGTCATGTTCAGAAAGTTATCAAAGCCAATTACACTTGTTATTTAAGTTTTTAGTTCGTTTTTGACAGGTCAGTCGTGTTTTTAACATTTTTGATTGATTAATTTTTTAACTTTTTAGATCGTTTTTGGAAGGGCAGTCGTGTTCTTAATATTTTTAAAATTATTTATACACCGTCATTTTGTAGTCATTTTAATTAACTTCAGGGAGTGCTCTACTAATGAAAATAATCATTTTTTCTAAAGAAACATGGGTCGAAAAACGACAAAAATTTTGGACTTTCCCATACAAATACAATGTTTTAGCTGTCTAGTTAGTATGGGGGGACCAACATTTTTTGTCGTTTTTTGACCCATGTTTTTTGGGCAAAAATGTTTAGTTTCATTGGTACAACACACCCTTAAGTTAATTAAAACGACTACAAAATGACGGTGTATAACTATAATTCGTAACCACGAAAGCTCGTGGATTCCACAGTATTGACACTGTTGAAGTTAAGTATTTATTTAATTTGCATTTAACTTTACAGTAAGTTGCCTTTACTTAACAGTAAAATACGAGTTTACTTTTACCGAGTTTAGGTAACAAAAAAAAATTACAAGTTGCAAAAAGTTGTTCAGCTTTATTTTACGCGAGCTAGGTGACATTAAAATATAAATTGTACTGTGTATGTCGTGTAAAACGTATGAAACACGCGCAGTACGGCCTTTAAACGAACGTGAAATTTTAACCATATTTCACAGCCGGTTTGCGGCACCGAGCCGCCGTAAACGTTTGTTCAAAGCACGCATTACTGTCCCCTATATGGATATATATTGTCATGATCTCTCTGTCCCAGATTTTAGTCAACAGATGCATTAAATTCACTTAAACCAGACACTGAATTAGGTGGAAGTGCCGTTACCTTGTACAATTACATTTATACAAACGACACTCGACGAAGTAAGGCTGCATTTTTATGTACAAATGCGATAAATTTGACAATGTACACGATAACCAACTTCAGAGCGCTTGTGGTGGTACAATACGGTCTATTTTTAATCTTTGCGCGCCATACTTCTCGAGTGAAGTTGCCGAGGACCACCGTCATTGTCAGGTTAATCGCATTGTAAGACATTTACTATGGTCTTTGAATGGTTATTATAAGGAATCCTGAAAGATGACATGTAATAAACAAATAAAATTGAGAGTAAATGACATTTAATCCTATTTTACACTTCTGTAATATTTATTTCTAAATTTCTTCAGTTAAGTCAAAGACGAGTACTTGCGATCGGTTAGGTTAGGTATGATAGTATTTTTTTTTATAAAGATCGTAGAGTAAATCTGATGAAATTTGTAAATGATCATCATCATCATAGTAGTTGCATGACACCCACTGCTGGTTTATTCACTTCTCAAGCTTACGCGCTCACTAGACATGAAATCATCATCATCATCATCATCATCATCATCATCATCACCCACTGCTGGGTTTAGGCCTTCTTCAAGGGTCTCCACAACGAGACTCTTGGTACTGCGCTGTCTAACTTGACTACCATAACCTTCATAAGTTCGTCGGTCCACTTTGTCGAAGGCCTACCCATCGGATCGTTGTCCTAACCATTGAATGGTTATCCTACCCATCTGATCGTCGTCCTACCCATCGGATCGTCGACCGGTGCGCAGTCGTCATTCCAGAACCTTTCAGTCGCAACAGCAGTTCCTCGCGCTATTCGTCTCGCCTACTGTCATTTCAGCTGAGCAATCCTTCAAGCGATTTCAGTTACCTTGGTTCTCCTAAGGATCTCTTCAGTTAAAAAACCCAAATAGCTTCATAGAAACCAGTTATTTCACGATTATCAAGTTTGCCATTTATCAATTAAGCAATGTCATTCATGTCATGTGCCATGAAATCATATATCTCAATGAGCTGAATGAAACAAAGGGTGTTTACGAGGGCTGTCGTAGTGCGTTAAAGTCAAGTTAATCGGTTGTTTTATTGTTATTGCGAGGCGGAGGCGCGAGCTGGCTCCTCACAATGAGGCGCGCGCGTGCCGACCATTAAGCTGTTACTGTATCGCGGGGGATGGATCCCATTAATGCTGTATCACATCATTAATCTGCGTCGCAAAAAATGCAGACGTGTAATACGCTATTCTATAACAATGTCTATTTGGTTTGTGGTAATAAGCTGGTTTATGCTGGTATTAGAAATTTGTTGTTAGTAGTTTCAACTGAAAAACATCAAATTGTTTTTAAAGGAGATGTCCCAGCGTTGCCCCAGTTTCATTTTATTTAATTACTTTCATATTTAAAAAAAATGCTAATTACATTCTATTTAGGTATAACATCAGTCAAGAATTGTTTTATATTTAGAAAAACTATTACAAAAACATAAAGTTGTTTTCTGAAGTATTTTGTGAAAAAAATGTAAGTTAATAGTACTATCATGATAAAAAATTGTGATTTAAAAGCGCTTTAACTTAAAAATCCCACTTTTTAATGCAGAAAATAATTATTAATCTGATTCTAGAGTGAAATACCTACTCTGACATACTACTTTGATAAGGACGCGATAGACTTTCATTTTTTGAGAATGGTGAGGCAAATGACATAGGTGCGATGGGACATGTCTTTTGAGATTTTAACATGTACAATGATATTTTTATACAATACTAAATGATATACTATAAAAATTACGACTTGCACCTCACCAGATCATATTAACGGACGGGAATTGAACCCGCGACCTTTGGAAGTCCAGTCCAATGCTCTTAGCACTGAGCTACCGAGCCACTGTCAAATTGTTGGTAATTTTATAACATTGATTTCTCTTATTTGTACCAGCAACAAGAATCACAGTAAAATATTTATATTTCTTAAATGAGATATCATAAAAAACACACTACGCAAAAGAATGAGGATACGTGATACGGATGTCATTTGACTAAAAACACACGTGAGAAAAGAAAGATCAAATATAGAGGTACTCGTAAGGCTAGACGTTCATATCCCTTTATCCATGAACAAAGTAATTTAGTAATTCAAGAAGGTTGCACCAAATTGGATCGCAAGGTGCGCGCGTCGGGCGCCGGCCTGTCGAGCCTCCGTCGTACAGGCGCACCCTCGCGTCACCTACAACCCCACTGCACACGATATCGATTACCGGACACTGCACTCGATAAGAATGGGAACACGTATCGATATTAAGGCCCGTATTTATAAACCACTCTCAACGTTGAGAGCTGTCTTGAGATCATACCTGAGATGCTGTTTCTATAAGGAGAACATCTTAAGTATGATCTCAAGATAGCTCGCAACGTTGAGAGTGGTTTATAAATACGTTCACAAAAGACAAGTTAGTCAAGTTCGAAATTAGAGCAGTTTCCATAAAATTAAAGGAACTGATGGTTCTTTATGGATAGCTTAAGTAAGCATTAGCTAGTTTTTTGTAAAAAAAAATTACGTTGAACTTTCGTTCTATAATTGTTCTGAATTCTCTCTTCACTCCACCAAATCAAAATATGAGTACAACAAAAAACTTCAGTACGTCAAGATAAAGAATGGGTATTGTGTTTTTGCTTTTCTTAGAAATGACGTTGACATTTATTTCATTGCAGTAAAGTTGAAATAATAATTGACTTTTAGGTCCAAACTACTTTTTGTTAATTGTCTTTTTATGTAATAAATGTAGACTATTGTTTCCGATGTTTTCCGATGCCCATTCTTTATTTTGAAGTACTGTACACTATGGTTATAGGTCCAAAAACTTTTTGGTTAAAACAAGTTCTATCGACACTTATTGACACAACGTTCCCAACCCTCAAACAAGATACACATCAATATCAACGACGGCTAAGTTACAATATAATGTTGACATTTTCTTAGTTTCCCCGCAACCTATGGACCACTTCCCCACGCCATCACCACCAAAACCCATCGATATGCGTGCTACGGGAGATTAACTTCGGAAACGTTTAGATCCCCTTCGATTATTTGAAATCCTGACTGGAATTTCATGCAAGATTAGTTCATTGTAGTGGCTTGCGAATGGGATCGCCGGTTTTCCAAAAGAAAGCAGTGTTATTTTTATGACTTTGTTGCAGCTTAGATTACTCAGCATAATTATACTGCTGATGGCGGTGGTAAAAATTATGACTGCTACAAGATAAAATTATTTAATAATTTTATAGGTGGTCGTTGTCATTACTTGCTTTATTGCTGTTTTTATTACTAAAATCTTAGACCACTAAAAAACGTTATTGATTGATAAAATTATTGCTATTTTATTATTAAAACTTATACGGCTTAAAAACGTTATTGCGTTTGAACAGTGGTTTCCAAATTGATAATACTCAAGGATATCCATATCGTCGTTGTGTCCACACATTATGATTTTGCTTGGATTTGCAAGATGATGGTGAATGATGATCATATTTTTTTCTCCTATGTAGTAGGAGCCATTTCAAGCCATTTCTCTTCATCTAGTAGCGTGATGAATTCATACTAATATCACACCTCGGGCACTCCATACAAGCGTCGCGTTTCAACTCCTGTTACACAGACGCTACACAGTGACGTTTTTGCACACGCGCAACTGTGTGCCTGCTATTGAATGAGCCTACGAACTGGCCTACGAACTCGCGCGGTGGGCGCCGGTGGGGTGAGGTAATTGATTGTGGGGCGGGGCGGAGAGTTTCCTTCCTGTACGGTAGTACTTATATCTATTCTGTGCTAATATTATAACTGCGAAAATAACTCTGTCTATCTGTAGCTGTATCTTTGTTCGTTACGTTTTCTTGGTTAAGCCTTTTTACAAATTTTGGAAATTTAAATTGGAAACGAAATTACACGCAGATTTTTTCTTTTTTTTTACAATGTGGGTATCAAATCAAATACCTTAATGAGCATAATTTCAAAACTATAGAACTTGTCATTGCACTAAAATGTATCCTACTAATATTATAAATGTGAAAGTTTGTGGGTTTGGTTGTTTAGATGTTTGGATGTTTGTTCCTCAATCACGCAAAAACTACTGAACGGATTTGCTTGAAATTTGACACACATATAGTAGATAGCCTAGATTAAATCATAGAATACTTTTTATTCCAATATTCCTACGGGAACGGGAACCACGCGGGTAAAACCGCGGGCGGCCGCTAGTTATTAAATAAATAATTAAGGCTAAACAATAACAAAATACTACTGTCTTAAGTGTCTTACCAAAACTTACTGAAAGGAAAAAAACAAGCGTCATTGCAATCGGTGGACCCCTCAAAAAAAAGTGTTTCACAGAACCATCCCCCTACTGCAATGACACTTGTTTTTTTCCTTTCAGTTAATATTTTGGGTCGTTCTTTTTAGATCGTTTTTGACAGGAATGTCTTTTATTTATATGTTTTTGGCGCAGGTGATGCGCAATACAAGCCGTACGTGACAGCGCGGCCGGAGATGATGACCGTGGACTTGGACGGAGATGAGGACTTTGTGGTGGTGGCGTGCGACGGACTCTGGGACTTTGTCAGCGAAGACGACGTCGCGTTGGCCGTGTACCGACAGCTGGCTGTTGACACAGGTAAGTACCTTAGGCCGCTAAGAAAAGTCTTGTCTGCGGTAGACACGACGCGCTCTATGAGGGAAGAGTAGGGTAGGTGAAGAGTCACTTCCCAAACAATCGAAAATTAATAACAGATTTGACTAGTGCAGGGTCCAATACCATACACACGACTGTCCGAGAACAATCTTATCGTTTACACGTTTTCATATTTGTCTTGTCTGCCGCAGACACGGTAAATTTTCTTAGCGTGTATGTACAAGCGCCCTTACTTGTCAATTAGCTATTTTATAAAGTTTATACCAAGAAAGTCCGTGAAGCAATGCACACACGTGTAATCACGACGTGCTCTCCCTTTTGGATAAAAAAAAACAGGTCAGGAAGAAAAGCCGATGGAAAAGGTCGAAACATAATATTTTCAGCTGTTGTAACTTGGATCTACCCTGCTGGTTACAAGAACCTAATGTAACTTGCATGCAATATAACCATGCTGGTGTAGTAGTATTTTTATTTACGATTATTTTATTTCTAAACAAAATCCTTTCAGCACTTGCAGTAAAACAATGATTCTAAACCGTTATTGAAACGTCATGCACGATTAGCGTTCGAGCTAACGACGTCTATCAGGCGATTGCAGTTTCAAATAAGAGGTTTAGAGCTCAAGCTAAATTGGTTCTGCGGTTGACCTTGTGTTCAGACAGAGCGCTGTTTTTACTTGACAATAATTCCATGAGTCACCTCACTGCGTGTAGACAGGAATATGAAATTGCATTCAGTCACAACAAGGTCAATGTTTGAATTGTGGGTGCCTATAAGGTGACAAATTAAAAAGTCGCCTTGGTCAACACGTTTCCAATTGTATGTTATTGTTACATATTCATAGAATTAATTGAATTGTATTTGGAACTACTTTGATATTGTTTACGTTCCATAACCTTCAAGTGTTTTGAGCACTGCTAGACAGAGCGTAATGGCAAAGTTTGCAACGATATTTTTGGCAGACGACTTTGATTGGCATGCCCTTAAATTATCGTATCGGGTCACATGATTATGACGCGAGCATTGTTGTGAGAGCTGAGTGCCCTTGTTCAACCAAAGCTACGAGACCCTTGTCGGTTGACACTTTAAGTTCACTTGTTTCGCTTCTGACGACGTCGTCAGGGGAGGCCTTTAAACAGTGGCTGTTGTGGCGCCCTCGAATCTGTGTAAAGTGTCCTTAATGGATCACTCACTACGCCCTGGGCGATAAGAGTTTTAATGTTTTCAACCGTGTCCTTGTTTTGTAAATATTTGAACCTAATGTTTGCTTCACTCAAGTACCTTGACGAAGGAATGTTTCCCCTTTGAGCATTTATAAAAAGATATAAAATTGGCTACTAACTAACCAATATAAAAGTAAGGCTTTTTTGTAAACCTAAAGAAGCGGTTTTTTTATAGATACATAAATATTAATCAGTTTAGCCAAGTGTCTGTTTGACATTATAATAATGTTGTGGAGCGGGCGGTCATAATCCAGATTTTTGACACTTATATTCGAAGGGGACGGCACCCCTCTATATTGTCAACTTGTCTGTCATTCTGAGAGCAGATAATCTTTTGCAATGGCACATAATTATCAAGGTCAGGTTACAGACAATTTACAACCGTATCCTGTTGATGTTGACATCAATTTATAGCGCACTAAAGTCGGGCATTATGGCCGCCGAGGATATTATGCACCTGTAGATTTATGTTAGGAGCACAGGTTTCTTTGTTGATTGGGCCTTGCGAAAAAACTTGAGTAGGAGAACAATGAGAGTGTAGTTTACGTACCGTAACGAGATTGCAGTGATGCCTTTAGTGGCTAGATTTCAGCCGCTGCTGCGGTGAGGCCGGGCCGCAGCCCCACGGTGTTGTGTCGTAATTGCGTCGGAAGTGGAGAAATTGGATACTTTGTTTTGCCCCCAGTTGCAGCCCCTCCCTTTCACCCCTCTCGTGCTATGCCGAAGCCTTTCTAATTGTTAGCTCCGTGAGATTATAGATTACAATTGATTGAATAATGCAGCTTTTTTAATGGCAAATGGACGTAAACGTTCGAAGTTTTGTAATTTATTTTATTACTTATTTCTTTTTGTGTACGTTTGACGACCTGAGTGGTGCAGTGTGGTCAACATGCCAGTCTACCACGTAAGAGGTCCCGGGGTCGATTCCCAGCCGGACAGAAATTAAAATGATGAAATTTAATTTCTGTGACGGGTCTGGCTGGGTGTTTAAAAAATATACCTATATAAGTAGTATAATATATCAGTTGCCTAGTACCTAAATATGCTTTGCTTAGTTTGGGGCCAGATGGCGCTGTGTGAAATTGTCCAAGCATTTACTTTATTAGCTTTTTTTTTACCACAATTTTGTTTTGGTACGCGCTTTTCTGGGTTTTCACATTTTACAAGAAGTGTTGAATTTAATTCAAATTGCACGTTTATATCGGAAAATAACATACTCCTATCCTAGACATACTTAAAATTCTATAAGCGCAGTTAATTTAATATTCATTTGAACGAATCTAAGCACTCTGTAGACGCTTTTCAACTTAACGCTCGGACGTGCTCGGACGGACACTAGGGCCATTTCATTGGATTATGTGATTTACAAGTTTAAATTTTAGCGAGGCCTGTATTCAAATAAGGGTGGGTAGCCGGTGATGACCCCGTTTTGGTCTCGTATATCCAAAATCAATTTTTGGGCTGTTGTATTTAAGGTTGGGTTTTACATGACAAAGCAGGTGGCAGGTAAGCGCTGTCATGTCGTATGTTGAGCATCAGTTCTCATGTGACACTCAGACCAAATAAAAAAGGGAAGACGGAGTCTTCACAGAACGTAGCAGTGAAGCCGGTAAAACTATGCCTTGGCATGTACATACACAGTTACACGCACACACATATAACGAAACTATGCCTTTTCTTAACAGCCACCGTGCGAAGCGGACGTACCAAGGACGAACTAATAAAATATAAATTCACCAACGAAAATGCCGAATTGTGTAGTGAAAGGGTGTAAAAGTCAATCTTCAACACATAAAAAGCAGGATGGAATCACATTTCACACGTAAGTAAAATTGGAAACTAATATTTTCACAAATTTTAAATATAAACATTAAGGTATTACTTGAAACACAAAACCTCAACAAGTGTTGCCATGCCAGACGTTATAGTTTAAACCTATCATTGGGTAACATGGAACGTAACATAACGTTATTTGTTTCTTGTTAAAAATAACGCGTTAATTATTTCTGTTTCTGGAGTGTTTTTACCCACGACACGGACGGAACGGAACGGAGGCGGTATATGCGATTGGGGTTAGGCGACGGCTACACGCGTGGTAAATACTGTGATCCATCAGTATTTAATCAGGGGCCTATTTCATAAAAAATTGTAAATTTACTACAACAATTTACCATTGTTGTTATTAGGGTGAATTATTTCTTAATAATGATAAAACATAATGAGCGGTTTTCTGACAGCTGAGAATTTTAGTTTATTTTATGTTGATAGATGGCGCTATTCAACTAGGTAGGTTTTTTTATTTTACTCCCAGGGGCCCTACCGCCTAACTCAAAGCGATAGCTATGCTCTATCCGTCCTTGTCATATCATCCCCGCGTTCCGAATCACGCTCACAGCGCTGTTAGCGCGTATCCGACCAAATTAAATAGTCACAAAATATTATACAAATAGGGTATTTGTGTACCTACTTCATTTAATGGATTATACGCTAACAGTGCTGTTGGCGTGATTTGGAACTAGGCACATAACACGATGACAAGGACGGAGAGTGCACTGACGTCATAAACCAAAGCCAGAGCGTGTAGCCGTCGCCTTAGAGGTTGTTTGTTTGTTTGTCTATGTCTGTTACCATTTTCCTCGGAAATTACCGGGCCGACTTCAATGCAGACTTGTAAGAAAAATAAATATATTAAAGCTAATTTATAAGATTTGTTTTCTATAATGTGAATAATCCAAAAGAGCATGACTTTTCTATGTCCGGCCGGAATGCTGACACAAAAAGCCTAACATGTCAGGACAAACATCTCGCTTTAAATACACGAAACTTTAGTTATTCTGTAGTTTTATCTTTTACATTTCTCCTATTTCCTTGCTACTTCCGCTACTACTTTTAAAGCGGGCTACTCACAGCCCTGCATGCAGGGCTTTGAGAAGCTCACTTTATCTATCTATTATTAGGTGAATGAAGGCTACACGCGTGGTGAATACTGTGATCCATCAGTATTATTTTATCAGGCGTCTATTTCATAAGAGAATGAAAAAGTACAGTAATTTACCATAGTAGTAGTTTATTGGGGTAAAATTATGTTTTATAATTAATAAGAAACATAATTCTAATCTGTAATAATTCTGAACTAATCTTTTATGAAATAGGCCCTGATTAAATACTGATGGATCACAGTACCAGGCGTGTAGCCGTCGCCTCACAAGTCCACACCTCGAGTCAGAATGGCTGAATGGCTATCATCGTCTGCGTCTCTTTTATCAGTAATAAAAGAGACGCATTGATAGCCATTCAGAAAACTGACAAGTTTTAGGAGCTTGTAATACCCCTCTTGGGGCCGTATTATGATCTCTTGAATCCAGCCTAGCATGACTGATTTATATCGCGTGATATAGCGTTTTGATTCTAATATGTGATATAACGTTATTATTTCATAACGCGTTATTCTTATTACATTGGGGTAATATGAATTACTATGGCAACACCGGCTCACACACTAATGCATAAAAAAACTGGCTTCAGTGCATTGCTTGGAAGACTCCGTCTTCCCTTTTTTATTTGGTCTGAGATGTGACAAGGCTCTGGCCGCTCTGACCCGTTATGAAAGCTTTGAGACTTGACGTTATAAACTTTCATTTGATGTTAATGTGTAATTGCTGGTGCAGTTTCTAATTGTAGAGGATTAAACTTTATTTACAGAACGGTCTAAGCATTTCCTATGAAAATTAAGTATCTTTATTATAAACTGTTCATAGTATTACTAGTGGCTCTGTAGAAATAAAGCTCGCGTTTGTCAAATTTTTTAACTTTTTCCGAAATAGCTGAAATACGATTTTCCTGATACCCCAAAAATTTCGAAAAATCGAATTTTATTGACAAAAATTTCTATATAATTATAAAACCTGCTCACAAAATTTAATGAGAATCGGTTGAGAAATGCGACCTGTAGAGGAAATCAAACGGACAGCCGGACAAACATACGAAAGCTCGGTCACTAATAAAAACACTTAAATTCTATAATAGACGATTTGACTAATTTTGGAAAACCATTTTAAATTATTCCTTATTACGTAATAGGCGCACCACATTGATATTTCAGGAAAAATTAATGTATTTAATAAAAAAAACTATGTTAAAGTTTAAAATTTTAAAACCGCGCCAAAAACGCTATGGCGCTGGACACGTGACTTGTTGACGTCACAAGCCTGTAAACATTGTAATATCCTTAGCCATTTGACAGCCATCAATCGCGGATCTTAAGTCTATGGTCGTGTCAAACGCCTGAAGCCATATTTATTTACAGGCATGTGACGTCATCAGTCATCTTAGAGCGTTTTCGCCACAGAAAAAAATTCAAAAAGTATTGCATGTTTCTAGGTGAAATTAATTAATCAATAGACTTAATTTAGTCCATTTAATAGTTTTATATGTTTTTTTACGCCATTATCTGTTAGGATGGCCACAATTTGTAGTATTTTTTCAATGTTGTCAAATTGTCTATTCTTACTTCAATACTTCAGTTACTATAATACTTCAGTTTTATAATTTCATGAATGACGGAGACTAAATGAGATTATGGCGTTTCACAGCTCTTGAATTGTTAAAACCATTTTAGTAATTTCACTATACAAATTATGGTTTAAATACTTGCTAACCACATCACCGTAGCATTTCAGTATTTAAAATCGTTGGTGCGGTGTCGAAGCCCGGCCCTCTGTCGCGTAGATCGCTCCGATAACATTGTGCCATGCCGATACAAAGATAAACGGTCCTGTGGCCACGACCATACATAATACGTACTATAAATAGATACTAAGCTTACTATGTGATGTGTTGCAGCAAGACTACAACAGCTCTCCTGTTTATGTTTTCATTTTGAAAAGATAACGGTGGTTTTTTTATGCACAACGGGTTTTTTTTGGCCTTCACGACACCTGTGTTAAGTGACGATAAGGCCGAAGGTGGAAGCGCACTACACTCGGAATCCTCATCACTGAGGACCTTACCTTACTTCTAACTGCCGGTATTCCGGCAGTTATCCGGCAATACAACAATTTTTAAATTGTTGTTATGGTCAGACTTAGGTAAGATGGTGGTAGCTAGCCAGGCGGATTTGAAATAAGTCCTACCACCAACCAAATCGAGTACAAATTGTACCCCCCTGGAAGCCCTTGGAAATGGAAGCCGGGACCCCTTTGTCTTACCTAGTGGGCGAACCACTAGACCCACAGAGGCGGTTAAATGGTGACAAAACCCAAAAAAAATCTAAACATCAATAAAGAAGTAAGTAATCATTAATGAATTATTTAGGACAATGCATATTTTCTGTATGCATATTCTTCTTTCCTTCCTCTCTTTCCTATACTCTATCTCTTCCTCCCCTATCTTTGTTCTGTCCTCTTATATTCTTCCCCCCGCCCCCCCCCCCCCCACACGACTCCATCCCCGTATGTATGGAATAGCATACGCAGATGGGGTCTGCGGATTATCGAAACCAAATAATTAGTGTCTTCACACAAAAAAAAATGATTTAAAACCTATTACTTTCAACACCAATCCCAAAATTGAAAACTCAGTATGAATACAAAAAAATGGTGGCGGTGGCGATGGTAAGTGGCCACCGCCGTTTCATGAATCAACTTTATGACACAGCTAGAAAGTTTGTTTTAGTTATTGTTTGAGAACGGCTACATTGTAGAGAAACACCTGTCAAAATCCGCCTATATCGGTTGACAATGATTGACAGTGAAAGTTCGTTGTTTTACTATTAACAAATACAGAGTTGTTTGTTTGTGTGAGATGTATCATGATAAACTCGTGTAATAAGTGTATAAGGTGTTCAGGCGCATCACACTGGTGGGTGACACTTTTGGCACTTCGAGCTGTGTACACAACGTGCGTCGCGGCTTGGCCTTGACACTGTTGGGCCAATGTTATATTTATATGCCAACTTTCATTCATTGCTTTGCTTATCGGTTAGAACAAGGTATTGTTTCTAGCAAGAGTTGTTAATTTTATTATATATTTTTTTATATTAACCTATTTCATGTAAGGACTAGAAGTAATAGCGAAGACTTTTTGTAAACTGAAAAGATTATATTTTTTATAAGAATGGTATTTTAGCACGTCTTTGGAAAAGTCCTACAATCGACAAGTAGTTTAAATAATTATCTCGTTCTGTTCCGTCATTTAATTACAAAAATATGCCGTTATTACAATAATCGCTGCCCTAAATTCTGCAAATGAATGCAACTATTACTTTGTTCAATTATCCCACCAAGCGACGTAAACAAACACATTAGAAAGAGTGTTTAGAATTAAACGGAAATGCCTAAATTACTTTTAAACGCTGCGTTTAAAGAGAGAATGTGTATTGATTAATGAGAATGCAGCCCCATTTGCTAAACAAGGCGTGTGCAGCTCGCTCATTAAAATGTATTGCTGAAGATAGTATACACACGTAGACCTTTACTCTCTTTCGCATCGCACGAGAGTAGAGTTTCTAGTCGAGACGTAAATGCTCTTGATATGCAATATTTGAGTTTCAGCTCTAGGAAATGGCAGGGGAATACTGGCCGGCTGATCGCTTATTAGATTAACCTATCGTTGCCGAATCCGTAATAGCAGATCGTCGAGTGAGATATTATCGTCTATAAAATCCAATAAATTATTCTTCATGCGGAACACTGCTATTCCTTCCTGTTAACTTCGTGGTCAACAATGCATGACATAAAAATCGGACCTTCTTTTCCAAATATGTTGTTCACGCTTTCGTATCCGTAATGTGTCTAGTAAAAAATATTAAACAAAACGGATTTCGAAGGCATGCTATTAAAAACTCATTCGCTAGATATGAGTGAAGTACATTTATTTAGGTAGGTAAGATTAGTGGCGCACGTCGAAAGTGGCCGATTTGTTTGCTATGAAACTATGAAAGTGTACGGAGTTTCGCTCCACATGACATGTCGGGCGCCTGCGCCACCGCACAACGCTTTGCATTGTAAACACTCACTGATCTAAGTGATACTTCGATTGTTTGTAATAATAATGTTAAGTTTTCGGCTCGGACTTATATTTACTTTAAAGAAATTATTACAATTACTACACAATCAACTTTGAGAAGTAATTGGAATTAATTGTCGGATTTAATATTCTTAATCCTTTAAACCTGTCTACGATTCCATTGAAGTTTTCATAACCTAAATGTATGGCAAGTTTTATTTTATTTATTTTAATGTTGTAGTATGCGCGGAAATCTTGGATGAACGAAAATGTATATTTCTCCGAACAAAATATAGCGTTGCAGGTCAATACCGCATTAAAACTCTACCGTTTGTAAAGAAATGCTAATATAAAAATGCAGTCTACTTGATTTAGAAAAATAAATGTAAATGTATGTCAGGCAGGCAGGACAAGGATCGTGCTATGTTTACAAAACGATTTGTGTCTGCGGTGATTATGATTTCCAGTGGAGTGGTCTCGCGAGGGTGCATCACAAAATTGCAATAGGCGCGGGGAACGCGGCACCGCCTCGCCGCTGTTACGTCGCCCCTGCCTGCGGTTTTGTGGGTACTACAAACCCTTAATAGTTCTTCAGTAGAGATGCGCCGAATGTAGGTTCAACCGAATACGAATGTTCGGCCGAATGTTCGGTCCAAAATGTACCGAACCGAATATTCGGCCGAATCATTCGGTTCAATTTTAAGCAGTAAACAGGTGTCGGTGCTGCGCTTTGCAAGAACCAGGCGGCGGCGTTTGCCACCACCCGCCCCCTCTCTGCCCCGCAGCTCGCTTAGTCGATGCACCTCTCTTTTAATTTTAATTTGATTTAAACTTAAATTGCTTACCTACTTATGTTGATTCTAAAAGTTTCTTAAAATTTGTATTCTTTTCATTTGTGAACTAATATTAATTGTTACTGAAGATTCTATCAAATCAACAATGAAAAAATATTTTTCATTGTTGATTTCATAGAATTAATTTAGCATACGTTGACATATACTTAAAAAAACTTAATTTAATTATACATTTTAATACTTGTGTTGGTGCCTAAAGATAGTAGTTTTTATATTCTGAAAAAAATATTTTCTGCAAAAAGTTGTCACTCAAAGCAGTGTTTTCAAAATTGTTTGTCTAAAAAGTTAGTTTTTTTTATTTTGTCAATAAATAATTGGTACACAAAGTAGAGTTCCTTTCATTTACAAAAAATATTTATAATTTCGGAATACACCACACTTATTTAGTAATTAGTTTACCTACCTTACTGTTTAATTAAATGTTTTTAATACTAACAATAATTTAAATATTCGGTAATTATTCGGCAAATCAACCGAACATTTGGCCGAATACGAACATGAAAAAATATGCCGAATGTACCGAATACGAATATTCGGCGCATCTCTATTCTAAGAAAAGAAAAGTAAGAAGTAAGAAAAGTAAAGAAATTTTGGAGACGTAATCATTTCGAGAACCTTTTTCTTCACTTGTTGATGCTCTTCATTAGACGGGTGTTTCTATAAGCTGTGACAAAGTGACGTGTTATTCAAACCGCAAAGAGCTTAAGCATATTTTAAGTAGTCACTAAATTATGTGTGGTAAAACTACTAACAACGATACATTAAGGATGCCTTCAATAATTTAAATGGTCAGATATTTATGGAATAAAAATATGTATTTTCATACTTTATCACTTATCACGTAAACGAATATCGAGAATGTATAAAACCAACCTCCCCAAGTTGTCATCGTCAAACTTTCATGAGTTATGATGGTAAAATATTGCTGTGGTATAAGATAAAGATCGTTCTATTAAGTAAACTACTGGCATAAATCGTGTTCATTCTGGTCAGGCACTTAGAAAAGTATTATCTTTTTGCCGAGTCTCCAGAATCCATGCTTTTGATGGTGGTATCCAGATAATAACGGATCATTTATAAAACTTTTGTGTGGGCTATAAATCTAAATTAATCGTAATAAACTTTTATTGTAAAAAGCCCGCGTTGATCCTTAAAAGGAGGAGGTTTTACTTCCTCAATTTGTCTCTTTGCGGCGCTCCCCCTGAGCCGAGAGGGCTGGTAAAGAACACCGTAATCCTTTCAATCGAATAATGGGAGACAAGCGGATTTCTGTGGGTCACTACAGAGGGCTGATTTTGTTGCAATCAACTTTGACAGAAATCGCAGTTACATTGCTGCTTTAGTTCAGAACCAATGTGACAACTATCTTACTTAAATCAGCAATGTAACTGCGCTTTCAATCGATTTCAATCGAGAAATTTTTAGCAACAGACTTACGTAATCAACGGGCTGATATTCTTACCAGTAATGTACTCGTGATATTTGAGAACATTTTTACACGACTGACGGCATAATACAAGAAGAGTATATTGTGTTTATTGAAGTATGTTTGTTATAAGTTTCCATAGTCCACCATAACTCTAAATGCCTGAGCAGATTTGGATGTGTTTCATCATTAGAATCCTTACATCATCTAGATTTTAAAAAATGACGTCAGCTGCATGATGCCATTCTCTAAATTGAATAACGTTTTTTTTAATCAAATGGAAGGCCTTGATGAGTGCATTCCTAAACTAATTCCATTTAAAAAAAATATTTAAAACACCGACTCTGCCCAAAAACTGACTAAAAAAGTTAAAAAACAAGTGTCATTGCAGTCGGGGGCCGTCAATTTAGAACAATTTATAATCTAAGAGGTCCCCCGACTGCAGTGTATTTTAACTTTCACTTAGTTTTTGGGCAGGGCAGTCGTGTTTTTTGTATTATAAATACTTAGTTTAAATGTAGCTTCGTAGCTAAAAACAGGAGATATTATAGGTACGCGCCTGCGTATCTAAAAACAATCTACAAATTCTACCAGTTACATGGCAACCATAAATTGATTAAAAATCTGCGGAAGACACGTCAATGCTCATAGGAAATAGTACACATTTTAGTGTTGTATAGTCGTAAATCGTCTAATTGGATCCCGGCCAGCGGCCGTCCATCTGCGCGCGAGCATGTGGGTGGCCACTGTTTCATTTTGCTAATCAATGTGATACTGTGACAAACGCACGTTTGTTTGTGAAGACAATTTGTATCGTTTATCAGTTTATATTCTTCACTCTGATATCTTCCACCATAATAAATATTCATCATCATCATCATATCAGCCGCACGACACCCACTGCTGGGTATAGGAAACAGATATTACTTATGTAGTTTTAAAATGTTCAATCCAAAGCTTAACTTTTTGTTGGATGCATTCAAAATCAGATAGGTAGAATACGTAATTTTTTATTTCTTCTACACAACTTGAAAATAATTTGTAAATGACATCATTCTAAATAACTTTTTAAATGAAAGCAACTGAAATCCCGTTTTCATAAAAGTTTTTTTTTAAATCAGATAGTGTAATGTTATTATGGATGAATGGGGAGGAAAAGCGCAATTTTATCCCGATAGGTGGCGTCTGGTCTTTGGTACCCGGCCGCCTCAAATAGTTGGGGAATGGGGAGGCGAAGGCAAAGTGAATTACAGATGGCGCTCAGTCTTTGGAACAATTGTCAGTTTGAACTTATATTGTCTTGACTGTGTATTACGTGATTTTACTTTCTTAGATTGTATTTTTTCGGTTTTGCGGACAAACAATGTATTTTATGCTAACTTTAGCTCATATAAAATAAGAATTACGGAAAAGAAAAGCCAAAACAACAGGCAAGAAAGTTTATATTAACTTACAAAAAATTGCTAACAAGCATTACATTTCTTTAAATTTCGTGTAAGATTTACAAGTAATCTTTTTATTTCAGATTAGAAGCATATGATTTAAATTTTAACAAAGCAACTGAGTGTGAATTTCCGTGTTTATAGTTGCCTGATGATGCCTTCTGTGCAATAGTAATTTCAGGTTTCTGTATTGGAATTTCTGTACCATCCAAAATTACACGAACCGTTTTATCATATTTATTTTATTATTCTAAGTTTCTTGAATGACTCTGGCATATAAAATTCTATTAATTCTCTGTTTGGCCCCAATATTGGGCTTATTCCATATTTGATATACCTATCAAATTCATCCAAGTTATAAATATGTTAGAAACTGCTGAGGTTGAAATATTAAAGAACAAAGCTGTTATAATTCAAATGTTGTTTTATTTTGGCGAAGCTTCATCAAATTCATGAAACATTCCTTTTGATTTATAATGTTTCTCAGGCTCAGCAAAGGAGAAAATCGAGGAAAAAGCATATTTTTTTTGATATTTTTTTGCCCACTATTTTTTTTGTTACTGGGAAATCGATGAACTCCAATATTTTACAAGTTACATGCATAACAATGCGGCATTTTCTCAGTATAAAATTAAAAAGTGCAATACTCCAAGAGATTCCCATATGTTTTGACAGTTTCTTTGAGGCGGCTCGGTACCAACGACAAGACGCCACCTATCGGGATAAAATTGCGCTTTTCCTCCCCATTAGTGGCAGAAGGTCAAAATTTGTCATTAGATGAATTCACTTGGCACATATGTACCTTAGGTAAAACTGAGCTTATTCAGCCCGGTAGCCATCAGCCCCCCCTTGGCAGGTAGGGGGGGGGTGGCATTTAAAGTTTCACACCGCCGCACTTCAGAAAAAAAGTCATATCTCCTTCAATATACCTACCACCTCGAGTGTGATATCATTTTATGATGAATCAAGGATGAGGAATTCATTTTTAAAACTTTAAATGTACAATGTCATAGAAAAAAGGTAAAATATTGACGATAGTTTAAAAATAAGTTTACTATTTTTTTATTCAACAGTCAGTATCTATTAAAAATAATCATTTTGTGCAATGAAAGAAAATATTATCTTAAAGTACATTTATTCAGCTTTTTAAAAATATATACTTTATATATAGTTATCTTTGAATGTCTATCTGAAAAAAAATCGAACATGGTATGCGACGCTGTTTCCAAACATCCGCGATTGAAAGTTAAGTTGGTTTTTTCATACAAAATGTATAGAGTACAAACTTAACTTTGCGTTCGGCTGCCGCTTATGGTCTTACGATCTTATAGTCTCTTTTAACTATTTTATGTTTTGATGCATATTTAGTTCTTTTTGTAGCAGGCATGAGCAATTTATTTTTGGGACATTTAATGTATAGTTTCATTGAAAAAAAAATATGTTGACTAAAGTGTCAAAAATCGGTTTACAATTGTTTTTGTTCAACAGTCGGGTATCTTTTAAAATGCTAATTTTATGCAAAGGAAAAAATACTACCTTAAAGAACATTTATTCAGCTTTAAACTAATACAAACTTTATATATAGTTATCATACAATTTCCATCTGAAAAAAAATCTAACATGGTATGCGACGGTGTTTCCAGATGTCTGCGATTGCAAGTTAAGTTGGTTTTTTCATACAACATGTATGGAATACAAACTTAACTTTGCGTTCGACTGCCGCTTATGTTCTTACGGTCATAAAGTCTCTCTCAACTATCTTACGGTCTGATACATACTTAGATCTTTTTGTAGGAGTCATAAAGACTATATAAAAAAATAGACAGACTTGATCTATGTATAAGAAAGTCATAAAACGACGAAGCGTCGTGACGTCAAAAAATTAGATCTGAGAACGGTCAGGGAGGAAAATGTCTTACCACATTAAAACTAAAGTGCAAAAATTTTTAAAGTTTTAATAGGTAGGTTCCTTAAGGACCTAGGCATATAAATATACCGTAGAAATTAAAATATTTTCCATTGAGTATTTTTTGTACACTCGTGAGCAGAAAAATTAAATCACAGACCAATTTTCGAACAAACGGGGTAAACCTACAGCTTTGGTTCTCTGCCCAGGATTGAACGAGGTGTGTGCTGATGATGGCAAATTAAAGAATGAATGACGGAGGCTCATTATGCTAAAAAAACCTAACAGATTAGATGAGCGGTTTAGCTCAGGGTTGAACTTAAAAAAATATCAAATGAAAATTAAGAAGTATGGAAAATGTAACACTAAAAGCTCCAGACGGTCTCTAGTGTAAACGACTCTTCTGATCCGTTGGGTTTCTTAAGCAATCTTGACCTTCTCCATTCACTCTTTGGATAACCATCATCAGACCACACCTTGTTCAATCCCTGACGAAGAACAAAAGCTTCAAAGTTACCTCGTTTATATGAAAATTGGACTGTGATTAGGGTTGCGTTCCTGGGTTCCCATTTCTGGGAATTACCGGGATGTTTTTTAAACCCGATCCCGAAAAATATGTGCCAGGATACCCGGAACGACGGGAGTTTATATTGCGGTTAAAAAGTTTAATAACTATTATATTATTTAAGCGTTTCGTTTTACATTTAAACAAGAAAATATCAATGACATTGTGACCGTAAATTGTAGCAGAGAGAAAAAACAAAAGCTTTTAGAGACAACTAATACGACAAGTATTAAAAGACCCTTGACTAAGCCAGGACCTCCATATTCTGCCCACCATCAGGATAGTTTTTGCATACCTGGGAAATCAAAAGCAATGAAGATATTGAAGGTAAAAGTAAAAGAAAATTAAATATTTTTATTTAAATATACCTAGTTGGTTACTAAGTTCTGTAACTATGGAAAACATGAATAATACTAAATTTACAAATAATGCTACAATGAATTATATACCAAATGAAAGCACAAATATTTAAGATTATCATGTATTAAAATTATTCGAAATGACCGCCTCTGGCATGAATACACGCCTTTAGACGACGAGGCCAGTCATCGATGGCAGCACGAACTACCACCATATCCAATTCCGCGACTGCCTTGAGAATAGCGCACTTAAGAGAGTCGAGATTCATGTGGGGCTTAGCACATGCTTTCTCCTCAATAAGTTGCCATATGGCATAATCCAGAGGATTTAAGTCTGGGCTGGAGGATGGCCATTCTTCCTGCGCGATAAAATCAATTTTGTTAGCCCGAAACCATGCTTGTGTAGATTTTGCTTTGTGCGCAGGGGCAGAGTCCTGCTGGAAGACCCATGGCTGGTTTTGAAATAAAGTGTGGCTTAAGGGTTTGACAACAGGTTCCAGAACGGTATCTTGATAGACTCTAGCGCCAGTTTTCACACCTTTTTCACAGAAATGAACCTTACTTAGCCCTGAATAGGACACCCCCAGCCAAATCATCACTGATGAGGGGTGGTGACCTCGTTGGACCCTCGGAGCAATCATGCTGGCTTCTTTACTATTCTTAGCGTATACTCTATCATTTTGACGGTTAAAATTTTCTTAGACTGTGAAGATTTTTTCATCAGTAAACAAGATTTTTCGATGGCCGTTTTGTGCGTACTGCTTTAGTAGAGCGCGACTTCGTGCTAACCTCATAGCCTTCAATCGTGCGTTTAGCAGATGGCCCTTTCGTCTACGGTAAGCGTGAAGCCCAAGGTCATCATTGATATTTTTTTAAGGGAACTTCTCTTCACAGTCATCTGTATTGCCAATAACTTTTGCTTCCGGACGGGATTTCTCGTGATTCTCGCCTTCACTGCCTTGATCACAGCTGGTGTCCGAACGGTGCGTGGTCTTCCTGATCTTTTTCGGTCATCGACGGTCAAGGTATTACTGTACCTATGGATAGTGCGATAAATAAATTGCTTGTTGATTTTCAACTTTTGTAGCAACTTGAAAATCATATTCGGTGGCTGCCCACATTTGTGCAGAGCAATTACAGCGACACGATTCTCCTTCAACCCCCATTCCATGGTGAAATAAACAAAATATGATATACGTGTGGTATGGAATTATAGCTTATAAAACTGTCAATAATATGTCATTTTTATTTTTTCTTTTCATTTGTTTTAATGGCCAGTAATCGATAAAGAAACTCAGTAACAGAACTTTTGACCAACCTGTGTATAAACGTTCTTTTTAATTTTTGTCCATAAATCATTATCAATATTTTAAGTATTTCGTAACAAACGAATGCTTGCAGTGTTTTTTATTTAACACCAAAAAAGAAAATCATTAACAAAATTATTTTTTAATTCTCTTATTTTGATATACAGGGTGTTAAAAAAAAACTCATAATTCCGAATACGATAGAAGGGACCATCAAACTAAACAACTTCTTCTATGGTACCAAAATGTCGAAAATACCCGATTCCTGGGAATTCCCGGGAATTGCAAAATGTATATGAAAATGAAAGGGTGTCATTATTGTACCAAAAATAAAAAACACATCTTAGATTTATCATATTTTAATTGAAAAAAACAACTTATACCTAGGTAGTTACTTAACTTATTAATTGTAGACGCTTCGCTTGGAATCAGCGTCGCATACCATGTTCGATTTTTTTTCAGATATACATTGAACGATAACTATACATAAAGTATATATTTTTCAAAAGCTGAATAAATGTACTATTAAATAAAAAAAATTTCATTGCAAAAAATTTGTATTTTTACTGATACTGACTGTTGAATAAAAAAATAGCAATTTTTTTTTAAACTATCGTCAATATTTTACCTTTTTTCTATGACACTGTACATTAAAAGTTTTAAACATGAATTCATCATCTCTAATGGGGAGACGAAGGCAAAGTGAATTACAGATGGCGCTTAGTCTTTGGACCCTTTGTCAGTTTGAGCTTATATTGTCTTGACTGTGTATTACGTGATTTTACTTTCTTAGATTATATTTTTTTCGGTTTTGCGGACAAACAATGTATTCCATGCTAACTTTAGCTCAGATAAAAGAAGAATTACAGAGAAAAAAAGCCAAAACAACAGGCAAGAAAGTTTATAGCAACTTACAAAAAATTGCTAACAAGCATTACATTTCTTTAAATTTCGTGTAATATTTACAAGTAATCTTTTTATTTCAGATAAGAAGCATATGATTTAAATTTTAACAAAGCAACTGAGTGTGAATTTCCGTGTTTATAGTTGCCTTATGATACCTTCTGTGCAATAGTAATTTCAGGTTTCTGTACTGGAATTTCTGTACCATCCAAAATTACACGAACCGTTTTATCATAATTATTTTTAGTTTAATGACTCTGGCATATAAAATTCTATTAATTCTCTGTTTGGCCCCAATATTGGGCTTATTCCGTATTTGATATACCTATCAAATTCATCCAAGTTATAAATATGTTAGAAACTGCTGAGGTTGAAATATTAAAGAACAAAGCTGTTATAATTCAAATATTGTTTTATTTTGGCGAAGCTTCATGAAATTCATGAAACATTCCTTTTGATTTATAATGTTTCTCAGGCTCAGTAAAGGAGAAAATCGAGGGAATAGCATCTTTTTTTAATATTTTCTTTGCGCAATATTTTTTTTGTTACTGGGAAATTGATGAACTCTAATATTTTAACAGTTACATGCACAACAATGCGACATTTTCTCAGTATAAAATTAAAAAGTGCAATACTCCAAGAGATTCCCATATGTTTTGACACTTTCTCTGAGGCGGCTGGGTACCAAAGACAAGACGCCACCTATCGGGATAAAATTGCGCTTTTCCTCCCCATTCATTATAAAATGATATCACACTCGAGGTGGTAGGTATATTGAAGGAGATATGATTTTTTTTCTGAAGTGCGGCGGCGTGAAACTTTAAATGCCACCCCTCCCTACCTGCCAAGGGGTGGCTGATGGCTACCGGGCTAAATCAGCTCAGTTTTACCTAAGCTACATATGTTCCAAGTGAATTCATCTAATGACAAATTTTGACCTCACCATACATGAGTGCCAGTACTGACTGGACTAAAAGAAAGTGTCAAAACATATGGGAATCTCTTGGAGTATTGCACTTTTTAATTTTATACTGAGAAAATGCCGCATTGTTATGCATGTAACTTGTAAAATATTGGAGTTCATCGATTTCCCAGTAACAAAAAAAATAGTGGGCAAAAAAATATAAAAAAAATATGCTTTTCCCTCGATTTTCTCCTTTGCTGAGCCTGAGAAACATTATAAATCAAAAGGAATGTTTCATGAATTTGATGAAGCTTCGCCAAAATAAAACAACATTTGAATTATAACAGCTTTGTTCTTTAATATTTCAACCTCAGCAGTTTCTAACATATTTATAACTTGGATGAATTTGATAGGTATATCAAATATGGAATAAGCCCAATATTGGGGCCAAACAGAGAATTAATAGAATTTTATATGCCAGAGTCATTCAAGAAACTTAGAATAACAAAATAAATATGTTAAAACGGTTCGTGTAATTTTGGATGGTACAGAAATTCCAGTACAGAAACCTGAAATTACTATTGCACAGAAGGCATCATCAGGCAACTATAAACACGGAAATTCACACTCAGTTGCTTTGTTAAAATTTAAATCATATGCTTCTAATCTGAAATAAAAAGATTACTTGTAAATCTTACACGAAATTTAAAGAAATGTATTGCTTGTTAGCAATTTTTTTGTATGTATGTAATTTTTTTGTGTGCTATAAACTTTCTTGCCTGTTGTTTTGGCTTTTCTTTTCCGTAATTCTTATTTTATATGAGCTGAAGTTAGCATAGAATACATTGTTTGTCCGCAAAACCGAAAAAAATACAATCTAAGAAAGTAAAATCACGTAATACACAGTCAAGACAATATAAGCTCAAACTGACAATTGTTCCAAAGACTGAGCGCCATCTGTAATTCACTTTGCCTTCGCCTCCCCATTTGATATTTTTTCAGCCATTTCAGACACTTTTTGACTCTTTCTATGAAAAATGTAACTCTGGGGGGTATTACAACCTCTTAAAACTTGCCAGGTTTATGAATAATTGCTATAGTTACATCTCTTTCTCGCTGTATAGCAAATAAAAGAGACGCATTGATAGCCATTCAGAAAACTGGCAAGTTTTAAGGAATTGTAATACGGGGGCAAGAAAGATATATATGTAACTTTACAAACATTCGTTTTCAGGTTGTGTTAAAATAAAAGTAGAGTTGCAGCGAATGCACCACAAAATAAATAGTTAGATTAAAAATATAAAACTTTTTCCTCACTAGGTGCATACTCGCTTAAATTTTTAATACCTATGTGTACTTATAATACCTATTTATATTCTACACATTGCCGAAAGTTCGCTGCAGTCTTTTTAGGATCGTTCATGAATATTTTTGGAACGGCAAACCGCTGGAAGACGCGTGTTTTTTGTGTTCACTCCTTATTTGGCACGGGCGTTTGTGTATTTGGTCTTGACTCGGCCCCTCTCGCATACATAATGCATTGCGATCAGATACTGCACGCGTCGCGCGACTGCCGCGATCTGTCGCTAAATAACGTGGCCTTCTAACTCTGAGGTCGATGGTCAGGATGATTGCCCTTGACACCTATATTTTTTGGGGTAATTTGATACAAATAGGGTATTTTCCAAATTTATGAAAACTGTTTATATTTAAAGATTGGGACGAACAATTTAACAGAAAAATAAAAATTAATTAATTAATGTCTTTTTTTCTCCATTAAACCAATTAAAATCAAATTTATTTTTAATTGTTTTGAATTTACCGCCAAAACGCTCGGTTTAATGACATCTACTGAGTGACGTCAACTTTGTGTAAACTATAGAGTAAATTGTAACACAGACTACAAGGATGTTGAAATTGTTTACACAAAGTTGACGTCACGCAGTAGACGTCAACGAACCGAGCGTTTTGGCGGTAAATTCAAAAGCATTAAACATATATTTGATTTCAATTGGTTTAATGGAGAAAAAAGTCATTATTTAATTTATTGTTATTTTTCTGTTAAATTGTTCGTCCCAATCTTTAAATATAAACAGTTTTCATAAATTTGGAAAGATATTGCACATAATTTTTTCCTTAATAACCCAATATTCAGTCAATATGACATTCTTGTAAATAATTATTCCTATAATAAATGACAATAGCAACGCAATTTTAAATAAAGTGTTATCAAGAAAATGTATAGTAAGTAAGTCAATAGTCAATGTTAATTTCTCCCAGTAGCCGAGAAATCAAAAGAGAGTTGATGGTTAGCTTTTTTCACAATACCTTACTCTTTGCGTATTTTGGGCTTCAATAAAAAATGATTAATCTCGGAGGCGGGAACACGCGTTGAAAAAAGTAGAGTTTGTGTTTCGTGTCGAACCGCAAGAGAAAGTGCACGGGCCGCGATCGGCCGGCGGCCTGCGCCTGCGCCGACGCCACAATGATCGTCTCTTGTCATTGATCGTCAATTAATCGCGTCAATTCGTCACCAATTATCCCGTCATCGATTGTACAAATTGCCACATGGCGCCGGCGTCACGACAGAGCCGAGATCGTTTAATCGAATTCACACATGCTCGGTTTGCAGAATTCATTGCGCCTACACTCCTTGGTCATGCATGTGTCAGTGTTATTCTACTATGGTTTCATAATCCATGCATTTTTAAGTTTGTTGATAAATACTTATAGGGAAAGACATGACGTAGGTAATTTGCTTTCAATAACATGCAGTATCTGATAAAGTGTCGTAAAATATATATGAAAAATGCTTTCACTATCAGGAAACTCCTATCTCTTGTGGCTATTTTGTCTATACATATCTAGCTTTATTTA
Source organism: Agriphila tristella (assembly GCA_928269145.1). Taxonomy (NCBI): domain Eukaryota; kingdom Metazoa; phylum Arthropoda; class Insecta; order Lepidoptera; family Crambidae; genus Agriphila; species Agriphila tristella. Next base: position 23,368,856 of record OV743437.1, read on the forward strand.
CAGCGTGTGGTAATCGATCCATCACGTACAGCCTCTTGAGCATTTTCTTTATAAAAGTGACGCTATGTTTAGGTTTGAGCTTTTAAAACTCATAAGTTTATTGACTTGTTTCCGTAGTTTGCTTACTTAGATCATGATGGCGATCATAAGTCCAGTAATCTCTGTATAAATATCACAATATGTCAATGAAAATTTTAACAAAGTTATAGTGTGCTGTATATATCAGAAGTATAGCAAAATAATCTATTATTATTGCAAGGATTATTCAAAATTTTTAAACTTTTACTGCCGTACTCAGTGACGTCTACGTGTGTTCTTACATGTATATAGGTATACATACAGGGTGGAATTTTTTAATGCTACCTGGAGGGAAAGTACTCTAAACAATGGAGATATGAAATTTCACTCGAAGGAAACAAACCTTTATTTTTTAAAAGATACAAAACTGCATTCAAAGATTTTTAAAAAGAAGAACTTCTAACTAACTCTAAGTACAGATACAGTATTCCTTATTTAATACATACACGCATGAATTAATTAAGGATTAGTGTACCTTTATTGTAAGTCTGAATTTACAGCTAGGAGTAGCTACTCGTCCAAATCTTCAATTTTCTAAGAATATCTAGCTAGATATTCTTGGAAAATGACAGATTTGGATCAAGTTTTTCAGTTCGTTTTCCTTTCTGAAGCTTTCAGGAGACTGTTTACGAAAGCTTTGCAGCTTAACCGTGACAATTGATTTCGCGACTCGTTCGATGTCGCCATATCAAGAGGAATTTAAATTTAAAACCGAGCTCACGTTTTTTCCCTCCCGTTGTATAATTTGCATGGTATTGGACCCGACCGACCGACGTAATATTTGTCCAGTCTGTTTGGTCGGCCCATGTTTGTGAAGAGCATTGTTCTGCCTTGTCTGACTGCTGTCGAGAACCTTTTATTTATTTTTAGAGTTCCTAATATGTTAAATATAAGGTAATTGCTGCTTTATACCACATTCTGATTTTGTGTAGTACAAAATCTAACAATGCTTATCAGCTAGTGTAGGTATACTAGCTTAGCTTATCAACTCTAGCCACAGAATAGATATAAGTACTCCCGTACAGAAAGGAAACTCCGCCCCGCCCCACAATCAATTACCTCACCCCACCGGCGCCCATCGTCCGTAGGCCAGTCCGTAGGCTCATTCAATAGCACGCACACAGTTGCGCTGTGCAAAAACGTCACTGTGTAGCGTCTTTGTAATAGGAGTTGAAACGCGACGCTTGTATGGAGTGCCCGGGGTGTGCTCTAGCCATAGAATAATAAATGTAATAATAAAATAGAATTCTCAATAAGTTTAACAATATTGCTGTTTTTCCTTTCTTCTTCATAACGTTAAATTTTCTTTACTCACGTCACGTCTCACCGTCTCACCACACCATGAGGACTGTAAAGAGTTACAGGTGCGCAAGAGTGTTCTGATTGGTAAACTCGCTACTGGTTCTGTCCTGCTACGCACTTCCACCTTCAACAATAGACTGTTGTTTTTGCGAACGCAGTCGCACGGTCAGTGCCCCGAGCGATTTCGACAATTACGTCCGACATCAGTGGAAAAAAATATAATTTGTAAGATCATATAAGTTTAGTGAACATTGGCTGGATTGTTGTTTCTTCATTCTTGGTTGGATTGTTGAGTTTTCCTTTATCACCTGCCAATTTTAGTAGATTAGATTTCCAGTTCTAGCATTGCAGTAATTAAAATATTGATTTTGTTTTCTTTTTAATTTGATTATCTTTTTTCTTTGAAAATGACTATCCATATAGCAATGACTCTTTTATTGCCTTAGAAATTTAGCCATTGTCTCATTCTTATTAATAAGTATCACACGAGTGACTAATGGCCCGTAATTGGCGACAGAGGCTATCGCCTGGAAGCGAAGACATCGTGACATCCGCTACCTAACTGTTATCAAATTCATATTATGTCTAACCGACTCAGATTAGTTTTTGATATATAAATAGCATCTTAAACTTTAAAATACTGTAAGAATAAAAATAAACTTTTTTTATAAGTTACACGATTATGTGTGATCCAAAGCACTCTACATCCTTTGCCAAAAGATGAGTCATTCAATTTGTAATAGTAAAGTCGACGTTTATGCGGCGCGAGTGGAACAAACCGCAATGCCCGGCGCCATCTCATTGCGATTCAGCGCCGACCCGACCTAACCCTCCCTTATTTGGCACCTAGTAATGTCTCCATTGTTTCACTGGATTGGTTAGTCCACGAATATTTTCAATCATGCATCATCAACCACCCATAAAGTGTTTGACTCAATCGAATCGTAATGGTTATCTCTTTGCTTGATCCTCTTTGTCGCGTCAATCTCTAGCAAAAACACCGGTTTTCCCATGTCTCGTGATCTTGCAATTAGTCCCATTTAGTTCAGGCTAGATTTGGCGAAAGCAAAGTTGCAATGGAAAGGCTAACCGCCTCACGACATTGTCTGTAGTGTAATTTAATGCAGACTTCACACGACACTTTGTAATTTTCAACGACTGGAGATTTAAAACGATGACTAAGTCGTATTTTACGTCTGGCTCAAATCGATTAGAAAATGTAATGCATAATTTAGACTAAATCTGAATTGAATATCAGCATTTATTTCAACATACTCGTAAATTATTCGGTTTACGAGTTTATATAAATAAGAAGTAGGTACCTACAATTAAGCTTAGAATAGCAGATTCAACATGATGCGTGGAATAAATAACTGGCATTCATCAAAAAATCTTGCATCAAACAACTTATTTATGCACTTTGGTGGATGGTTGTAACAAACAGCTACCTCGAAGAAATTCCAATTCAATTTTTAATGTTCAGTAACTTAAAAGTATCCAGAGTCATTCGAATTTCGTCGGTCCCAGCATCAGCGCCACTTGACTTTGCTGTTGTTTTGTTATATGTGACTTGGATAGCTCCCGGCGGATCTGGGTTTTGCATTTAGGCTTATGATAATTTATGATTTGATATTTTGAATACCCTAATGTCTGGTGATAGTTGCGCCAGTTTTGCGGTAATTTCACGGCTAGCGCGCCTTTGAACTGTTCCTAGTGGAAAAGTGAAGTGCGAAGTTTCGGCGAGACGGCTCTCGAAGCGCTGGAGCGTGGCTGCGCGGGGTCGTCGGCTTGCCGCTGCCGACGCAATAATCACACTTCCACCATTTTGCAATTCCTTTATTCCATTTATTTACTAATATTCTTTGAATGTAGCTTTTGATAACACCGATCGAAACATTTACGTATTCACAAGTGACTCAATATTTCGCTTTACTAAATTATTGAGGTTTTCTAAGATCGAATTTGGAACTAAAGGGTTATTGAAGACCTGCTCCCAGGTTAATCGGGTTCCATCGGTTTATCAGCTGTTGCGAAGTGGTTATTAAATTGAGTTCTGGAGATTTCTGCGGAGGCAGCCAACATCTGGAGGGCTTTGCGCGGGCGTCGGAGGGGGCGCGGGGTGCGCTCGGGCGCTGCGCCGGGCCGCGGCGCGCCAGTCCTCGAGACGCCGGCCGCGCGAACGGCCATCGCGATACTTTAGCCCAAGTACCTCTGTGAGTGACTTCGCCCGCCCAGCACCAGCGGCGCTCGCACTCCGCTTGGCACACATGTGAGTCCTTTCCCTAAGCTCCTCTCACCTACGCGCTCCCTAACACATTCCGCGACGATGCTCTCCGGCTTGCCGGCCGGCTTTTTGACTAACCTCAATGTGATATTCTGATATTTTATTAAGTGTAATGTGAAATATCTTTTATTAAACCTCCAGACACGTAGGTAAAAGTTATTGTGATAATGTTGATAAGATAAGATAAATAAGTATTAGTAAGCTGTTTTACAGAAAATTACGTGTGCTATCATTATTTTATTTTTGAACACAATCCACGATAAAAAGTTGAGTGAATAATGTGCTTTGTTGTTTAACTTTGAGAAAAGTAGATATAACGTGAAAAATTACACGTACGTGTTCATCGGTTCCACTTTTAAGCTGTTGGAATTTTAGCGTGATGTTGAGTTATTATGATTACGTTAATTCGTCTATAGGTATAGTTCGTGTATGTTCATATTAAAATTACTGCATGTAGGGAAGAAAAATAAGGGTTTGGTATATTTCAATTAGAATAATTAGTGGAGTCCCTGGACGAGCGAGCCGTGCGACGCGGCACGGCGCGGTGCGATCACGCGAGCGGCCGCGGCGCGCCTCGGACCGTGGTCCGCGCTCCGCCAGGGGTCTACGAACCTACCACGCCACCGTGGAAATGGGATTATTACTCGATGGCCTTAACGCGATTTTGCGCTCGCTGTCTCTGGCTAGACCAGCTCACGATGAACTCAGATAATACTCTGTCATTATCTGGGAAATCCAGTAGCAGGTGAATTTCATCCGTCGGAAATCAACCTTAACTTAGTTTTGATTTTCTAATAAATCTCACATTTTTAATTAAGTTACTTTGTCAAAGTTAAATGTACCTTCCATTGATTTTCTTTTTACACTTATTCGAAAGTGTTAAATAACCCGTTTAAAAGTCAACACTGTGAAATGCATCCATTATGAATGCCGCTTTCAAGCAATTTTGCATAGTTAACTCTAATTAACCGCAATGCATAGCATACACGTAACTTGGTGAATTATATTAGCGTAAGAGTTGATCCAAACCTCGGAACAAAGCGTAGTTTTTATTACCCACAGAATAAAAGTCTTCTAACAATATAAAAGCTGCGAGTTTTGGCATTTAACTTAGTGAAAACAAAATGTCAAGATGAAACATTTTCTTATTACCTAATATTTTTAGTGCAAAAGACATCAACGAAATATATTTTTCTTTTTATGACTTACTTATTTAATTCAAAATACAATTATTTATAGTAAATATTGTATTGGATAAATATTCATTCAGCTTTTTACACTTACACGAACTATTTTTTTTGTTGTTAACAGTCCTGCCCCCCTACTCAAATGGTTAACATTCTATACGTAAGTTTCGTCGTCGATTTAATCGTCTATTGCGACTAGCAGTTGAAGACTTATGTAAATCACAAACTTTGATGTATTGTATGGAAATGACAAGCTTACAGCACGTGATTTCATAGTTTACTGCTTATTTTAAAGCTTTAATAGCAAGCGTAGCGTCCAAACGCATGTATGTAATGTTGGTCATTTGAGTGGAGGGCCTGATCCGCTATGCGAAATGTAAAGAATGAAAGGATTCTTCAAATGCATCTTTGTTTCCAAGATAATATAGGTATCGTTCGAATCTCCGTTCGATTGATTGAAACACCGGTCTGGGGCATGTTTATGGCGACCGGACGGCAGCAGGTGACAGATGGCCGCTCATAGAGCTGTCGCACCACAATGCGACCACATGACCGATGGTGTCTGCGTCGTCGTTACCAGAACTGTGTCGTTCGTCTACTGATAGCGACGTCTTGTCTGCAATCACTCAGGCACTGACTCTTGTTTATGGACAGGTGATAGACGTGCTCCATATTTACGAGTCTCTATTTACATCGATCTTTACTTACCTTCTCTCTATTTGGTTTTTTTAGCTAGTTGTTTTCATGAGATTTCTTTTCTGTTCATGTGGGTGGGATCGTCGGCGATTTTAATAAAATCGCAATTTATCTAAATTGGCAAAGATAAACGTATTTTGTCATGTGGATTTTTCGTCTGGTTTAGAATTTGCCTAAGTCCTCTTGGCAAGGGACAATTTATTATTTCGAAATCGAAATGTCTTAATTTTTTTGTTTTTAGTAGCCTTCCACACGCTCCTTTTTGTAATTCTAATGGCCGAATACTCAAACGCTACTTAACATTGAGCGGCTCTCAAACAGCATGCTGTCTTTGTCATATCTTTGACCTTTGATGCGACAGGACGACGTTTGAGAGCCCCTCAAATTTATTAGCGTTTGAGTATTCGGCCATTAGACACGTGATTTAAAACTAAACATAACTGCTCTTACTCAAGATGGCTAGTAGTCACCAGTAGGTATCGCTTACCCGCTGTTACAAAAACAGCGTCTTAGTCATGCATGAATCAATCTGATTTGAAGCTCGAGGGGCTACTGAGAAAATCCAGCAAAAACACAATCCATGCGAACAGCTTTAGAATGGGGCTCTTATTGCAATATCGGAACAATGTTCTGTTCTATTTGCATATTAGATCTGTTACCGTCATTGTTTAGGCTATCTGTTCGTTCTAATCTGGCGTGTGCACGTAAAATACTTTGTTTGTGTGCCGGGTTCCCAGACATACCGTTGGCAGCATCATTAGATACAGTTGCACGTGAAATATTCTCGTGATATTTGAGAGTACAATTTGGAGAGTTGCGGCCGTAGCGATGAGGAGTCGCGTCAATCCCGCTAGCCAGCGCTACGGTACTTTCAATGGCTGGCAATTGCTCTCTTAATGCGTCTTGACTTAACCATCTCGGTCAATTAATCACTAGACGCTGCTCGCTTCCTATTGTATAGTTTTTGTTGCAGCATAACTTTGTAAATGATACTAAGAAAGTGCTTAATTAAATACGAAACAATTTCTTTAAAAACCTATACGAGAAGAACTTGCGGTTCAGTTTAATTAACTAAACTCTCTAGTTGCAAAATACAAGGATGAAGAATTAGCACTCAAAACTATAAACAATTTTACTGTACAAAATTTTGACATTCTGTAAATGTAGATAATGTTGACATTTTGTAAATGATAAAGAAAGTGATTAATTCAATACCTACGAAATAATTCTTTAAAAAATGGGTTGTATATCTATACGAAAAAAACTTGCAGTTCAATTTATTTAATTAAACTCTCTAGTTACCAAATACAAGGATGAAAGAAGTAGCACTCAAAATTATAAACAATTTGACTGTACAAAATCTTGTCATTTTATTTGTACGAACGTTTGGTAGAGGCAAAAGATTTTGTCAGATGCTTAAATTAGCAGAATTACTGTTCGCATCTAAACGCAAGTGTTCATTTGCGTCAAATGACTAAGTAACCACACAATATCGAATGTTAATATCACGCACGAGGACATGTGGTAACCACATTGCAGACTGTGATGGGAATCTGGACCGTAAAATGTTAGAAGTAGGGTGAGGTTTGTTTTGTTGTGACTGCGTGAGGGCGGCGCGATGACGTAATAGCCAGCTGTAGGGCGGGTGACGTCACGTGTCGGCGGGGTCGACGACCGGCTCCAACCCCGGGCGCTCGACGCTCGCTGTCTACCTGGCTGCTATCATGAATAACTTAATAATGTTATCTATATGTATAAACCGCCCGACGCCGACCTGGGGCAACATCCGCCTGAAATAGCTCATTCCTAATTTATTTTTCATATATTTTTCCCAGAGGCGCACCTCTACACCCTTTGAAAAGTTATTGTTTCAGTTGTCTTCTATTTTCAAATAATCCATTAGAAAAGGTCTCAAAAATCAAAGTATGACTGTGATTACTATTTGTACTAACTGAAATGTTATTTGTAATGAATTATTGTAGTAAGTAACAATGACTAACCCGTGGCGATAAATGGATAAATAAAATAATAAATAAAAGACATTTATTTCATCAAACACAAATAAAAAGCATAACAACATAAACATCATTAACTGCTACGAGTGTGTGATCTGGAGCATAAACTAGGGCGACCCTGTATTTCAGGTCTCCAGGTCCTCACCCACGGATCACCTAAGTATATTAATTAATATAATAGGATAAGAAGAAAGACAATAAAATTGTTCTACAATACAAGTTATTTATTATATCACTTGGGTTGGGGCAAGGCTCATGGCCGTGGAAAGCTTCCTTCGATGGATTGTTCCGGCAAATCCAATAATTTTTTTAATTCCGTGTGTGTCCTTTTAGTTTAGTGAATTTGATGGAGAGACGTCCGCTGGCTTCATTTAGTCCTCTTAGGGTGCAACATTTTTTCGGTTTGCACACGTACCTACACACACACTATATCCAAAGTGGTTTTTTTTTGTTTTGGCGCACTATTTCAGGCGGAGCGCAGAGAATCATAAACTTAAGAGGGTACCCAGACTCACCCTTAAACTTTACATAAATAGAGTTTCTGTTACCCTATGATTAAGAAGGAATTACGTGTAGCGATGTAACATATCAGAGTCATACATAATTTAGAGATAAAAATATATAAAAGATATTTAAATGTATCAGAATATAAAGCTGTCGTGTTTTATGTACGTAGAATGCGGGCTCCAGCAATGATTCGTGCCATTGGCGCCCCCTTACCCACCCCACCTGAATCCGGCCAGAATTTCTCGTGGGAGTCGTAGTACCGTTAATAAGTGCGAAAACACCGTCCCTTCCGCCGCGTGCCGCGTGCCCTGCCGCAGGAAACATGCACTTTTTGCCCACCTGCCATGGAGAGACTTGTCATAACATAGCACGAATGCCGCAGATTTCATCGCGAGAGCGTCTCGTAGCCACATATTGTTTCTACAGCTTTCACTCCAGTTTCCACACGAGATACCAACAGAAAAAAAATATCCAGTGCATAATTATTAATTACTGATGATGCTGATTGGGGCGGTCGATTCTCCAATAGCGTTACGATTATCGCGCCATCTTAATTTCTCCGGAGTAGCGTCGTAGCACGGACGATATATTACGCTAACTTATTTATTATACCTTACTAATTTTGCTACGAGCTAAAATTATATTGCCAATTAAAAAGACTGCATAAGCTATGTTTATAGTTATGCTAGTTATAACTAGGAATCGTTTACGTAACGTGTTAACATTACAAAAACGGTCTTGTCTCTTTTCAAAGTAATTGAACGTTACAGAAAGTATTACTACGTCTAAAAAAGATAGTTTTGAAATTTGGTCGAAGAAAGTTTTTTGTGACGTAATATCTGTAGTATTTATATTAATGGACTCTCTCTGAAACTTTACCCGTACGTCACGCATGCAGTGCTCGTCTAATCCGGAGCTATTGCAGTTCCGCCCATTATGCATATTATGTGCCTATATTAGAGAGCCGCAATTAAACGCTTTCGTTTTTAAATTTTTACCTCATCTCATATAATATATCTCACTTTTACACACTTTCTGTGTTTGTAATTTGATGCAAAGTAATATGAGTATCTTTATTCTAAGACCCCATTGGTGACAAACGATAAAGTACCTATAAAATCGCCGTTTTGTATGGAGAATTTTAAAGAAGTTGCATTTTTCATACTAACATTTTCCTAATTTATTTAACAACCATGAACGCTAAAGTTTTATAACTTTTATGCACTAATGTTTAAATACTAAGATAACGTATGCCATTTGGGTTAAGCGAAAAAAAAAGTTTTGGCTAAAGTAAAACAAATAAAGTGGTAATTTCTGCTAACAAAAGAGGATTTTTAAGGATTCTTTATGTTTAGAAAACTATAATAAATAAGGTTTTTCTTACTATTGAAAGTTGTCTATGATGGTGATTAAAGCAATAGATAAATATTCTAAATAGTGACGAGGTTCTCTATTTCTGTAAAAAAAAAACGCAAATTTCATAGATGGGGTTCCAATATTTAATCCTTGTATTAGAGTGAACAATAAAGGTCGTGGTGCACGCACCGTATTGATTTTGCAGCGGCGACAGAGGCCTGCCTGCGGCGAGCATCGGGTATGTCATCCACGTCCCGTCCCTGGCCGGGGCTGGGACGGGCTACGTGACGAAATGTCCCTCAGCGAAGCCCTATCGATTGTGTCGCTAACGCGCCAGTACATCGATATTGACACCTACTGAAATATCACTTTGAAAGAAATTTAAAGTTTTGAAGCCGTATAATCATGAATCTGTGACGATGGTGACTTTGTCTGTTGGAAAATACATAATTTTTCATTGAAGTCAAAGACTCTCTAATCTTTCTGAAGCACCAATAAAACAACTTCTAACAACAACAAAGTTTCGTACAACAATTATATTTTAAAAAGTTGGTAGGTACTTACTAAAGTCAACACAAAATAAGAAGCCCGTTTTGACAGTTAACGTGTTCAAAGAAAAATATTCTCTACCCCAAAGAAATACAGTATAATTATCCAACATAATTTTTCACTAAAATGGCGGAACGGTATTTTCCTTTAGGATAAGTAACATTTTACTTTGCGTTTATATGCTGTCAAAACGGGCTTCTTATTTTGTGTTGACTTTAATATTCAGTTTACCTCTTAGATTAATAATCTAAGGTTTACCTATTCTGAAAAGAAACCTTTAGGGAAAAATACGATGAGTCATTTGCCTGACTACTTGTCAACTTTGAGAATAGCGAGTCAGAATTACTCATATCGTGTAGAGACCGAGGTTTCATATTTTTTTGTAAACAACAAATATTTTGCAATATAATGTTTTGATTTTCTCTTTAATGCGTTTTTGATTTGTGTGCAATAAAGTTTGTTCTATAAAGTAGAAAGTTTCTGTTAGAACGCTGCCTTTTACATTAATTGGTTTTATGCTTTACTAACGGGAGTAGTGGCGGAAATCTCGGGGTGCCTCTCATTAGTGTGTTGAAGTGGACTAAAGAAATTTTAATTGCGGTCCCGCTTGTACGTTCGACAGGCGGAGGGCGGCGGAGCAGGCTTGCGAATATTTAAAACCTGTATTTGGTAACGAGCTTGTACTGCAATGCAACATAACCATACTACCACGCTTAATGTTGCGGTGCGGTGGTCATACCACAGAATACATTGGTCATACCACCGAAAGTGGCACTCTCAGATAGGGTTACCAGATCCAATAATGAGATTTCATGACGTTTTCCCTGACTTTTCAGTAAATTTCCTGACATTTTGTACACATACATCTACATTCTTCATTTTGTTGACGTTTGATAATTTTTTCTCACCAAAATAATTAACAAATTATGTGTTTTTTTATTAGGAACTTAATTACACCCTACATTTTCCTTCTTCATTTAGTTGACGTTTGATATTTTTTCTCACCAAAATAACAAATTATGTGTTTTTTTTATTAAGAACTTAATTAACTTAATAAACAGTTTTTGGGATATAAAAACCCATGAGGAGTGACGATTGCAGTTTTTCCCTGTTGGTTTTTTTCCCTGAAAATTCCTGTCATCTGGTAACCCTACCCTCAGAGGTTTTTATTTAATAAGTTAATATTAGAAGTATTTTTAGAAGTTATCACTATATTCCCTCGTATACTCAATCGTAGAAGTAGATAGCAAATGTGTCAAAAACGGCTACTTTTAGCAGTTTTGCTTCTACTTCTAGCAGTGACTACGAGGGAATGTCACGAAAGCGTTTAAAAATACCAGACTAAATCTGGGCCCTAAAGATTCCACGTAAAGTTTTATTAAATTGTGTATTAGAATTACAGTATTAAATAAAATTCACCGTGACGCCACTTTCGGTCATACAACCGCCTTAACTGAATTAAAATTGGGTTGATTATTCTATCTGATTTCATATATTTTCAGAATCTATACATACATATAAGTAGTACGTAAAGTAAGCGCCCCGCGGCGCTCTTTTATGGTGTATAGTTACAATATTTAACTGATAATGTATTTTTCACGTATTTTTCGTAGTTGTCTGACTATGCAGTGTAACTAATGGCAGGTGTCTGGTAGGATCGTGACTGCCACGAGTCCAGACTAGCAGACGATAAATTATGTAGGTAGGTGTAGGTACACTATATTTAAACACCAAATAAAACTATTTGCTTTATACAGCGACGAGGCTCATCGTTCAAAATAGAAATTAGCAGTAATCTTTACTGAACTTTTGTAAGTAATCGATATAAAATGCAACCGTGATTTTAGAAAACTGTGATAAGTTTTTTTAAATCTATGTCTGAACCCTACACAGCTGTAGAATCACTCAAATAAAAAATAAAATATTTTATACATAATATTTTTTGTTAAAGTAATTATATTAGAAGCAAGGTGATGATATGTGGTTTAGCTTGCCCATGACATATTTACTTATATGCCTTTCAAAAATAAAGAGCATTTAGGAGAGGCTGATTATGATTATTATTAATTTGTTAAAGAATGAAAACACATTACTACAAACCAAGAGAATATGAATATAAGATTCTTGCTACAAACGGTACCTATTCACCACAGCACGCAATAATAAATCTCTCACTAGCAATATTTTTATTAACCGACTTCAAAAAAAGGAGGAGGTTCTCAAGTCGACGGTTTTTTTTTTATTTTTTTTTTTATGTATGTTTTAACATAGCTTCGTCAGTTGTTACCCGATTTGTACAATTCTTTTTTTAACTCAAAGAACATAGTTCGTGTGTGGTCCCATAATTTTTTTACAGAGATCTGGCCAGTAGTTTTTTCATAATCCTGAAAAATATCAATTATTTAGCTCGCCATCGCACGAGTTTTTATGGAATTTCGGACATAACTTCTTTGTTTATGAACCGATTTAGATGATTCTTTTTTTATTTGAAAGGGTTTACTGCAAGAGTGGTCACAATTTAATTTCATTGTTATTGGACTTCGAACTTCGAAGATACATAAAGGAACTCTTCAAAATCAAATAGTATAAGTAAAGTGATTTAGGTTTTGGTAAGTTTATGGCAATCCAAAACAAACCAAATCATGCTTTGCGATGCAACGTTCTGGACTAGACTTGGACTACGATGACACAACGGAACTCCTCAAAAACAAACAGCGTTAATTTGGAAATTGAGTTCTGGGCATTTTACCATTGAAAATATTATAATATAAAGTAAAAAAATATTTACACGCTGCGCTTACATACCTACCACTAAAAAGTTGAAAATAAAAAAGCTTTTAAAAAAAAAAGAAAAACCGCCTTCAAAAAACTGAAAACAAAAACAGCTTAAAAATTAAATACCTCTAAAAAGCAAGAAATAATATTCGAATCATTCGTTACACATATCAATATTAATAAAACACGTCTAATGAAGTCGGGTGGGGCTTTAAGAAAAAAATGAAGTTGTCCTCCAGCCCCACCCGACTTCAATAGACGTATTTTATTAATATTGATATGTGTAACGAATGATTCGAATATTATTTCTTGCTTTTTAGAGGTATTTAATTTTTAAGCTGTTTTTGTTTTCAGTTTTTTGAAGGCGGTTTTTCTTTTTTACTACAACAATTTTCTAATCAAAGTCAAAATGGCTTTAAGCACTTTTGAATCGTCTATATTTTCCTACCACCCCGCTCCAGACTTTTTTAACCGACAAGAAGAACGGGCGCAAGAAACTTATCAGCTTTAACTTATATTGACATTTTGTTGTATCAGAATGTATTGTACAATGGCTGGCAGCGATGCTTTAAATGGAAAACAAAAGCAACCTGGAAAGTAATAATTTGGAAATGTAAGTTAGCAATGAGGTACAAGTCTGAGTAATTTAGGTGCGGCTACTGTTGCGTTTGTGGTATACTCCGAGTTAGTTGAGCGTTTTCAGCAGTCGATTTACGGTCGAAGGCGGTGGAGATCGGCTCGTAAAAATAGCAGAGCCCACGTGCCCCCACGGCGAGCCCTACACGCATCTTTGTTTACACGAGCCGAGTGCTTGTTTGTTGACGGCACGCGATACGCCGTAATTATTTCTGAACGTTTGGGAAAAATCGGGAGAGGGTAGAGCTTATTAGGTACGTTGCTTATTAATCTGAGTTGGTTTTAGTTTCAATATTTCGTTGTAGTGATCAATATACAAAGTCATTTTTGTTAAAATGGCCAGAGTTTTAATAAAATATTGTATTAAACAGCTGAAACTTAAACGATTTCTAAGAGGTTTCCATACAAAAGTTGTTCATATTTATAAAACGGTTTTTAGATTTTACACGAGTATGAATGCCTGATATTAAATTACCTGACATTAAGTGAAAAAATATTGATAAAATCTCAAATTAACTTAAAGTAACATCTTACCTGTAAAAAATATGGCGTCGAACATTTCACGTTTTCTGCAAAAAAATATATTGTTCAAGGACAGGAACAGGCGTGCGGTTGCGTTAAATATAGCATGAAAACTTTGTTAAATATTCTTGAAAATCTAAAATTTTCATAGTGATGTTGGTGTCGTCATGAATATTAATATTCATGTGTCGGGTTTATTAACATCATCTGAGGTGTTGTTGCATGTCGGGCGTCGTGCTCGCCCATATTTACATTTGGTGCGCGGGAGCGGTTTGATTTACTGCCCCGACTACGGGCGGGGGCTTAAATTAGTGCTCTGTCGTATGTCACACGACATTTTCTTTTTATTTCTTTTCAGCCTCGCCTGCACCTCAAGGATATTTTGCTTGAGTGCTTAATTTTTTTACGTTTTACTGGCTGGTTATTTTAAAATCATTTAGGTAGAGAATCTCTGTAATGTCTATGTACCTATGTGCAGTGCAGCACCTTCAATGGATTTTGAAGAATTGGCGCGTAGTTTTAAGAGAAAAAATTCTGTATCTTTGTCTCGTCGTGAGGCGTTGTTTCATGTCTGATTGTCGGGATATTGCAATTAAAAACTTTGATGGTGACACTTGAAAATCCAGATGCCCATAAGTGTTTACTGCAGATATTCGCCAATATTCCCATCTCATCGGCACTAATAGGACCTAATTTGCAGAATCATTCGATTTGAGCGATACCTGAAATGTATTAAGCAAGGATAGAAGTTGACAAGACAAATGTTGTCGGTCACAAGTGGGGCAGACTTCAAAAGGCGAGGGTGATTGATCCTCCACCGACGTCCCCTGACGAATCGCAGAACCCATCCGAGGGATACTGCGTGAAGCCAATTTATGTCACGAATAAATCTGCCGCTTTCGGTGACATACTAATATTAAGAACGCATGCGGTTCAATTGAATGTGGCTAACGGTGCGGCGATTAATGCTTTCGCGTTCCGTCTTTTTTATTCTTTCTATTTTCGTTGATTTCAACGGTATCGCTAAATGTATTTATCTCAATATTAAGAAAGAAAGTTGAACAAAATTAAAATTGTTATTGTGTTAGACTGGTCGAAAATCTTAAATATCCACTTCCTTTACCGTTTCAACGGCATTTTGTGAGCCATTCGGGCAACATGACTTTTCTGATGTAAAAAAGGCTCCTGAATTCGATTCTGAATGTTGCCAAGCCGATTTTTTTTTCAAGCGTGTTTTACTCTTAAATCCTCTCGCCTCACACCTCACACGACCAGAATCGAGTTCTTATAAGATAAGGCTTCATTTTGGCCGCCATCTTGAATTTTGGACAAAGGAGCAAAAATTCAGAACCGAATTCAGCAGGCTTTTTTACTTCGGATAAGTCATGGCTCACAAAATGCCGTTGAACTTGAAAATTTTATTTTGAACTACTAGTCTATGTTACAAATTGTAGAGAAATATGATGTAAACACAAAACAAAAAAATAATTAAGTCTTGTTCCGCTTGTAGATTTTGTAACTGTTGTAACGAGTTTAAATAAAATTGTATACTTAATTACATTTATTCAGTAGGCTTGGCTTCGAGATGATACATTTAGCTAGTTAGCTTCTTCTCTGCATACCATGTTTAATTAAACTCATTTGGTGGGCGCTTCATCTATTACGGCTTGTGGGTGGAATGTCGAGGAATGAATCAGACTATGCTGAAAATAAGAATTTCGACAAAAAATTTTTTTAAATACTATGCAAAATTGATGCATGTAGTAGGTACAGCAAGTCGAAAAACAAATTTAAGAAGTATATTTCAAATATGTTTAACGCCGGTTTGGGCAGAATAAATATTTAGAAAGTATAATACTTATTATTGGTGCACTGAGTAACATCAGCCGATCGAGCGCACGGAACGGATGCAATGTGCGACGGCCTGGTGACGGCGGCGCGGCGCCCTCATGTCGCCAACCAATACTTTCTGTTTACTTTTTGCCATACTATATTGAGTACCTTAGTGGTTCTGTATATATATTTTTTATATTAAATAAACACGATACTTTCACATCTTTGTCATTTACAAGGAGTCCCTTATTTGTCACAGGATGTTTGATTTGATAGATCCCCAAATTTTAAAAATTGTAAGTATCAAGTTCTTAAGGGATACAATAGGAGACTAGGCACGTATGAAGATGATGTAACCGTTGGTTTCCTGCGGGTTGGTGCTGCCCGGCGAGCGAGGAGCGCGTGCCGCGTTTGCCTGCTAATTAGTTGGCATGACGTCACCGCACGGAGCTGGACGGGGCCCGCCATTACTGGGGGCTTTCGCGCGTAAACGACAACGACCGCCGCTTTCTCTAGTTTTGCAAAGAGCTAACTTTGTTTCATCCTTTTACTTAATGCCCTCCAAGGTTGCGAATTCCCAATATTCTGTGTCCTGGAACTATACTGCGTTTTCTCTTAACTCATCACTTACATAAGTTTGCAACCGACTTCTCCAGAGGGCTCATGAAAGATCACGATGTTGATAGTGACAACGTTATTTTTCTGAGACGTGAAAGAGTTACGATTAAACATTTAGTGATCAGAATTGATAACGCGCAAGCGGAGTACAGGCGCGTCGCTGAGCGTGACTCATGTTAATGGCTGCAATTATGGCAACGAACGGTGCGGCCGGCGAAGCCGAGGAAGAAACGTGCCACGTGCCACCATCGCCGCCGACTCAATCACAGATATAATGGCTCAAAACGAGAGCATAACCATAATAGAAGGGACGCTTCGATCAGCCATGGATCACTGGTTTGATTAGTTGGCTGGAATAACGACGTAAAAAACTTTGCCATAACCACTTTGCGGTGTAGACAGCGGCGGAATTTACCATTTTTTACACGGATGCGGATTGTGAGCAAATTTGCAACAAACAATTGAAGGTCAATACACGATTGTAGTTTCGATGCAGTTACATGACACCAAAAGAAGGAAATCGCTTTTTAATCTGCTGACGAATGAGGTCGGTCAACATAAGAAATGAGACAAAAAGGCCATTATTGACTGTTAGCACAACTGGCTAACCGCTAATTGCGTGAAAATTCTAGATTTTTCCTAAAACATTTTCCTCGTAGAGTGTTGATTTCTCAATGCTGCAATGAACAAATCAACACTGCGTTTTTTGCGTCTAGTTTTTGTTTAAGGGCCTCTAATTATTTCCTCACTTTTAAGGAGTCATTATGTTATTTACAGTGATCGGTTACTGTGAATGCATCATGATCATGACAGAGCAGGGGCAATGTTTACGTTAAGACACTGCGGTTCCATGTCCGTTTTAAAGGTTGATTAATAATGTTAAGCATTATTTTTAGAAATTCAGTCATCTCAACGCCTTCCACGTCTATCGCGTGTTTTATTCGCTTTGTGATCAGAATTTCTATTTTTAGATTTTTTTGATGGATGTTTCATGGATGGTGCTAAGTTAACCTTAAATCATTCTACGTATCTATTTTCTCTTCTTTTCGTATTTCTTGCACTATCAGTATTTATAATTAATATAAACTGTTAGGTACTTATTAAAGAAGATGAGACGTGTAAAATCTTTCTAGTGCCTCTCCTTTTGGTTCTTAAAATTGTGTTGCAAGTGGAAATAAAGGTCATGCTTATAAAGCATCTCTGAAATAGGTAGTTAGTCTCTGAACTAAATGTCATCACGATTCTGTTTTGGAATTGCTATAAATAGAAACACGGTCGAAGCTCCTTTTGCATAAAGGGGCTTATGCACAAGCTATTCGTCGCATTTCAAGACGATGCAATGGCAACTTAAATTCTTAAATTATTTGTGGTTGTTGGTGTAGAAGCTCTATAGCTCTATGTGTATACAACCTAAGTAGTGCATCATTAAAATGGCATTGAACTACAAGGATAAAAGAACTGGCTTTTAAAAAAAAACAAATCATACTATGTATAAAGTCTGCGTGAGTAACGATAGCGTCTGGTCTTAATAAATACGTTGTTTAGATAGTACGTAAGTAAAGCCTTAGATTTCTGTAATCCAAATAGAAATAGTGGCTTGGCTAGACTAGGATGTTGATTCAATTAATAGCAAAGTAAGATTACCACTTATCAGAATCGTGAATCAAGGCTTATTTCAATATATTCAATTACTGTTTCTGAATAATCGTTGTTGATGCATGATTTTTGAAAGTATTTGTCCAGAATAGTAGTTTATGAAACTGACACATAAAGAGGGGTTATGTGCAGTTTCATACGCTACTTTATCTACACTCATACATTTGGGATTGAACCTACTAAATAAAAGATCAACGTTAGAAAAGAGAGAGAGACTTTGTTTGTATTAGCAAGGTACCTACCTTGTAATAAGTCAATTCCTTAGCTGCATCTTAACTAAAATATCGGGCAGAGTATTTTTTTTTCACATTTTAAAGCAAGAATAAAAAAATCTACAAAATTCAGTAAGCATAACAATATGTAAAAATTGAAATCAAAACTTTATCGGAAATGCTTGGCGCGCATTCCATTAGAAAAAAAAAATTGATCAGTGCATTTCAACAAACTAATCGCACTAAAGTCATTGATTACCATAGAGTACATTTTAATCATGAAAAATATGTGGGAAAATATTGTTGTTTTTTTTTAATGTTACGGCACTGCCTTCTTTTTGGATTTGCCCTGTATCGTAATGAGAAAAAAAGTTATTTTATGATGCAGTTGACTGCATCGTAATGAGTTTATTTTTTAATTTTACCTATCCACGAAAATAAAGTACGTATTTATATTACCTTTTTTGAATTCATATTTGGAACATTACGTTGTGAGTGTAGATAAACTTTGTTAATATAATTCTAAACTGAAAGTGCTGATTCATCCACCTATTACCAAATAATTAGCTACGCAACAAAATAATAACTTGTCATTTTTCGAACAGAATAAAATTTCGATATACACCTACTACATACCTTTATAATAATATATGGTACACCCCCGACGAAGTCTTCGTCGTCTGTTACATACGGCAGTATAGTATTCATGAGGAAAGTTATCAAACAACAGACACACTTTCTTTAAATGTGAAAAACTGTACGTTTATTTGTTACCTTTTCTCGCCTTAACCGCTGAACCAATTTGATACTATAGAGATCTATGGACCAGGGAAAAGTTATATCCGAAATTCTCACGAAATTCCACGCGAAATAAATAGTGGAGAAGAGCCATGCTGTAAAATAGAACCACATAGAAAATCTTTTTTAAAACCGTAGACAACAACACAAATAGAAGAGAAATTGAAACGGCAGTTATTAAAAGTAGTATGTAGTAGGAAAAAACTTATTTATTTACTGTGGTGGTAGTACCTATACATAGGAGCAACTTGGGTAGAATCAGCTTGTTGCACTATCGTTGCCACAGGCTCCCGTTGCTATTGCTAATTTACGTTGTCCACCCACGCCCGGCTGTCGCTGCTTGGAAGACGTAGGTAGGTAGCCCTTCGCCACACTGGAGATACCCACTCTGCAATGCCGGTTCGTTAATTACAACATCGATAGCACCACTTATATAGAACGTTTTCCATAAGATAATATGTGTCTGCCCGAGTCTACGTCGTCGGTGAGAGATTTATCTATTTGGCACCAGAGTGACCGATTATGTACGCCAACTATTGAAGTATTTTCCGATAGTTTAGTTAGAGCATAGACTTAGGATTCGCTGATGGTTCAGAGATCTTTCTGAAGTCTGCCTGTTTTACACTTGTTGTTTTCTTTCCAATTTGACTTACTTACTTGATTTAAATTAAACCCTTTAATATTAATTTACAATGCGTTGTTATTAACACAAAAGTTATCTTATTCGTTAATGTTTTAATGGTCAGGAAAACACGCCCTCGTGTAAAGTGCATCTAAAAGTGTATTTATTTTAACGATAGTTCCGCGCTTTTTAAGATGTATATAGAACTTAATTGGCTATAAATAGTGCGAGGCTCGCTGGAGTCTGTTTATTTAGCGTGCCGGCCAGCCCGTTGCAGAAAGTATTGGTTTCAAATAGAAGGGCATGAGTTGCATGACCTAAACAGGTTCCTGGTGCAAGTCCTGCCCACGCGCGGCATCATCCTGACCCCACGCCTCATGCGCTGACTCACACTAACTTATTAATAACTACCTGGGAAATGGAATTTTCATCACAATCTTCAAGAAAAGAGGTTTATTGGCCATAACTTACACACTCGTGGGAAAATGCGATAGGATTTTCGTTTCGGTTAAATGAAAAATAGTATAAGATATGTTAACATGGATTGCTGTATTGCCATATTTATTAACAAAATCACCACAATTATTTGGTTAATTACAGTAAAACAAACCTGCGTTCAAAGAAGGCTATATTTTCTTCGATTAACAACCGGTTTTATTGTGCGGACTTAACTTAAGGTTTCTCTATGCAACTTTTCAGAAGCTGGAACGCGCGTTTATCTGATAGCGACTGGTCTAGATGTTGTCTTTTAATTGTAAATGTTCTGTTCGTTTTCTCACGCTCTCTCGAAAGCTTTGGGTCAGGACTTGTGCACGGGGGGCATGTTTAGCGTGACATCGTTGTGATGTTACGTGTGACTGTAGCTGTAAATCGCCATTATAACCTAGTTATAGTATATACACAGGTTGGTCAAAAGTTCTGTTACTGAGTTTCTTTATCGATTACTGGCCATTAAAACAAATGAAAAGAAAAAATAAAAATGACATATTATTGACAGTTTTATAAGCTATAATTCCATACCACACGTATATCATATTTTGTTTATTTCACCATGGAATGGGGGTTGAAGGAGAATCGTGTCGCTGTAATTGCTCTGCACAAATGTGGGCAGCCACCGAATATGATTTTCAAGTTGCTACAAAAGTTGAAAATCAACAAGCAATTTATTTATCGCACTATCCATAGGTACAGTAATACCTTGACCGTCGATGACCGAAAAAGATCAGGAAGACCACGCACCGTTCGGACACCAGCTGTGATCAAGGCAGTGAAGGCGAGAATCACGAGAAATCCCGTCCGGAAGCAAAAGTTATTGGCAATACAGATGACTGTGAAGAGAAGTTCCCTTAAAAAAATTATCAATGATGACCTTGGGCTTCACGCTTACCGTAGACGAAAGGGCCATCTGCTAAACGCACGATTGAAGGCTATGAGGTTAGCACGAAGTCGCGCTCTACTAAAGCAGTACGCACAAAACGGCCATCGAAAAATCTTGTTTACTGATGAAAAAATCTTCACAGTCGAAGAAAATTTTAACCGTCAAAATGATAGAGTATACGCTAAGAATAGTAAAGAAGCCAGCATGATTGCTCCGAGGGTCCAACGAGGTCACCACCCCTCATCAGTGATGATTTGGCTGGGGGTGTCCTATTCAGGGCTAAGTAAGGTTCATTTCTGTGAAAAAGGTGTGAAAACTGGCGCTAGAGTCTATCAAGATACCGTTCTGGAACCTGTTGTCAAACCCTTAAGCCACACTTTATTTCAAAACCAGCCATGGGTCTTCCAGCAGGACTCTGCCCCTGCGCACAAAGCAAAATCTACACAAGCATGGTTTCGGGCTAACAAAATTGATTTTATCGCGCAGGAAGAATGGCCATCCTCCAGCCCAGACTTAAATCCTCTGGATTATGCCATATGGCAACTTATTGAGGAGAAAGCATGTGCTAAGCCCCACATGAATCTCGACTCTCTTAAGCGCGCTATTCTCAAGGCAGTCGCAGAATTTGATATGGTGGTAGTTCGTGCTGCCATCGATGACTGGCCTCGTCGTCTAAAGGCGTGTATTCATGCCAGAGGCGGTCATTTCGAATAATTTTAATACATGATAATCTTAAATATTTGTGCTTTCATTTGGTATATAATTCATTGTAGCATTATTTGTAAATTTAGTATTATTCATGTTTTCCATAGTTACAGAACTTAGTAACCAACTAGGTAGGTTGTTATATTAGCAGCAGTAATCGCACATGGGTGGTGCCTCCCGCTGGATTATTAAAAACGCACGACATCACATCACAACACGCACATGTTTTTTTTGCTAAGACTTATTTGCACGTTTTGCTTTTTATGTTTTAATCTTTTTTTAGCATTGTTTACTTACAGTATACCTGGAGACTATCTAGGTAAACTGTAAGTAGATAGGTAATGTCCTGTTATACACCGTCATTTTGTAGTCGTTTTAATTAACTTAAGGGAGTGCTCTACTAATGAAAATAATCATTTTTGCCAAAGAAACATGGGTCGAAAAACGACAAAAATTTTGTACTTTCCCATACAAATACAATGTTTTAGCTGTTTGGTTAGTATGGGAGGACCAAAATTTTTTGTCGTTTTTCGACCCATGTTTCTTGGGCAAAAATGTTTAGTTTCATTGGTACAACACACCCTTAAGTTAATTAATACGACTACAAAATGACGGTGTATATGATTCATTTAATACCAGGAGTAATTAGAAACATTTTGGGTAACTGAATGTGGAATGCTTTTAACCCAAAACAAACACTAGAATCTTCGGAAGTGAAGTAAACTGGGTCAAGTCGGCGCATTGCGTTCACATAACATCCCGAATATAAAGGCATTCATCTAAACGCCAGCGTATATGCCGACATGGCGACGCATTCTTCCGTGGGTCTTTTTGCATTACGTGCGGATACTCGGTGGCAAGAAATATGCACGCTCCAGTTGTCAGCTTCCCGTAGGTACTGCGTGCAGAGTTGTTGACCAACATAAATATTATTGCATCAAATTTTTCAGCTAGAGATTTCCGCGTGACCATAATTTGAAAAATACCCAACAACACTCAAGTTGGATCACATACTAATAATTTTGTTCTATTTAACTAACACATCGCCAGTGTATAGGATAAGGGTCAGTTGAAGTCGTCAGATAACTTGTGGAAAAATACAAACTTTCCCTTTTACTAATCTTCTCAGCTATCAATCTTTCAGGTCCCTAGAAGGCATCGATTTCACAGATTTAACACGACCAGTTAAACAGCTTTCAGTAGAGTTTTTTTGCCAACTAGATGTTGTGGTACCGTTTTCGTAACAGTGATAGTCTACCGCTTCACTATCATCAGTAATATCACTATAGAATAGAGACCATGTGACGTGACGTGTTATATTACAACCGCAGACTCTGACATTAGTGTCATAAACATTCAACTGCACTTTATTTTTAGACTCAGAATGCGGAAATTGTTGCCGTAATACAAAAAAAAACCCAAGTAGGTAACTATTTCGAAAAGCTTACAAAAGAAACGGACTACATTGAAAAAGTTCAAATACCTACATGTTGATAGATTTATGTGTACGAATTTAAAGTGGTATTTGTCGTCCATTTTAAAATGATTTGTGTAAGTAAAACGTTTATTGATATCGGCTGTCCCTTCCCTCGGTATATGGGCTTTCACGTTTAAAATCAGCATCTACGATAATTCCTTCGTATAATAGGTACGTAGATTTTTTCACGTTACACTCAAAATGTTGTGTGCTTCCCTTGACCTCAGCTTTCCTCCAAATTATGATGAAAAGCATTTCGTCACGCAATCCTAATAATATATTTTCACATAATTAAATGAAACGGTTTTTATGTAATTAATTATTATTACTTATGAGATTTCGTGTGACGATACAATGTCACGCCAAATTATACTGCGAGGGCCTCATATATCTACTGTTGATACCTTTATTGCCTGATTTCACAGTGACATGGTAAATCCTTGTTGATTTGCTTACATTATGTTAATGTGATTGAGTGGAACTGTGCATTTTAATGTATGCAGGTGGACACACGTCCGCGGCATGGCAACCATCTGGATCATTGCCCGCTGCACGGCGAGATGTTTCGCGAGTAATGCCGGCCATAATATCTCGGATGCTAACGACACTTCGCGCGAAATATACAGAAATAACCATCTCCCCACGCGGTCGCACCGATAATTCCGTCGGTGCACCACCAGTGCACTTCGCAGCTGGAGATATTTTACTTAAACCATCTTTCGAATAAGTATTTAACTAGTCTATTTCTGCCGTCACTGTTTGTGAGTGAGGTACATAACCGTCGGAAACTTTCTTTTGAAATTAAATAGCCGCTCTCCATATCAGATTGTCTTAGCGTTTTCATTTTACTTTCTTTCAATATCGTTATTAGGCATTCTTTATACCGGGTTGCCAGTAAAATATATTATCGCTTTGAGCCTATTTTGTTTAAAACAAAGCTTACTGTCTACCTAATACGAAACAAAAACACTTTTGAAAAACAATCACCTTTAGTTTTTATGGTTACTTTGAAAGAGAACAAGGTTTGTTTTGCAATATTTTATCGAATACTAAATACAAGTGATTCAATTGGTTCTTTGAATTCTGCAGCTATCACAAGGTTTTATCGAAGAATGGCTTTATTGTATATTATCGGATGACCTAACTGATAGCGATCACTGCGGCAAAATGCACCTTTGTTTAAATGATTGAATTTAAATTGTTATGATCTCGCAAGTTTACTTTAAAGACTAGATCTTTCTTCTTTAGATTTTACATTCTACTTTTCGTGATCGTTAAAAAGTGATAGGTATCTGTTTGCTACGTAAAACAATAAATATATCAAATTCATTACATGGAAATATTATGGTAAAATTATCGTTGATCGCTTCGCGAGTTGTTTCAACTAAGCTTCGAAATGAATTATTATAGTGACCTAAAAACTGTGCAGCCACGTTTGAGATTTTATTCGAATCGATTTCTCTAGACGGCCTCGGTCTTTAACACGCATAATATGCATGCATTCGTGCATCACGCATTCGCGTTTTACTTACGAAACCATTGTATTATGAGTAGTCAAACCGTAAACCAGATACTAAATTTTGTCTAAATTTGCAGTTGTTTGACCTATGATGTGCAAAACTTCACACAACATTTCCAAGATACAATAAGTTAGCAGTTCTAATCGTTACAATTTCTTTTTAAATGAGTCTACAGTACAATATACATTCCTTTCCAAACGCAACCGGGTGCTTGGGAGTATTATCAAAACATTCCTCAGATTCTCACGCTCGCGCCGCGCCGCGTCCCATTCAATCGAGACCAAGATTGCTACTTCGGTTCACAATTAAATTGATTAATCACTTGTTTCACTGAGTTTTTGGATAACTTTTGATTGAGTTATTTTATCAAAAGCCTCTATGTCTGTGACTATCGTCTTGTCTAGTGACTCTAGTGTGATATGAATACTTATATGTACTGCCAAATTAACAGTTTCGAATAAGAAGCGAAGCAATCGCGCTTTCAAATAAATGCAAAAAGCACATAAAGAAGACAAAATGGATGTAAGTAAAGGATCTATAGACTACACGGCCGCATGCCAATTAAACTGAAGGTGTTAAAAAGTCGCCGCAAAAAAGGTCAGTCGTGATCTTTGTGATCGCTATCTTTGTGTCTAAACAGGGTGAATCATCACATCAGCGACTACGCAATTGGCGCTACACCATTTTTAAGAGCGTTGCTTAACGATTTAAGTGCCCAATTGCGATGCGGCTCATTACCTATCAGCGTGACTCACTAGTCCGTGAAGAGTATGTGGTTAAAATTGAGACATTGATTTACATGAGTGAATTTTATCTCTGTAATATCGAAAAGACAATTCGTGAGGCA
Source organism: Agriphila tristella (assembly GCA_928269145.1). NCBI lineage: Eukaryota > Metazoa > Arthropoda > Insecta > Lepidoptera > Crambidae > Agriphila > Agriphila tristella. The sequence goes on from OV743437.1 coordinate 23,394,429, forward strand.
AGGCCTTAATCAAAGCCATAGACTCACCCATGCATGCCTATTGAAGTAATAAATAAGGTAACTATTGTTCGGAAGTGGTTCTATCATTATGCTATGTTCAAATTTACATAAGGCTTCATGTTAACAGAATAAAACAATAAACATGACGGTGCCGAAGCTGTGGACGCTAATGTTGTCAATTGTAAACACGAGAGTGCGGCGCCGGCTGGCGATGCGGCTGTGACTCAGACAATCGCGATGTGGGCCGGCGCGGCATCATCGGCTTTATGTGGATCACGACTAGGGTTAACAGATTATTAAGAAGACTAAATTGTTTGCAAACGGCTTTTCATGGAGAAATCTGTTACAGTCTATTTGTTCAGGGACAGAAGGGCTGTAAGAGATTCAATATTTACCGTTCGCCATCAAATCTGAATGCAAGTGTTTTCATTAACTCACTTAACGCTTATTTAGAAACCATTAAGTCTCATCGGAACATAATTATAATGGGAGATATAAACATAAACCTTATTCCTAGAGATACCGACGTAGCAACAGACATTAACAATAGGAATAGCTACCTGAATATGTTGTCTTCGCACGGCATTCTCTCTGGTCACCTTCTTCCGACTAGAAACGATGCATGTTTAGACCACTGTATGCTTAAATTAGACCAAAAAAAGATGGTATCACACATTGCTATCTTAAATACTACCACCACTGATCATGATACAGTATTCATAAAAGTATCCAAAGTAAAACGCAATATGAATTGTCAAAAGACTAAAGAATATGTCGATTTTCACAAAGCGCACGCTATTCTACTGGAGAAAAATCTATCTTCATTGCTATTTTGTGACGATCCTGACGTAATAGCTGAACAACTGATTAAAAAATTGGCCAACTCTCTGGAGGAAAGTAAAATAGTAAAACGCATACCCAAACGTCAACGCAATATTAAGCCGTGGATTACTCAGGGTATTTTGCGCTGTATCCGTAATAGAAATAAAATGCAAAAAAATCTAAAATCTGATCCATCAAATGAAGTTTTAAAAATAACTTATAAGAGATACCGCAATTATTGCAATAAATTACTAAAAAAATTAAAAACTAAATATGAAAGAGAACAAATAGCTAACTGTGTAAAAAACTCAAAAGTATTATGGAAAACAATTAAGACAATAACGAATCTAAATTCAGAAAAAACACCTAATCACGATCTGCTTAATATTAGGGCTACTCAGAAAGAATCGGTTGATTTCATCAGTGATTACTTTGCAGGTATTGGTAGGAAACTAGCCGAAGATATACGTATAAAAAATGTGACTATTGGAGTTGATAAGCAGTTACTCCAGCCGTGCTCGCAGTTGTCGTCTTTTGTCCTCTTAGATACCGACCCTTATGAAGTCGACAGTGTTCTGTCAAGTCTTAAATCCGAAAGCGCACCTGGATGGGATAACATCCCAACTAGTTTTCTCAAGCTGACACGATCTATAGTGGTTCCCGTAATCAGTCATTTAGCAAATCTTTGCTTTCAAAATGGAACTTTCCCTCGACCTCTAAAAAGATCTTTAATTACTCCTGTGTACAAGGGTGGTGACAAGAGCGACATTAATAATTATAGACCAATTTCTGTGCTGCCAGTAGTCTCCAAAATTTTAGAAAAGTTAATTAATAATCGTCTTGTCAACTACCTTGAACATTTCAACATCCTATCGCAAAATCAGTTTGGCTTTAGGCGTGCAAAATCCACAGAAGATGCGGTCTTAGCCTTAACGTCGTCAATAGTTAAGTGCCTGGATGATGGAAGCAAGTGTTTGACAGTTTTTCTCGATCTTAAAAAGGCATTTGACACGGTTTCTTTGCCTACTCTTGTACAAAAACTTGATTCGATTGGAATAAGAGGAATTCCACTGAAGCTTCTGACAGACTATTTGCAGGACAGGAGGCAGAGGGTAAAGGTAGATGATTGTTTGAGTAAGGACTCGGATGTATCTTTTGGTGTTCCTCAAGGGAGTGTACTCGGCCCTACCTTATTCTTGATATACATTAACGATTTAACCAACCTTAATATAAACAATGGCCGAGTATTCTCTTACGCTGATGACACTGCATTGGTGTTTACGGGGCGGGACTGGAATTCAGTTTTTAATAGTGCTGAACGGGGACTTGCAGTTGTTACAAATTGGCTGCAAGCGAATCTTCTAACTTTAAATACAGAAAAGACGAATTATATATGCTTCACCATCAATAGCAAAACACAACCGTGTAGTACACTTGCTTTGAAAATACACCAGTGCGAGAAATCTGTTTCGCAAACTTGTACATGTACTGTTCTTGAGAGAGTTAAAACAGCAAAGTACCTAGGGATTATTTTAGATCAACATTTGAATTGGCACTCTCATATAGATTCAATGTGCTGTAGAGTGCGAAAGCTAACTTGGATTTTTAGGAAGTTGAGATGTGTAGTCACTAAGAAACTTATTAATCAAATATATGTTGCTCTGGCTCAATCCTTGATAGGATATTGTATTTCAGTATAGGGAGGTGCACACAAGACTAAATTTCTTGAATTAGAAAGAAGTCAGCGATGTCTACTCAAGGTCATGCATTTTAAACCATTTAGGTTTCCTACTGACGACCTTTATCACTTTTCTGAACTCCTCTCGGTCAGAAGGCTGTACATTCTCGCAACAACTTTAAAGTTACACAAATCCTTGCCATATAAAGCCAATGTAACGCGTAAAAGGAGAAGTGACAAACCAGCTAAATTTCTACAATCTAGAACCGATTTTGCTAAGCATCAATACGAAAGGCAATCAGCACATATGTACAATAAATTAAATGATGATCTTAATATTCATGAATTAAACTTAAGAAGGTGTAAAGAAATTGTAATTAAGTGGCTATTAGCAAAATCTTATGATGAAACTGAGGCATTTTTGCAGTATATGAAGTAATCTATCCAATTTGTTATCATTATCACACACAAACACACACACACACACACACACACACACACACACACACACACACACACACACACTTAGGTGTTAGTTTGTTTTCATTAATTGAATTTTTTAATAATTTGTTTTGTTGTAACTATAATTTTATTGTACGAGATAAAGTCTTTTATTGTCATTAAGTTAGGAAGAGCGGGACCTCCTGACACAAGTGTTTTTCAAATACTTAAAAGGTCGTCCCAACAACTTGTATTAATATGTTAAGACTTTAGATTGAATAAATAATTTTTCATTTTCATTTTTCATTTTTTCATTTAATCGAAGTCCGGCTCATGGTGCCTTGCCTTAAAATTGGTCCATTCTTTTTCATAAAATGCGTGTTGTGCTTCACTATAATATCCTTTTTATCCGTAGCTGTAGTCAGATTATTATATCTATCCTATGCATTTTCAAAAACATTTCTTTTGTGTTAGTTTGAGGGTTATTAAATTAGAACATTATACTTTCTCTATAATCTGTGATGTGAATTATGTAAATTGATCCGTATATATTTCTCTTTTTGGACACTAGAAGGATTGGTTCTAAGAATACGATAATTGATTAAAACCAAGTATATTTTCTTTTCCTCAACAACGAAATTTTCTGAACTATGGAATCACATCACAGGCTATGGTCGCGATCCTTCACAAAAAGGGAGACAAGTCTAAATTGACTAATTACCGCCCCATCAGCCTCCTCTCTCAGGTCTATAAACTGTTCGCCAAGGTCCTGTGCCACCGTCTGACTACCACCCTCGACGAATACCAACCTGTCGAACAAGCTGGCTTCCGGTGTAGATACTCGACAATGGACCACATCCATGCAGTCAAGCAGCTGATGGAAAAGTGCAAAGAGTACGAGCGGCCCTTGTGTTTCGCCTTCGTCGACTATGAGAAGGCATTCGACAGCGTCGAACACTGGGCAGTATTCCACTCTCTCCATCGCTGCGGTATTGACAAGCGATATGTGGATATCCTCCGGGAGCTGTACGGGTCCGCGACAATGCAGGTGCGCATGCACATAAACACCAACTCCGTGTCTATAGACCGGGGTGTCCGCCAAGGGGACAATCTCTCGCCCAAACTTTTCACTAACGTTCTTGAAGACATAATGAAGACGTTGGATTGGAGCGAGAGTGGAGTCAACATTAACGGGGAGCGCATGTCACATCTGAGATTCGCGGATGACCTTATTCTCGTCGCCGAACGCGTCGACGATCTCCAGCATATGCTCGCAGAACTGCACGAAGCTTCCCTGAGGGTTGGTCTTAGGATGAACGTGTCCAAGACCAAGATCATGACGAATCGCTCTACACGAATACCAGATATAACCGTTGGTAATGACACCATACAGGTGGTCAGCGATTACGTCTATCTTGGACATCGTTTGTCCTTTGATCGAGAAGCGCAGGTGAAGGAGATCGAAAGACGCATCGGATTAGGGTGGGCTGCCTTCGGTAAACTCGAGGACGTCTTTAAATCAAAACTCCCACAGTGCCTTAAGACCAAGGTGTACAACCAATGTGTCTTGCCTATCCTCACCTACGGTGCTGAAACTTGGACGCTCACTAAGCAGAATATGCACAAAATTAAGGTAGCACAAAGAGCAATGGAGCGTTCTATGTTAGGTATCTCTCTTGTTGACCGTATACCAAACGTCGAAATTCGACAAAAAACGAAGGTCGAAGACGTGGGTAGGCGGATAACGAGGTTAAGGTGGAGATGGGCAGGACACTTGGCTAGACGGGATGACGGACGGTGGACCAAGGCAGTTACAGAGTGGTGGCCAAGAGGAGCAACAAGGCCAGTGGGCAGACCACCGGCCCGATGGTCAGACGATATCGTCAAGTTGACGGGATCTCACTGGATGAGGCTGGCACAGGACCGTGAGTAATGGCACTATAGAGAAGAGGCCTATACCCAGCAGTGGGTTGATGTGGGCTGAATATGATGATGGAATCACATTGAAAAATTGAGCTTGTACCTGTTAATTTACTTCGAACGGTGATTACTTATTTACAGTCTATCAAGCAATTGTTGCTTCAGGAAAATATAATTGTTTATTCATTTTCTTTGAGCACTCGGTTGAATCATCAGGTTGAGGCATGGTAACCCTATGAGCGTGTTAGGTTGTAAAGTATGGAGGTGCATTGTGCGATTGTATGTAAAGGAGGCGCGGGCGGCAGCCCACTCCGCATCCTCGAGAAAGTACCGAGCCAACGGCACCCGCCCCGTGCTCCACTTGCGACTCACCCATTCATTTCGACCGCTGCATTCTCTCAAATTCCTTAACACTTTACTTCAAACGAAGTGTCTCGTTCTTCAGCAAACAATAGACTATCAGCGTCTTTCCCATTTTTATGAGTTTTGTTATCTAGCTCTACTTAGTTTGCAGATCATTGTTTGCAGGCTTGTAATTTTCAATGAATTCTTATAATACTGTTGCATTTAATAATAGAATCATAATTTATATCGTAGAAAGTAAGCATGCTCCGGAGTTTCTTATACACGAAATGTCTTATATTGTGTAAAATCAGCTTTACGCAACTTCTAGCTAGAGAGAGACCGCATCAAGAATTTATATGATGTACCGTCCCGATAGTCTGATGACTGCCCTACACTGGCTGTTTATCTTTCCGTGACCATTTCGTGATTCATGTTCCGATGAACAGTTCTTGCAGATTCACGAAATGATACAAGTACTTTCTTAGCACTAAACTCGGGTTGGGATTGCTGCCAGTCGTGTTAATATTTCTCGATAAAGGGTTTCATTCTCATCTTAACAAACCATAATCTCTTAAACACTCGTCTGCTACTTTATCTACCCGACAAACAAGTATATGTCTAAAATCTTGTAATGACCGTGATTTGTAGAGCCTGGGTTGGAGTTAGAAGAGGGGGTTTGTCTACAGCGAAATGTGAAAAATGACTTTTTGATGACCTTTTTTGTTTATTTACCATAGTGACATTGCGACGGGGTCTTCAATCATCATGTCATGCTACGCCTGCAGAAATATGTAAATAATAACTATATCTAAAATGGTGTGTCCTCCTCTGCAACAGTGCCACCATGGAAAATACCGATCTTACCGATATACGTATATCTTACAATTATGTTGATTGATAGCTTTTACTTTATTATAACAATTTTATTTTAAAAGTTACACTAAAACTAACCAGAATATTGAGCCTTTTTTGAAGTAACAACAAGAAATATCAGTGCATTTCGGAAAAATAACACCTGGCTCGAATTTATTTTGCTGTTTTCGTAGTTTGCTGACAGAAGCTAAACATGGCTGTAAATATTACTTAGTAATTTTTAATTTTTTATTAATCTGTTTACGAGGTGACATAAATAGCGGCTCACATTATCTGATTGTGAGTTCCTTTTTGATATGATTAGCGTGTAAGGGGTAGATATGGTTTGTTGTGGTTTTTTATGGTTGTCATAGCAGCCGTCGGACGCCGTGGCTGCATTTATCTACATAAATCATGCATAAAAACATGCTTTCTTTGTTTTTAAGTTTTGTTGATAATTTGGTCAGATATAAAACCAGAAGGAATGACAAAAGAAACGTTAGCGTTGCTAATCTTTACATTATGAAAATACATAGTATGCAACTACTTTTGTATTTCGTATTGCAACCAGCAGCATATTTTACTTGGAATTGTGTGAATTGTAATTAGGTATTCACTTTGAAACATCTGCTTAATTTTTGTTTACTGATGTTAAAGTTATTTAAAAAGAGATTAAGTGAGACGTCGTAGGTTTGTGGGCCGAGTTCTTGTATTAGTTGTGGTCTTGTGGTTCTTAAGCTATTTGTTGCAGAACATCTTCTGGTTCTTTCGATTTTTTTGTCAGATTTCAGTAAAATTATAATCACGGTCGGTTTCCTGCTTTTAGGCTTACTTTAAGTAAGACGTAAATATGTAACAGAAAGGAATAACGGCAATTTGCATAACACCAAATGATTTCGTGTTTACGTCAGATTGCATTATGCGTTGCGTTGCATGGTACTTGAATTTGAAGTCTGCTACGCTACGGCAGCAACGAATTTGCTGCAAAGTAAATGTGGAACGACGAAAATTAAGAAATAGTCCTAGAAGACGAATAACGATTTGTTCCGTAATAGCACAAATCCATGGAAGTGCACAGGGTTGAATTTTAAACTGCGTTTGCAGATGGAATTGGTTAAATAATGACGGCGGACGTATACTCGGAAATGGCATTGATTGCGTCGATCGAGCGGCAGCCGGCGAGCGAGTCGGCCGAAGGCGCGGGCGCGGCGTGCGGTTCAGTGGTACAGAGCGCTCGAGCGAGCGAACAGATTGGCTTGGATCCATACGCAGAATGGATAGGTATATCCACGATATGATTGCCGGATGCATAGGTGATAGAGCTATCGATCCGCGGATATTAGCGGAAATTATCGTACTTGCCTGGTCCAAAATTGTCAATATCCGAACATTTGCAGCTGCAACGTTAAACAACGTATTTCATTGTAGTTATTAAACCTCACAGATTTTGTTATTCGTATTCAGGATACCTACTCACTTAGCAAAATTATTTACATTTATTGAGGATATTGCAGTGAACACATGGCCGGAAACTATTTACGTTTATGGTCATCGTTAATTATACTCCCTATATGATGGATAACCGTAATGTGACGTAAAAGTGCATACAAAACCAATGACTGCTAACTTTACAATAACGGCTTGAAACTCGATGATAGACATCAAGACAATTTTAGACGATATTAGATGGTAATTGCTACAAAGTTGCGATTCGATTTTCATTGTACGTTTTGCTTTGCAGTGCAATAGCTCGTGCTGGTCACGCCCTCTCGATTCTCGCCTGACCTCATCCCTTAGGCCCTCAGTCTCCGCCCTCACACAAATATTTGTTGCTACACGTATTTCGCATTAACACCTACCAACTGCATGGATTTAGTTTATTAACCTGGATTTACGAATTTAGCATTATTTCGTATTCACCATTCACTAAACCAGTTTCGGCTATATAATTTACCGGGGTAACTACTATAGTTACCTATGCAAATTTAATTAAGAGCTAATCCTCAATGATTACTGCCACTAGTTCAATGCAATCATAAATAGCCATTTTCTTATTACCAGAAACAATGTTTTTAACAATGCTTCCTTATTCCACTTAGTTGATCGTGAAACTTTTAATTCTTTCCGCGAATAATGACACAACGACTGTTTTATCTAGCCAACGAACTGCAAGAAACTCTCCACATGAATCATGTATGACAAAGATGGTAAACACTACTGCTCTTGTCTTGAGAATTACCGCACATGTGTCATTTGTTGTTTTCAGCCGATGTAGTTTTTACTGAAAAATGTTTTTCTTCTATCAACGTTAAAAGGTACTTCATAAAAGCGCCTCTGTTCGTTCACACACTTGGGATTCGAGCGGCGACTGAGGGTCGACGGCCGCAGCTCGTGATTAGACGCGAAAAGGCGATAGAACTATTTTGTTATTGATACATTTTTTAAGGAGTTGATAGGTGCAAAAACCCGCCTGTTAAAATGCATACCAAATTGAACATTTCAGCCTTGTAAGTGTCATCACAGACAAGGCTGAAATGTTCAAAAGGGCACCATAGTATATAACTATTTATTTAGTGTCAGTGTCAAGTCAACAGACACGACAAATAAGTATATTTGATTTATTATTGCCTTTATCTCACATTTATCTCTCCTTAATATACATATTTTTATGTTGCACAAAATTGCAGATAAGTAAAAGTCGATAAAATATGTATTTCGACGCAATTTCACTTGGATTTCACTGAGTCATTCCCATTATCGGCACACCCATTATCCGTATGAACGTGATAAAGACTTAATTAAAGAGAATGTTAAAAAAAACTAGCGTTTTAGACTTAATTTAATCATGGCCTGGTAGGTAAGTATTAGGGCCGAAGCCGCCTAGCCCGGGCTATCTGGGCAAGTGGCAGGCAAGTGGCACTTGTTGCGTGGGATCCAGGCTCCAGCCCTTTCTGCATACAAACGGAGTGCGGGCGTGATTTGTCGCATATAAACAACTCTGCTGCGTGCTAAATGCGTAACTGAATAATAACTAGATATACCGTTCACTCGTAAAGTTCACTTTATAGTTGACACCGATCGATATAATCCATTTTGTATTAGCCGCTTAAAATGTTTCCATGCGATTACCTCAAAAATGTGCACTTGTTATACTTCCACTGCAGTGTAAACTGGAGCATATTTTATGCAACATCCCGGAACAACTCATTTGACACTATTCTCATCTTTCACGTTTCTATGAGTCATGGAAAGTTAACCGTGTTTTGAATACATACTTCTGTGTGATCATAAACCTTAATTATGTAGACGTGCTTCTCTTAAACTGAAGCTATCGTTAACTACTTCGTTCTACTTTTTACTGGGATTTGTGCATTTTCACGGTGCCTACTTAATCTATTCCTGAATCTACGATTCGCTTCCCCTGGATAACTCCCCCCACGTCTGAACCGGTTGCTTAGACCGAATGCTGCGTTAATTAGAAAGATTCGTAGTTCGTACAACTCTTCCGATTGCAAGCCGTGTTCGCCCGCTCGCAAACCAATTACCGGCCCACTGATGAACGCCGAGCGTGCGCTGAAGTTCCCATTCAATTTCATTACGCTTCGCTGTGCGCACTAACAATTAGAGAGGTTTCTATAAAGTTGCTATTCATCATGTAGAACTATACAGTTGCGTCTGTGTGTAGTCTACCAACGCCGCAGACGGCTTTGTCGAACTGGCTAATCCCGATTACATTGAGATTGAGACCGACGCCTTTTCTGGTACCAAGGTCTTTGATGGAACTCTTCAAATGATAATGCTATTATTGATATGCTATTCATAGATAATGCTACGTATCTATTGGTTGTAAACAAGAATCTTTTGTAAACGAACACTTTCTGCCACCAGACTATCCTGTCAGTTGATTCTTATTTCAAAGAATTTCATACATAGGTAGGTACATCTGTGACACAAACTAGCATTTTAAATACTAATATTTAAATCTAATTAACAATAAGTGTTCTTAATTAACAGGTTGCAATTTAAGAATATCATACACGATAACTAACAAACTAGCATTTTAAATACTAATATTTAAATCTAATTAACAATAAGTGTTCTTAATTAACAGGCTGCAATTTAAGAATATCATACACGATAACTAAAGTAGGTAAAATACAATACAACTCGTTTGTTAACGATCAGTTAACAAAGAGTGTTGCATACCTAGTCACAGAATACATAATAGTACAAGTAACCTAGTGAAAAGGAAGGGTTATCCCAAGTGATTCTAATCTTAATGGGAGCTTTTAGCTGTTCTGTTATGTATTCGTAGACTCTGTTTGTCGTCAGTCGCGACGGGCGGCGATGTGGTGTCGATCAGCCAAGAGGCACTAAGTAGCCGGCGATGGCGTGTGGAGTCTTCCAGTTTGTTTTCCTACCGATAATGTGTCTGTAAACATCGGCCGCCCTTCGGAACTTTCACGCTCGTCAAGCTTGGGTATTTGCGTAATTAACAGATCACAATTGCCTGTTGTTGTCTCTTCAAGTAGGTTTTTATGATGGTTAATGGTACGCGTGGTTTATATTAGGTAAATTAATTTTAAACAATAAAAATGACATACCTAATAAAGCATTCTTAGGCCAGTATCTATATACAGCTCTCAACGTTTGGAGCTATCTTGAGATGTTCTTCTTATATAGGGACAGCATCTCAATCAAAAGATAGCTCTCAAAGGTGAGAGCGGTTTATAAATATAGGCCTTACTATAAATTACTTTGTTTTTAAATACCTATTGATTCATCAATTTCATCATAATTACATACACAGAGACATTCTTTAAGGGTCTTATATTTGTGTTGTCTTTATTATGGATAGATTAATAATACCTAACTATTTAAGTATTATGTGGTTGGGTTATTCACTAGTGACATTTATAATACGTAAAGCTACGTCACTTAAGTCATGTAACAACAATGTATTGCTAATACTGAAAAATTAAATAAATTAAAAAAATATTAAAAACACGGCTGCCCTGCCAAAAACGAACTAAAAAGTTAAACAACAAGTGTCATTGCAGTCGGGGGACCTTATTATGGAACAATTTTTGATCAAAGAGGTCCCCCGACTGCAATGACACTTGTTGTTTAACTTTTTAGTTCGTTTTTGGCAGGGCAGCCGTGTTTTTAATATTTTTTTAATTTATTTAATTTTATTTCACACATTTTAGTGACATATTATATAGTTTTGGAATGTGCTCATCAAGGCCTTTCATTTGATGCCCATATTGTAATAATAGAAGAAAAAATTTTTTTTTTCACATTTGAAAATGGCGTCGTACAGTCGCCATATTGATTTTTTCTAAAAAAAATATAGCCAGTGTCACTCGGAATGCTGTAAGGATTCTAACGATACCCCATTTATCCAAATCAATTCAGGCATTTAGAAGTTATTGTGGAATAAAGAAACTCACATACCCACAAACATACATGAACCCTGAACACATAACACTCTTTTTGCTTTGGGCAGTCGTGTAAAAATTTATAACAGTAAAAACAAAATGTATCCGATCCGTTCGTTTTTAGATGCCGTTTAAGTATGGTTTATGGATGTGATTAGGGTTACCAGACTCAGTCAGGTCAGTCCCAGTCACACTCAGTCAGGATTTGTCCTGACATTGTCAGGCTTTTTGGGACCTTGTCGGGATTCCGGCCGGACTTGGAAAATGTCTGGTTTTTGTGGATTATTCTCATAGTAAAGCAAACCTTAGAAGCTTTTAAGATAAATAAGCTTTATTTATTTATTTTTATTTTGTTTGGTAATAATCAACTAGAATATTTTCAGTTAAATAATAAACTTACTTTGCAATAAATAATCAATAATAAAATAATCCATATTTAAATTTATAAATTATCAACAACTAAAACTAAAAAAACGAAAAACGAAAACTTTATTTTTGTCCAAGTACTTACTTACCTACTTGAAATAATAATTATACACGTCAATTTAAGAAAAAAACATTACTTAATAAATTATTTAGTAAAAGAAAATTTACTATCGTAAGACGTGTGGGCTTTAGCAAAATGTCAGAGGGCCTAGCCAAAGTAACATTCGCCAATCTTCGTAATTGCTTCGCTTTCGAATCATGTATGGGATTTACATAAGGTTTCGTTAACAATCGAATTTTAAAACGTCAAATCCATACATGTTTTGAAGCGAAGCGATAGCGAAAATTGGCAAATGTTATTTTGGCTAGGGGGGCTGGACTTATTAAGTGCTAGAAATCACTTTTTGTCAGGATTTTTCCCAGTACCATCTGGTAACCCTAGATGTTATGCAACTTGCGGTACTGTTAGACCGCGGCGATGCTGATACGGGTTCGATTCCCGCTTGCCCAATGAACGCACATTCCTCGCACCGCACGCGTATGTTCCATTATGGCGGCTAATGGTGTTCCGCAATTGCAATCTAACAATGTTGTGTAAGCGAGATGGATCTTTCAGTACCCTTGCATTGCATGGAAACACCCGTGTTGAGAGAATTGAAAAATTCTTATGGATAGTAGACAAAATCAAGGTAGTCCCCTGTTCCCTTTTCAAAACAGGACCGATTAAATACTTCTTTTTCATTAAAATTTAAGGAAACGATTTGACTGTGTTCCTATGTTTTAATTTTTTTCATAAATTAAAAGAAATGTTAATCTTCATAAACCTAAAAAAATGCCATTGACTAGATATCCAGCAATTGACGAGATTATATAAAAAACAAAGAATCACAGCCAAATCCTTTCTTTATTTTGATGGAAAAAGTAATTAAATCGGTCTAGTTTTGGAGGACAAAACGTTGATTTTGACTACTTTCCACAGTTTTTTTTTCAATTCTCCCGACCGTGCGTGGTGCTTCCTCTTAAGTTTCGTAATGTCGGCAAAGCAACAATTTGAAGCAAAATGTTCCAAGCTTTTTTAACAATTGTTTCAAAGAGACATAATAAATAAAAGTCACCTGTTGTTCATAGATACCTAATCGCTCCATGTTATTTGCAACTCATATGAGCTATGAGTCTGTCATATTTTATAATAATATCTAGACATATTATTCCTCAGTATTAAATTGACACTAAAACAATTCTCTCTTTATTAAATGTGCTAAAGACACCTAGTATTTTTATGCCTCTACATTTTATCCTGCTAGGCTAGGTTTATTATTAAGTTTCTTCATAGTAATCCCTATCGTCGTTCACAAAGTTAAGCTCCGAGGGCCGACGACGGCGAGCGCTTTGACTGGAAATTGCATGGTGGAGGGGAGGTTCACCCCCTACCGGCGCACCAGCCTACCTATGTACAGGCGACGGCACATCAGATTATACAAGTTGATCTTGAGACTGACTTTAATGTCCTACGTTTAATTACAACTTTAATTAAAGTTGTTTTTGGTGCTGTCTTGTGTTCTTTTAGGCCCGTCGACGTTCTCTCCTTGCACCCTGATAACAGTATAAATAGTTTTATCTGCACTTGATATATGTTATATAGTTAAACTGTGAAAACAGGTTTTATTAGGTAGGGCATAAAGGCGGCCTCAAGGTCAATATGATATAGTCTGAGGTGCCGTCGTGTGTACTAGGTAAATCCGATCTTTAAAATTTAACAAAAAAGGCAGGCGGAGTTGCTCTCAACTCAAGAAAATTGCTTTTGATCCACGGTCGCAATGTCTGCCGCAGCTCACTCAGCCTGTTCCCGACTTGCAAGCCTTGCAACTACCAACTACCACAGAATAAATAAATTGTCCTAGTGCTATTACTTTAGCTTACCTTTGATTTTATGGGGAAAGAAAGGCGACATGCCGTGTAATGTAATTTAAGTGTTGTAGTGTAGTATCCGAACAAACATGTTTGTATTGAAATTTCCCATATTATGCCCTGTATCTAAAACGTAGTGATTATTTCCTCTGTGCCTGTATCAGGATAATCTGTTACAACGTTTGACTTTAACATCATGCTCGTAATGGAAGCTCTTTGCTATGTTTTGCTATGGTAATTTTATGGGTTTCGATCTTGGTTTCGGAAGTTAATTCAAGCGAAAACCTTTTATAAGTCCATTCCGTATGCGAGACAAGTATAGGTATACCTTACCTACCCATTAATACTATTATGTATTCTGTGGTTATGCTTTATTCTTGAAATACCACAGAAAACATAATAGTTCTAAGCTATATAATATACTCATGAACTTTGTCTAGGGATACAGGTAGGCTTGCCAACTCCAAAAAAGGCATTTCAGGACATCCGGGACTTGGGTATACGCGGGACGCAACACACCACATACAAAATGGTTAGAAAAAAACTATAGTATACCTATATATTTTTTAATGAGTTAAAAAAATAAAACAATACAAAATGTATGACAAACATTTTAAATCATTAAATTTTAATTTATTTTCTTTTAGAACTTTACAAATTTTGAGATTTTTGCGCATTTTAACAAGTTTTGTGTTGCAATTTACGTAATTAAGAAATTCGCTGCATTTTTGATCAAAATTTATTTGAATATGTAGTCCAGCCCAGGGACGTATTTTAAGATTCGGGGCGCCCTAGGCCAATAAGGTATGCCGCCCCTAGGGTCGCCATCTACGTAAGGGAGGATGCTCGTCTAGGATGCACAAAACGTAAAGTTTTTTAGAAAAATGCCTGTCTATAGTAAGAAAAAGGCCGCGCAGCGCGATTTTATTTGTCAGTTCCATCCACTAATCTTGTAATTTTGCCTGACTAAAGTCAGGCAAGATTACAAGATATAATTTAGATAGAATAGATTAGAATAATGCCGGCCGGATGCCTGATCAAGTGCTAAAATGCTTGGCAAATCGGGCAAAAGCCTAGCATTTGGTAACTCAAACCACCCCATAGATTAAAATAAGCCTTTTTTTACTAATTTAAAACGCTTTAACTTTACGCTTTTTTAAAGCCTATTGCCAGTCGTTTTACATTTGCAGCCTTTGGGCTGACTACACGCGCGCGGCAGGCATACAGCGATCTGCGGGTCCAGTATAACAACGCATTCAGGGTTCTGTTGGGGTACCTACTAACACTAGTTTTTAAGATTAAAATTGTTACTAACACTTTATGGACCAAAAGTCTGAAATAAAAGTATTATTATTAAAAGGCCATAAAGTATTTTAACCAATATTTAGTATGGGTAAATATTTAAATTATTTTGCAATGCACAAATTGGTTAACAAATTCGCCAACGACACTATCATTAAAATAAAAGATGGGTATAATTAATTATGAAAGGCGTCCTAAGGCTAAGCGTGACTGAGCCGCCGCCCCTCGTAGCCTGGTGCCCCAGCCCTCTTGGCCCTAGGGTAAATACGTCCCTGGTCAAGCCTTGAAGTGGTCGACAGACATTTTATTTCTGCTGCCTTTCCATGCATTTCCACAAAGAGAAAAATACTCTCTGCTGATGTATTTGAAGGTTGAACGAAAGAACGAAGCTACCATCTGAAATATAGTAGAAATAGAGAGGTGCCTGCCTCTTTCATGGACAAAAATATTTTTTGCCATGTTCATTCATAAGCACCCAATACTTGTCAGGGGCTGATTTTTTATTTTTTTCTATTAATGACTTTAACAGATTTCCGGGACAAAAGGCGTCCCGCAAGGGGTCACGGCGGGACGGCCCAAAATTGACTCAGAACTGTTGGCAAGCCTAGATACAGGTGTTATTTTCATACAAACGAGGTAACTTTGAAGCCTTGGTTTTCTGCCAGGGATGTAGGACCTACCGTGCTGTGATCTGATGATGACCGTCTAGGGAGTGAATGGAGGAGATACAGATCGTTATACACACCCAACTGATCTGATCAGCATTCTAAAAGATTAATGAGTCAGAGTTCTAAGTTTCAGGATTTCCATACATTTTCATGGTTTTCTTAAACATGTCCTTTAATCTTTTAGAATGCTGGTCAGACCAGTTGGGTGTGTATAGCGATCTGAATCTCCTCCATTCACTCCCTGGATAGCGATCGTCAGATCAAAGCACAGTACATCATCATCATCAAAATAACACCTGTATCCCTCCCTAGACAAAGTTGATGTGTGTACTAAGTTATGTTTATGTTTTATTTAAGCGACTCAATAGATTACGGGGCCGGACCGGACACGTTAGTACTATTATATATTCTGTGGCCGGACAGTACCAGGTGCGCATGCGCCGATGTTAATATGCGTCGTCAGATCGAGGTCCGTTTTAGCGGCCGGCGGGCAGCCGGCCGGGAACAATGGCCCGCGCACATTCCTCGCTCACCGTTAGCCGATGCGATGGAGTAATCGCTGCGATCCAATCGCCTCTCGATGCCTCCGCGCACCGCACCGCCTCAACAGTACACGCCATTTGATCGATTAATCTGATATTAAATTGAATAGCTGTATTTTAGTGATGGGCTAAACACATTTTGTTAGTGCACTTCCTGATAGATATGTTGTCAACATGGAACATTATTGGTTGGTTAGGTTAAAATAAATGTTTATGTTCTTATAACATAACATCTGCAAAAAACTGACAGTGAATATT
Organism: Agriphila tristella; assembly: GCA_928269145.1. Lineage (NCBI taxonomy): Eukaryota > Metazoa > Arthropoda > Insecta > Lepidoptera > Crambidae > Agriphila > Agriphila tristella. Next base: position 23,411,032 of record OV743437.1, read on the forward strand.
TTATCTCCTAGTCAGTCAAACATGCGGCCGCATGCGGCTCTTTACACGTTTGACTGCGGCCCGGTCCAATTTTAAAATCATCCGTCTGATGCTTCCGTTTGGAGGGCCTATAAGTTTATAGGGAACGGAAATGAATCCTAAACTGTAGGTAGGTACCTACTTAAAAATTTTGAAACAACTTTTTCATGATGATCATCAGCCAGTCCTCTGACCATAGCCGTCATCTAGTAATTAAAGCCGATCGTTAATCGTGATAATATTTAGTCTTCTACACTGTTCTCCAATTATTACAGTTCCGTTACTTTCATTAGATCTTGTGAAATATAGTTATATATATTGCATTGTCCATCGGTCATTTTTAATGTCCCCACTGCTGGGGCACAGACCTTCCTTATGGGTGGATAAGGAGGACGGGCCATAACCCACCACGCAGGCCCAGTGCGGATTGGTATATTGCATTGACATTAATGAAACAGGTAAGTAGGTAAGTACCTACGGGAAATGAGACACAACTAGGTATTTTGTTGTTGTCCGGCCTCATGTGGCCGCCTTGCATTGCTATGCGATTTAAATTATTTTGTACCTAGGTAGCTATAATAATAATATATCTTAATCATATGAATACAAGGATACAGATGGGTTTGCTGGTAAGCCGTCCAAAAAGTATGAATGAATGAATAAAATTTTATTGACACACATCACACTTACATACCAAGAAACAGCAAGGAACAACAAACAAACAAAATATAAAAACAAAACCAACTAATTACATTAAAAATTGTGTGACGGGCCAATTAGGACCCTGCCTCAGCATATGCTGTTACGGTATGAGGTCGTCACACCGCAACAGCGCTGGTATTCTGACAGGGCCTGTGCGAGGAACGTTCATCGTACGTACCTAATCGACCATATTAATAATTTTTTGCTTTTTTAATTACAGCTGTAATGAAAAAAAAAATATGTGTATAATTTTATATTATACTAGCGGCCGCCCGCGGTTTCACCCGCGTGGCAGTGGCGTGCCTAGGGTCTGAGATCAGGGCAAGCCCGAAGGCCCGAAGCTCTAAAAAAACTACAAAATATACACATCTGGAGTAGGTCTGTATGAAGATATTGAAGATAATATGACCTGCTTAATTCGGCTATGTTCAATGAATTTACCTTTCCCTCGCCGACCAACACTTTCACACATTTTGATCCTTCACAATCACAAGGAACCACATTAAGTCATCGATCTGAACTGTGACATCATTTTTTACAACGATAAACACTAATTTATGCAAAACACTTGTAACTTTTTAACAAACAAACATTCACTCAACCTCAAAATGCAAAACAAAATAAACACGTTATTGTTAAAAGTTGCTACTTCACTCACACAGGTAACAATGAGCCGCGCGCTCAATATCGCTCCTGATTTGCCCGTTAGTATGCGCTAGGCAGCCATTGGTCCGATTGCGGGCTGCTGCGCAGGGATTGGCCCGATCGTGAGCTGTTGACTGTTGTTTACGCGGCAGCCTCGTACCCACTCGCGGTTAAGTTCAATAGCAAGCCTGCTTTGGCTCGGATTGAGCATTTTTCATAGAATCTATAGATACGTACAGTAGTATGTATGTAGTGGGGTACCAGTTTCGCTAACGTTAGAAGAGTGCGGATGTATAAATTCGCGAAGCCCGGTTGCAAGCCAACGAGTGCGAGAGAGATGTAGTGTATTGTTCGATTAATACGCTATATTATGCAGTTTAACGACTTGACTATCGATCAGTTGTTTGAAAAATTGAATCTTTGGTTGATTTTGATTAAAAATTTACGTTCGTGAATAATATTTTGTTGTTGTCATTAATTGAGATTCATTAGTAGTGTAAATAAGATTTTGTTAGGGCAAGCCGGGCTTTTGGGCTTCTATGGAGGTACCGCCACTGCCGCGTGGTTCTCGTTCCCGTGGCAAAATCGGGATAAAAAGTATCCTATGTTTTAATCCAGGCTATCTACTATCTGTGTGCCAAATTTCAACCAAATCCGTTCAGTAGTTTTTGCGTGATTGAGGAACAAACATCTAAACATCTATAACATCCAAACATCCAAACCCACAAACTTTCACATTTATAATATTAGTAGGATTAAATATTTAAATAAAGTAAATTGTATTAAAATAAAATAAGTACTTAGAATATAAAATAAGTAAAGTACTTAGTCGGGGCAGTCTTGGCGCTGAGCCAGAGCAAACAGGGTAAAAAGCAAGGGCGGGAAGCGGCGGCCGTAGGGTTGCCAAAAAATTTGATGCAAAATATACTTAAAAGTGATGGGGTCAAAAAAAACAGTATCCATATAAAAATATAGTACTTATCCTTTTTATTAATACGAAACAGTTTTTTTTATAATCTTTATTATTCGAAATACGACACCTTTAAGTCGAAGGTTTTTTATTTTAAGGTTTCCGAAAGCGGTAAGAAAACGAAATTGTTGAAATAATAATCCGACCAACATTTAACGCTGTATTGCTGAAATATAGTAGATTTGGCCACTATAGTATATAATTTTTCCAACAGTAATATAGTTGCATGGTCCAAAATATAGTAGGCTTCTATATTAATATGTAATATTATAATTAATTGTTGGTATATCGCAGTGGCGAGGGGTGAAATTGTGGCGAAGGTAAGCCGTTCTACAAAAATGTTGTGATCTGCATAGTAAATGGGTGGGCTGAGATTTCTGCAAGGTAAGCCGATGGGAATCGGCTTGTATGGACCCTTCGCCACTAATATATCGTTATCTTGATTCTGAACATTTATCATTTTGCAACATTTTGTATTTTTAATTTAATTTTAATTGTATTTGATTGACATTACCTATATATTTTATAATTTATTGATTGAAAAATTTTTGATACTTCTATTCTTTGACTTTTGTATTGATTTGATAATTAATTTGCTAAATTTTGTGACATCATTATTCTGACTCAACAATTTTGCGTGCTGTTTGTTAATAGCTGAATGGGAGGAATTTAATATTATTACGAATATCTACAGTTTACCTTGTTCATATGCAAAATAAATAAATTTTATTTCATTTCATATAGTAGATACTTAGTTTGGAAACCCTAGGCGGCCGTGCCCAGAAATAGCGGGCAAAGTCAAGGCGTGTACCTAACTCAGACATGGAGCGGAATCCACCTCAGCTGTTATTAGGTAGGTACCGCCAAAGTGCCCATGTACACGCATCCTTACCTGTAGCCTATCTATCCTCGAAACATTGCCTGACATGACTAGACTTCGCCACACCCAACGAGGTGTGCCTGCCATTCAATGGCTATAATGAAAGCGCAAATAACCTCATTTTGACCAATAAAATTAAAATTATATCCGCACCTAATTGCCAATGACGTAACTGTAACGCAAAAAAAAAAATGATCCAAATTAGAATATATTTACTCTGATGACAAATGCCACTTCTAATTAACCTTCAGGGGCGGCGGCAGCCGTCGCGCGCGGCCTTTATTAACAAAATATAATAATGTGAATTTATGGAAAATCCTTTCTACTTTCGATTGTGTTGTGTATATTTCATCCATTTAAGTCTGTTTTATAATTTTATCATAAATTAGGACGATAGATACTCTAAGCAAGGGTTTAAATTGTAAATCAACTAATCACATTTTTGACTGTTGAAATTGGTTTAGTTATTTATTTATTCATGGAAAACAAACAGCATTTATGTATTAATTATAGATAGGGTAAAACTCGAACAAACATGCCTTTATCAGTTTTCACAGATAGAAATTAAAACAATCCAGATGAAAAAAAAAAAGAAAAGATGAAAAACATGCATTATCAAAAAAAAGAGAGTAATACACCGTCATTTTGTAGTCGTTTTAATTAACTTAAGGGTGTGTTGTACCCATGAAACTAAACATTTTTGCCCAAGAAACATGGGTCAAAAAACGACAAAAAATTTTGGTCCTCCCATACTAACTAGACAGCTAAATCATTGTATTTGTATGGGGAAGTCAAAAAATTTTGTCGTTTTTCGACCCATGTTTCTTTGGCAAAAATGTTTATTTTCATTAGTAGAACACTCCCTTAAGCTAATTAAAACGACTACAAAATGACGGTGTATATGAATATTCAAAAGAGGTAAATCAAAAGTTGATGTTTGATCTCTAATTGTAACAAATGCAATACAATGTTGATGGAGTTGAGTGAGAAGAGAAATAAGAGAATGCAGTAGGTACTTATAGTAATCGGTCAAAAATTGAGTTGGCTGAGTGTAACGTGCATAACATACCATGCATGCAATATCGTATACAATAGAAATGCAGCGTCGTATGAGTCACGGTTCTGCCGAGACGGAACAAGGCCACCCTCGCAGCCTAGAGGCGCTGTATGGCAAATCGAAACATAAACATCGTTACTCCATATCCGTCTCGACTACCATTGTGCAGCAACAAATTACAGACAGACATAATAGACTTCGCAACACTCCAACTTTGTGCTAGATGACACACTGATATTTTAAGGATAATAATAGCGTTGAGAAATTATGTTGCCCGTTTCGAGTTCTGCGTATGGTTTAAAGTGTATCTGATAACATTCGAATGGATGAGTTAGGTTTTTGTTTACCTTATGTCATATTTCCTGCAGCATCATCATTGGGAAACTAGCCTACTGATAATGTCAGTCATTCCCAGTGGCTACCACCAGTTTCACCTCCACTGAGAGGACTGGGAATTTTTGTTTAAAAAAATTCCATTCGACACCAGTGGTGGCAAAGTGGTTGCGTCTGGGGCATTGGTTCATAGAAATTCCGAGATGCTAAATGGAGTCTCAAATATTTTTCTAATTATTTTATACCTACCTACACAAATATTTTTTTAACAATATTTATTGAATTCGTACTATTTGGTATTTCTACCTATACTTACTCATAAGAGTTATTATGATTATGAACTAGCATGTACAGTCACGAGCAATAATATGTACACACTTTAGAACTATGTCACATTCAATCAATATATCTCAGTGTGATAATGTTATACCTAGGTTATTCAAAACGTAATGTGACAAAGTTCTATGGTGTGTACATCTTACTTATTGCTCATAACTGTACATATTGAAAATAAAACAAACAATGTTTTGATACCTAATTATAAACTGTAACCCATTAGAGATGGTTGTTCTTTCCCAGCTCACATGGAACCTCTAGTAGAAGAAACTGAATTTGCCATTAATTAACGATACTTTTTGTTTGTTGTACAGATGACTTGAAGGCGGTAACGAAGCGTCTGATCGCGCAGGCGAAGCGGCAGGGCTCCGCAGACAATATCTCGATAATCGTGGTGTTCCTCAAGGACCCGCGCGACATCGCCGCTGACAACCGCCCGCCCATGGATCTTGGGTGAGTAGTTGAGTACACAATCTACACGTATTTATTTAGTAATGTTTTTTATCATTATTAAAACAAACATTACAATACTTACGGATAACGACATCTTATACAGTACCTATACATCGATAGAAAAAATAAACCTTTGAAATAGGATGAGTCTATATGTGTAATACCGATGTCATCGAAGTTCCATCATCACCCGAAATATTATCTACCTCGTCCCATTGACCTTGGACAAACTTGTGTGACATGTGTATTGTATTTACATATTAAAAGTTTAACCTAAGTTTATTATGCCTTAGTTACGTCATTCAGGAATAAATAGGTACTTACCTCGAGAATCGTAGTGTTACTACACAGTCTTGTCCCCAGACATATAAACACCTAGATATGTCAACATCAAATGTGCCTGAGGAAATGAAGAATTAAATATTATAAATACCTATCCACAAGAGTACGATAACCTTTTCCAGTTCCTTAGTTTTTATCAGTAACATACACTTACCTAGTTCTATCACTAAAATTAGCCGTTTGTGTTCTATAATTTTATATAAAGTTTGTGTTATACTAAAATATAATATTGGATCGTCGTTGATATTGTATTATTACAATACCTATGTTGATAAGTATAAAATTGACGACCTTTATTTATTATTTTTAGCAACTAAGTAGGATGTATTTTTTAAATCACCTTGATTTACCGTACTTTTGCATATTTCCTAGCTTTTAGATTAGATTGTGTAAGTCAAAGTGGCACGTAGTAGGTAGGTAGAATTTTTTGCTTAACTCTGGCTGGGTTAATGTGAGTACAGCTTCGGCATGGGGTCTCACTCCACGCTTAAACTTTTATATTAGCCTATTGCTCGCGGCTGACTTAGTCGAGCCAGCGCACGAGGGATGTCATGTATCAGTTGAGACAGAAAGAGAAGGGCTTCGGAGGTGCTTATAATAATAGGCACGCAGCGTTGTGCAATTTGAAATTGTATTTTATTGCCGTGCAGCGAGAGTAGCTTATTTTTTGATTGTCCTCGCGCGGATGGGCTTCTGTACTACTTTATACCTATTCTGTGCCTTCGGTTAACAGGCTGGACAACGCGTTGCCGAATGCGCCGCCGTTCGGCATGGAGGCGGATGCATGCAAGCGACAGCTGACCGCCGCCGGCGACGCCGAAGCCGAGGCCGAGTGTGCGGACGCAGAGGCCGACAATGGCGTAGACAATTCGGACAGTGACAGCGAGGACCTCGGCCCGGAGACCGCGGTGGACATCGACGACCTCGACGCGGACGCCCGGCCCCGCGACCCGGCGCCGCCGACGCCGCCCGCCGATGCTGGTATGTATACCCTATCAATGCCATGGTCAACATTTCCTGGAGGAAGTGCTTCCACCGTCTATTGTTTTATGTTGTAACTAGCTTACCGCCCACAGCTTCGCCCGCGTGGACTACAGTTTATATCGTGCGGGCGGGGACCCGTGCCCAACAGTGGGATAAAAAGTAGCCTATGTCCTTCTCCAGCAAGGTCTTCCGTACCAAACGTCAAAATTGGTCTAGCGGTCTAGAAGCCTAGGCGTGAAAATATAACAGACAGTTGATATTGATAATGATAGATACTAGGCAGGCAGGCTGTGACTAAATGACTATCTAGCTTAGCTAAACTTTGTTTTTATCACTATTGTCACTACCTACTTCTTTAGGTTGCATACAATAGGGTTTTTCAGTGTGATCTTGAAGGTCAAAATTAAAGTCTTTAATAAGTGCGACGCGCTCAAGGAGCAGATAATTGGTGAGCGAGATTGAGTAGGTACCTAAGTTAACGTGATACTTTTACATTAAGATGTGTTGAATTGAATCTGGTTGGTTCACTCCACGCCAAAACATCGTCGAAAACACCCTGACTGAACTGAAGAGGCTCACAGTCACTGACATTATCTCTCTATCCCTTTAAACAGTTGATATCGTGTCAAAGTAGCTTATTCGTGACTTAAGCAGGCAGGTGTAATGTAAATTGTAATCGTGTTCGGTCGAAAAAAGAGAAAGATCGTAGGTATGTTGGATTTTTTCGTCGGAAACTTTTTACGAATTTTGTTCATAATTCATTTGCTTTATCTATCTTATCTTACCATTTAGAGCATGGTTGCATTTCTTAATCAAGCCTTGATAAGCACTTTGCAACGGGTAATTTGGCTGTTGCTTCTAACGAAAAAATCTAACTCCATCTAGCATTGTAGGTAGGTAGGTATGTTTTGAAAACTAGATAATGGGAGCAAAAGAAAAAGTAAAGATCGCGAATGTGTCACGGTATATTGATTGTTGTGCTCAACTGCTCACCCACATGCAAGTTGCGATGCTGCGCAATCGATGTCTCATGCTGTTTTATTATGTTGAAAATAACAAAATATAAGTACCTACTTATTTAAGTAGGTACTTAGGTCACCTTAGGTCTCAGACTTAGGTACTTGAGATTAATCTTCGCTTATTTTGGAAGCTGTGAAAAAATAGGTAGGTAGGTACGAAACTATGGCGCAAGTTAAACAAAATAATTATACTTAAGCGTAACTTGTAATGAAGTCGGTTAAAAAAATCGTTATCAATTTTTATTTGAACCGTATATTTTGGGAAGAGCAATAGTTCACATTTTTGCGAAATCGAGTTGACGCATGTTTTCACCAAGAACTCTCTTGTCCGACATATTCATTGAAATACCTATGGCCATGGCCACTGTCATTTTCTGTGTTTATTTTGGAAAGGGCACTAAAATCGTCCAGTACAAGTGCCTTGTAGGTGGGTAGTGTAGTCTTGCCTGTAAAGTGTGCATGTGGACATGCAACGATCTTGATGGATCTTTTTGCACTTTAGTCCACTTTAATCCTCGATCCACTAAAATCCATCCTTGATAATAATATAATAAAGTCCAGTATGTTTTAAAAATAATTTAATTTAAGTATTCGTTTTTTTTTGGGGGAAGGGCACAAGTCCAGCACCTTATTTTGCCTTTTTTTGTTACCTCCAATAAATTAATATAAATGTTTTAATAGAATCCAATAAATTATTTGAAACTCAAACAAGAACATCAGGCACTATTGTGTTAGATACGTCTATCTATACCAACTATTTTGCACCTTCGATAGACTTTTTTTCAACATAAGGTTTTTTGTGTCTCCTGTAAAATGTTGTCTGATGGACATGTGCCCTTCCCAAAAAAACCGATTCAATTATTTTATGGAGGTAGGTAGGTATTAGCAAGATAATTTTTTAATCATTATTAATTTATCCTGATGACATCCCTACAAGCCGGGCAGGCGGGTGTAGGGATGCAAATATTGTAAGCAAGAACATCGATGTATCGATACATCGATGTTCCAGAACAAACATCGATGTATCGATACATTGATGTTTCAGAACGTACAATCGATGTACTAAAAACATCGCCCTAAAACCATCGATGTATCGAAACATCGATGTTTTTTATATATTTTTTTAATGATCTATTAAATCGTTAAATTGTATATTATCTATTAATTAAACCAATATTATCTATTGAATAGTCTTTAGTGAATAAGGAAGGTGTAGAGTAGAGGAAATAAAATTACATTTAACAGCAGCAACTGGACAAGCCATTGACTCTGGTCAGGCTCTGCTAAAAGTACCAAACATTTCAATAATGGCAGGCAAAACATCTTAGAAAACAACATCGATACATCGATGTTTTGCAATAGTGAACATCGATGATTTTTTACCGAAACATCGATCTTCGTTGGCATCCCTAGGCGGGTGCAGAGGTGCAGTGAGCACGCGCCCCGCGCGCGGCCCACTTCACGTTGCCTCGTCCTCGTCCCTCCTCTCCCCCTCTCGCACCGCACGCAGTCGCTCATTGAACGCCCATGTGATCTGTGCTGTCCCTGCTAACATCGAAATATTGTAACCGGGCCTTTTGTCTACATTAATACGGATTGAATAACACGCTAGCAGTGAAGATAATAATCTGTGTAGTGAAATTACCGTCACGGTATGTGATTTTTAGCGAATGCTGTTGATTATTTTCACATTCCTAATAGTTTGTGAAAGGTTATTTCTGTGTTGATTCATGCGGAGCGGTGTTCTGGAAATAGATCGGTTCGCCCGAAGGCGCATCCCTCAAGTCGAAAATCTCACAGGTTTCGTCCATGTATGTAAATATTCGAATTTTGTCTACTTCGAATCGAATAACAACGGGCGTGTCTCGTCAGCCCGTTCTCGAAATGGCGTCTGCGAATTATCTCGCGGATTTGAATTCGCGACCGGTAGTTGTAATAATTATCGCCCAAAAGCACGCCGTCAAGTGACGAAACAATATTGAGATTCTAATCTTTACCAACGGTTTATCAAGTTATATCTTGTGAAGCTCGTAACGTAGTAAGGGTGTGTCACCTGTTGCTGTTGATAGCGAGCTTTCGAACGAAGGGGTGGAAGTTGCGTGATAGCCAGGTGTTTATCAGCGTGATTGTCGTGGAAACAGTGTAACCAATGTTTGTTGTGTTGTGTGCGCAGTGGAGGAGGCCCATGTCGATGGTGCTCTGCTGGATAATGTAGCTGAGAGTGGCGAGGAATCTGAAGACGAGTGGAACTATTTCAAAGGCGAAGGCGATCGAGAGAAGCACAATCCCAGTGAGGGGCCCGACGAAACGCCACGTTCCGAAACACCCTGCCAGGACAATGTAAGTCAATACTAACCTCAAAGTTAATGTCAGCAGGGTAAAGTCAAATGACACCAGAATTACTAATACTGCTTGCTGACCTCGAAATTTAAAATGATTCATTGCTAACAGACAAAATGTCAGGCTAGTTGGTGAGGCCATTCCACTTTCATAACAAGTTTTACATAAAGCACTGTGATGTCAAAGAAATATTATGTGTTGTGAAGAATAAAATCTATACCTTATCAATTTTTCTTTGTAAGTAGGTAATACTCGTACATTGTATGTGTACATAATGGGTAAAATCCCCTACTTACATTCTATTAATTGATACATTTGTTAAAGTCGAAAATGACCTTACCTTAGATGCAATTTGCTAACTCTAAACAAATTTAATATGAAATTTAATGGTGAGCAGGAGCTTAAGTATTTAACCTAACACAACCAGTCAATCATTTGTTTTATTTGACAAGATATTGTAAAAACTTATGGCTGTATGTAAATTTTAAAAGAATCCTATTTCTTTTGTTTTTCATTGTTTCGTAGAACTAAAAGCACATGAGCTAAAAGTTCCATGACAAAAACAAAATTTATTTGTATTCATCTCCATGAAAATGTTTATGACTAGAGATCGGATAAATCAGTTGCATCTGCATATTTACCTAAAGTCAATTGTTTGCTAACATGTTATGGAAGCGTCTTTGAAATTCTTAAAATTTGTCAATTCCCTTGAGGCCTTGTTACAACACAGTAAGATTATGTTTGCTTCTTCAAAAATAATTGTCAATAAAAGTAGGGAAAAGCAACCAACCAATTACATTTTGTAACAGAACAGGCCAACTGGGGCCGTACCGGCTAACTTACATGGCTATCGTAATCGCTTTCATTTGACAGATGGATGTGACCCATTGCTGCTTCTATTTGGCATAAATACAAACTTACAATAGAAAAGTAGCAATGTATTACATCCATCTGTCAAATGAAAGCTATTACGATAGCCATGTAAGTTAGCCGGTACTGCCCCTGGAAATTGTGTCAAATTGGGTTTATTTATTACAACATCTCACAGAGTATACACAAAAAAGTGTATTTAGGTATTATGGTACATTCTGGTATTACCACAATGTTAATCTTGTGACCAATAATGTCAAGAAATTGTTTTTATGGCTGTTCCTGTTTGTTTCACCTCCTTTTGACTTAGTTCATGATTTTACTGAATCATACATTTTATACAAAGTTTGTGTGACTAAAACTTTAGTTGCATTGTATTTTTTATCACGGAACATGTTACATATGTTATCTGTGTTCAGTAGATAACTAAACAAAGATAATTAACTTTGAATGTAAAAAAGTGTGGTCAATACTGCAAATATTTAACATTTCAAATGTGCGAGCGGGCATAGGCAATGGGTAAAGTATAAAACAGTAATACAAGTAGACTACGCATGTGTGCATTTTCATACAATTTCTTAATATACAGACAGAGTAGTTATTTTATGAGTAAACATTCTATTTACAATGTGATTAAATTGACAATAGACAGTGATCTGCTGCAACTGCACTCGACAATGTATGGAAAAGAGAAAATATTACTTTATATTTTGCTATCCCTCGGGAACAATACTTTTTTTCGGGATGAAAGGTACCCTATGTCCTTTTCTGTACCCCTGGCAACGTGTACGCAAAATTTTATGGTGTAGTTCAGTAGACGTGAAGGCGTAACAAACAAACGGACTTTCGCATTTATAGAGCTCTGAAGTTAGTCATTTCAGTTGTACATTGTCAATTTAATCACATTGTATACCTACGCATAAGATAATTTGTATTACCAATAAAAAAATTAAATCAAATCCTTTTTCATTACAGTCGGCTTGGGAAACCAGCTCAGTAGACATGAACAGCTCACCACTGAATCCGGATGCCCCCGTGTTCGTGCCGGGCACTGTGGGTGGCAACGACGTGTTGCTGGCAGAGTCGCCTCGCAAGCCGTTGCCGATGGACGACATCGAGCTGCCAGACGTGGCACAATTTGAGACTGGAGCGGTTGTTAGGCCAGCGGAACTACTAGACTTGGATAACTGTGATCAACTGAATGGCCATCATGTGAGTTAAAACTTCAACTTGTCTTATTATTATATTATTATTTAGAAGGGGGAACGTCAACGAAGTCGGATGGGTGATCAGTCCTTGGTCGGAACCATTTCTCCCAGTTCCCCAAGACTAATGTATGATATTTTGTCATTTTGTTAGGCTTGATATTTTGTTACGGAATGCAAAAATGTTTTTTTTAGTCTTGTGTTTTTATCTAAGGTCAAGTGAACTGTTAATTATTGGTTGAATATTATGAATCAAATAATATTTCTTTCAGCCTTTTAATTTTCTTATTTGGTTGTTTCTATTGTTAATCATGACCAAAATTTTTACGACCTCCGTGGTCGAGTGGTTTGCACACCAGTTTTCAGGTGTCACCATCTCTTGATGTCCCGGGTTCGATCCCCGGCTGGGTCAATGTAGAAAATGAACTTTTCAATATTGTCTCAGGTCTAGGTGTGTACCACCGTTGTTTCTGATTTCCATAACACAAGTGCTATAGCTACTTACTTTGGAATTGGAGCAATGTATGTGATGTTGTCAAATATTTATTTATTTTTATTTATTTAAAATGGTTTCATAATATTACCTACTGAATGGGGAAAGTCCGAAAAAATAAAATGAAGTACCTTCGACTTCACAAATGTACAAAAGTAACAGCAGAATGGAGATTATACCTTTGCCACAATCACAACAAGTATTTAAAAAAAAGTTTTGACATTTTGTATTGAAACTTTTTTTTAATACCATGTTGTGGTTGTGGCAGATGATGGCAAAGGCACAATTTCCATCCTGCTGTTACTTTCGTACATTGTGAAGTGGAAGAGACTTTCAGTTTTTAAAATTATTTTGCGCAACCATAAATTCTGAAACTTTTTTCTATTACTAAGGGAGCTTATTCATTCCCCATAGCTGTTGTTATTTTAACTAGCCTCCACCTTCATTCACGTGGAATTCCTGTAGGAATTTTGGTAGAAAATTTTGGTTTGGTAGGTAGTTGGTCATGTTTGTTAGGGATAAGATAGGATAGCTTTCTACAAAGGTGGTTAAATAAATTAATAACACATATTTTGTTTTATTCTCTACATAATCTTTTTGTAGTTCTACATACTCAGTCCAACGAATTTCCTACCTCTTTATTTCTTTTATCGCCTGAAAAATTTAGTAATTGAAATGGCTCCCATTTCAATTACTAAATTTTTTTCAGACTAGATTTGAAAAAAAAAATACATGTAAAGCTTAATAAATATTAAATAGTATCATAATGTTTTAGAATTAAAGTCATTGACTTATCAAACCGCCATCGCCATTGTATTAGTGATAATTTTAACTAGTCATGAACTTATCAAACCACCCTCATATTACTGATAATCCGAGGGTGGTTTGATCATTTTTTGAAAGGGTTTTGTATATAAGGTGGTACCAAATGATCTGATGATACTTAAACAGGTGATAGTGTTGCTTAAACTGAATAACTTTCTCCAAAGAACATAGGTCGAAAAACGAAAAAAAAATTTCATACTCCCATACAAAATGTACTGGTCAGCTGATCAATTTACTATGGAAAGGAGAAAAAAAAATCGTTTTTCGACCTATGTTCTATGGAGAAAGTTGTTCAGTTTAAGCAACACTATCACCTGTTTAAGTATCATCAGATAATTTGGTACCACCTTATATAAGGTCATTCTAAAATAGTGCACGAAATTTTCAGGGGTAAATGTCCTCATGCATACAAACAACTTTTACTATTAAACCAACATTGAAATAGCGAAAAAAATCAGCTGTTCAATAGAAAATTTAAAATCGAAATACACTGGCCTGCAAAACTAAGTACTACAGAGGTCTATTTTCATACAAACGAGGTCACTTTGAAGCATTGGTTCTCCGCCCAGGATTAAACGTGGTGTGATCTGATGATGGCCATCCAGGGAGTTCAACCAATCCAAGATTCAGATCCCCATTCACACCCAATAGATCTGATCAGCATTCTAAGCAGGGTTGCATGATTTAAATCAACTTGATTTAAATCATGATTTAAATCACGATTTTTATTACATGATTTTTTTTATAAAAATCACTGATTTAAATCAAAATCCGAAAAAGGAATTAATTTAACGCTGGGAGTGCATATTAATGAACTGTAATGTTCGAAAACAATATTAATATAAAGTACGATAGGTGTAAGCTAAGTTATTTATCGCAATAAAAACCAACAATCAAATATTAGATTTTTGTGTCAGTAAAAATATGCAAGTAGCATAGACAGACAGATACAGATAATTCATTTTCGGAAGTATAAACAAATAAACACTCAGAACTTAAATTTACTCAAATCGTTTTTCTGGTCAATGTGACATTTTCCTTTTTTTGGTGGTGTTGCCAGCACTATACATCAATTCTACCTAAATAGAAATGTTGCTCACAAGAAAAACTAGGGTAATGGTCGCAAAACCTAATAAAAATCAAAAAAATCAAATAAATCATAAAAATCACGATTTTTTAAAAAAAATCTGACTTTTTTGATTAAAATAAAAAAATCATGATTTTTTGCAACCCTGATTCTAAGAGCTGTTTGGATATGTTTAAAAAAACCACGAAAATGGCATTAAAATGTATGGAAATGCTGTAACTGATAACTCTTATCCTTACAGCTCTTAGAATGCTGATCAGATCAATTGGGTGTGTATCTGTGTATCTGAATCTTCTCCATTCACTCACTGGATGGCCATCATCAGATCACACCACGTTTAATCCTGGGCGGAGAACCAATGCTTCAAAGTTACCTCGTTTGTATGAAAATAGACCTCTGTAGTACTTAGTTTTGCACGCCAGTGTATATAGGATAGCAAATTTTTTATTCGCGATTTCAATGTTGGTACCTACATAGTAAAAGTTGTTTGTATGCATGAGTACATTGACCCCTTAAAATTTCGTGCACTATTTAAGAAGGACCTATACTACAGAACTAACTCAACAAAGTTAACCTTTTTGTTCTATTAGCACAGAATACATAATAGTACAAGTACAGAAGATCCACTCCGCAAAGTCATTTAAATAAATAACGACTCTATTCCATACCCAATAAAGTGCAATTCAGGTTGCACGCCGCTCTCTTGCCTACAGTTATATTCACCTAGTAGTTGCCTCTCTTTCTATCGCGTAGCTCTTATCTCTTCTAACGACTTCAGGGTTTCTTCTTTTAAATAATAATTAAATAACTGGTAGTTAATTTATTACAAGTTATGTGTTTGTGAAATAATGTGTAGTTAAATACGTTTAAAAAAACATAAGCTAGGTACACTCAACGCCACATCAGACTATACATGCTGGCTTTAAAGCAATTGGCTTTATTACGAAATGAAATTGTAATTATAATTAATTTTATTTCGAAAGTAGGTAGGTAAGTAAGTACCTGCCTAATCTATAAATTATTATTTCAATAAATAGATGGGCGAAGATTGTTTAGCAAATAAGACAAGTAAATACCTAAGAATAAACGGATACTAGTTACTAACTAGGTACCTAGTAGACAAGCACTTCTTACGTTTTGATGTCGTTTGGAACTTTTGGAAGAGTGGAAAACGTGAGGTTCGGATCCTTTTTATTCGTATTACGGCATACTATCGAAATCGAACTGCTAATGTGCGACCGAGCCGGCACGCGGTAGCCCTCTGAAATTAGTCCGTCCGGACGGACCCGCTACCTACTTATAGCTTTGTACCTAAAGCGCGGAGTGGGCCTAGCCTGCTATTAGTACTATATTGCATTGTTTTATAGAGAACACAGACAAATGTTTATTTAAAAAAAGAATGAATTGTTGTTGTAATATAATATACCTAAACGGATGCATTTTTATTCCAGAATGTATCATTAGAAGAAGCTAAAGAAAAGCTAAACGGAAACAATAAGTACAACATGGATAGTCTGGGCTTTGGGTTCAGCGTGGGCACGGAGCCCGACAAGGTCACAGAATCTGGCTTCATACAAGACTTTGAAAGAATACAGAAAGACACCACAGACTTCTGTAATATACAGGTAATTATTTCATAAACATTCAAAAACACTCATGAAGTCATAAGAAAAAAAAAGTAAAAATGGGGCGTAAACACGAATTAGTTTTACCGATATAAAGACGTAAATAACGAAACATTTTTTTAAATGAAGTGTGTATAATAGTACATTACGATATTAGTGCGTTAAGATGGTTATAACATGCGAGGCGGAATTTCAGCCCGAGCCGAAGGCGAGGGCCTAATTGAGCCGAGCATGTTATAACCAATACGCACGTATATCGTACGACGTTTTTTAACGCATTTGCGAGGAAACAGAAAAAAAAATACGCCAAAAGTACATTTTCGGAAAATGACTTGGCATTTTTCATGCAGGGAATGATAACGTTATTTTTAAATATAACGTTATTTTTTACTTTTTTTACCGTTAATTTTAAAATTAACGTTATGTCAATAAATAACGATAATTTAGATAACGTTACATTGAAATTAACGTTATTTCAGTAAATAACGTTAATTTTAACGTTATTTCTTACTTTTTTTACCGTTAAACTTTAAAATTAACGTTATTCCAATTAATAACGTTATTTTTTTAGCGATAATTTTACCGGTATATTGGTACCGGTAAAGTTTAACGCTATATTTAACGCTAATTTTACCGGTAAAATGTTTTTAACGTTATTTTTACCGGTAAATTTACCGATAAAATGTTTTAACGGTATTTTTAACGTTATTTTTTATTTATCGTTATTTTTTTTTAACGTTATTTCAATCCCTGTTTTCATGTTTTTCCACTTCAAGAAATTTTCATACGTGGTTATGTATCTGTCCTTGGATATTGACGGCAGCAAGCTGTCGCATGCGGTTCGCGCTTCTGTTAGTATATCCGGTGGAGTTCAAGTAATATATTGCTCACCTTCATTATTGAAAGTTGTCATTTTTAGATATTTAAAATACAAGTACAAAGAAAAGAAAATTTGAGAAAATGGCGCGAGGATTATTTTCTGCCGTGGCTGCGTGAAAATGTTGGCAAAGACGTTAGAGCATGCAGCCAAGTTTTTAAATTACCGAATAAACTGTTTTTTTTTATTTTAAATAAATTCAATCTGTGAATGCACACTGTCTACTGACTGGCGCCGCGCGGCGATAGTTCGAAATTTGAATAGCAACAGCGCGCTGCTCACTAGCTGGAGTCGTGCGGCGGCGATCAATTCGATATTTGAAATGGCAAATAATACTGTTATGGAATTTGTATGGACTATAACTTAACTATTTGTTTTGGTAACACACGCGTTTTTTATGACCCGCTTTACATATTTAAAACCGGTGGAATTACATCAGCTTTACGAGCAAGTGTGTTAAAAATATATATTTTGATAGATAATAAACAAACTATACACTTTTATATGCAAATAGTAATAGTTCATCAAAATATTCAGGGCTTTTCTGGCAAAGGAATTAGAATTAGAACTTTTTTTAACAGAAAAGAATGTTAATATTTTATGTGTCACTGAGCACTGGCTTAAGGAGTATGAATTAATTACAGGATTTGAATGTTATAGGATTGCTAGCTCATTCAGTAGAAAATCCACCATTAGAGGGGATCGTAAAAAAAATGTGATGATTTAAAAATGCTTATTATGTGAGCTTATATTTAAATAAAGATCTATTTCATTCATTCAAAATTATTTATTGGTTAAGATAAAAGAAATATATTGGAAAGTATTACGAAATAATTTAAAAATTGATAGGAATTATAACTTGAATTGATATAAAAAACATCTGTTGTTTAAGAGCGTTGATTCCGCATTGCATACAAATAAATGAACTGATTTTAATGAAACTTCATACACATTAGCAAAATACATTGGTCTAAAAAGTTAACCGAAAACATTTTCGATAAATAGTGTTGCAGCTAAATTAGACTGACCTCAGAAACAGAAATTTCCAATTATCTTTTTTTATGTTTTTAATTAGAAGGGGGGACACCAGCGAAGCCGGACGGGTGATCAGTCACCTTGATTGGAACCATTTCACCCAATGTTTTTAACTAACTTTTTTAGACTTATTTGTCCTGCTTATATGAAGTTTCATTAAAATCGGTTCATTCATATCGAAAAATAAGGACTTGAAAGTTTGTATGAAATTCCGTGACAAGTCGAGTCAACGCACTAGTTTTCTTAGATGAAATCTTTTATTATCATACTTTTTATGTTACAGGTATTCCAGGCACACACTGAAACAAATCCTTTTGCTACTGAAGATAACGATGAACTTCTTGAAAGGCTAAAAAACAAAGAACGAGATCCCATGAGTATGAGTTTCTATCAAGAAAAAGATGATGACACATGTGAAAGGCTTTCCAACAAAGAATCGCAGGTGGACCTCAACGCCGTGCAACTCCTTCCAGACAGCGACGACGACGATACACAACCAAACGGACTCTGTGAGAATACGACAGAAAGTGAAAAAGAAAACATTAGTCCAGAACAACATTCAGACCTATTAGGAATGGATAATGATGCACTGGAGCCCAACAACGATATAATTAGGTTCGATGAAAGAAAAGATAATTTAACAAATAATTCCACACTTAACTTTGGCCAGGGAGACAATTTCATGGACTTTAATGTGAGCAGTAGTAATATGCAAGGTTACACTAACATTGAATTTGAACCTAGTAATGTACAAGATGCCGTCGCTCATACGGACACACCTGAATCTCACAAATTGTTATTTGAGCAGATACCTGAAATACCAGACGGGAAGAGCTCAGAGTTAGGTTTCACAACTGAAGATTTACTAGACCAAACGGAAAGCGAAAAAGATGCAAGAAATATAATTACACCGACAGAGGAAGTTTCACAGGACATCGACATGGAGACCAGAAATGACGACTCGCCGTGCATAGAAGAACAATCACATTTCTTGTCCAAAGCGGAAGAAGATCAAAACTCGGAATTTATAGATAACAAAGACGACGACATAGTTCCTGAATCAGAATTATTAGAAGACAACATTCGCGATTCTTACACGGACAGATTGCCGTCGTCGCCGCTACCCGTGGAGGACAGACTCGCGGAGGTCATATCTCCCGAAGTGACACATAATGTTGAAAACAGTGTCGAAGTGGACGTTCACCAAAGTTCCGAGCAAAATCTGGTAGACGACGAAGAACACATTCCTCAGCGAGACGTCATTCACGATACACCGGATATAAAAATAGACGCCGAAGAATCTACAACCGACGCGGAGATCGATCGAGTGTGCAGTCGGCAATCGCACCCGCCCGCGGAGTCACCTCTTCCCGCTCACTCCCCGCTTCCCAGCGAGAACGATCCGCCGGCCGATTCGTCAGCTCCCGTGGATTCGGCCCCGGTCGCCGAATCGCCAGTTCCGCCTAAATCGCCTCTCTTAACGGAGGATTCGCCAGCGCCCGCGGAGTCCCCGGCTCCGACACGGACGCCCGCGCCGGCCGAATCTCCGGCGCCGCCACACTCGCCCTCTCCTCTTCCTCGAGAGGCCGTCACACCGCAACCCGGCGAAGAATCGCCGGAGCCCGTCCGACTCGCCGAGTCGCCCGCGCCCGCACAGATACTCGAACCGCCCACGGAAGCGGTCGAGTCCGCCGTTTCTCCCGCGGCGTCCCCCTCGCCGGCCCCCGCCGAGGAGCCCCGCGCGCGCTCCCCGTCCCCGCCGCGGCCCGCCGACGTGCCGCTGCCTCGCGACTCGCCCGCCCCCGCCTCGCCCTCGCCCGCGCCCTCCCCCGCCCCCCTCGAGTGCTCCCTCCCCGTCGAGTCTTCGATACAGAGGGAGGCGTCTCCCCCGGCCGAGGAGCCCGTCGAATCTGCCCTCCGACCCGAGACGGCGTCCCCGCTCGCCGCCGAGCGAGCGCCGCCCTCGCCCTCCCCCTCCCCCGCGGACGCCGCGCAGGAGAGGCTGTCCCCCGAGCTCGCGCAGGAGGCGTTCGCGGACGACGCCGCCGCCGGGCCCGCGCCCGACATCGTACCCGACGTGCAGCGCTCCGACCTCGTCACCGACATCGACATCGGAATCCCCGAGTCGAGGGCGCAGGAGATCTGCGTGCCCGTCACCAGCGAGATCCGGCACGAAGACGGCGCCACGCCGCCGCCGACGCCCGCCGCTCGCGCGCCCGCGCCCGATATACCGCCCGTCAGCGACACGCCCATCGCCGCCGACGCCGCGCCCGCCCTCGTCGCCGCCGCCGCCGCCGCCGCCGCCGCGGGACTCGCGGGGGCCGCCGCCGCCGCCACCGCCGCTAAAAAGACGATCACAAAGAAGTCCCCGACGACGCCGACCGCTAAAGCGGCCCTGAAGACCCCGGCGAGGACGAGCGCGGCCGCGAGTCCGCGAACGCCCGCGTCTGCCGCCAAGAAGCCTGCGACGCCCACGTCGACCACGAAACCGGCCGCGCCCAAAGCGGCCGCGGCGCCGCGCACGCCCGTCGCCAAGCCGGCCGCGCCCGGCCCGCGCCCCGCGGCCAAACCTTCCTCGGCGCCCGCGAAAGAGCCCGTCGCGATCGCCCGCGCCGCGCCCGCCGCCTCCCGAGCGCCCGCCTCCCGCCCGGCACCCAAGGCGCCCGCCCCTCGACCGGCCCCCAAGGCGCCCGCGCCGCGCCCCGCCTCCGCCGCCGCGCCTAAACCGGCGACGAAGCCGCCCCCGATCACGCGGCCGACCGCCGCGCGCCCCGCCACCGCGCCGGCGCCCCGCCCAGCGCCCGCGCGCCCCAAGCCTGCGGAGACGAAGCCGAAAGTGACCGAAAAGAAGCCGCTCGCGAACGGCGACGTGAAAGACGCCGCGCCGGCGCCGATCCGGGCCGCGGCCGGGCGGCCCGCCGCCGCGCGCCCCGCGCCGCGCGCCGCCCCCCGCGCGCCCGCGCCCAAGCCGCCCGCGCCCGCCTCCGCGCCAGCGTCAGCACCTACTAAGTGAGTTTTAAGTTTATTTAAACATTTTGTTACCAGTGATCTTTAAAATGTTTTTGCTAATCGTTTTTTCTCTTTTACTCGTATTACTGTGAACAGTATATCCGATAGTTTTCGGCAGCGAAAACAGTTTACATCGACCTGGTGGAGCTACAGAAAACAGAAATCTTTTTCTAGATTAACGTACTGTGAAGTAGCTCCAAAAGATAATTGTGCTAAAGATAATGATGAAAAAACAACGAAAAACATCGAAAAAGCGCAGACGTTAGGTTATTTTTTCCATACTCTTAAAAAGACAGACAAATGTCTCCGCACAACCGAGCCTTAACATAGTGTATTGTCGTAGGACTGCTGCCCCCAAGCCCGCGGCGCGGACGGCGCGCCCCACGGACAAGCTCAGCAAGGACCTCGCCAACAAGCGCATCACAGCCAAGGCGGCACCGCCCAGGACCGCCGCTACTAAGGTACACGCCTACCTTTATCTTATTCAAGGTGCGGGCACATTTGTCTGACGCCACATGTTAAGGCGCGACCAGTTCACGTTAGTTAACTCTAATGTGAAGAACTGGGGCCGTACCGGCTAACGAATCGATAATGGAAAAGTCTGCCGGGTTTCAAATTAAAACAGATAAATCGAGCCCCAATTGGGCCAAAATGGCGAACCCTAATTCATGATGTCACACGAACATCGATATCTTCCAAATTACGTCAACAGAAAGTACAAGACGAAATTCCTTACTTTGATTTTTCTGCTTTAAGTTGAAACTCGGCAGACTTAGCCGGTACGGCTCCTGATGTAGAATTCTACTTCACATGAATTACTGTAGACTGAAAAAGAAACACAATAATAATATGTAACCAAACAGAATATTGAAAAATGGCTTGGTAACTCTGTAAAAAAAATCCTGAATAACACCATAAAAACTTATAAAAATAAACTTCCAATCGTCAGATTTCTTAATTTTCAACGACAGTGATATGATTTTTTATGCAAAAAGGATAGCTTTATTATTGAGATAGCACAATAACCGAGTACATTTTTAATAAATGATCCAGTATTTCAGAAATCAAATTTCTGGCGAAGCATCAATTAAAGCTATGCAATATTCACCTTATTCTAAAGACATAGTGAAAGAGTAAATTGCGTTACGTTAACTGCGTGGCCTTAACACGCCGTCAGATGACATCGGTTTTCATAGTAAATCACTAGAAGCATACTTATAACACGTAAAAAATAAAAATATATAAATACGGCATGTTAACACTTTGCGTTAGACGGATGTGCCCCGCACCTTACTGTTTTGTACATAGAAATTTGAAAGTATTTTTTTATCTAAATCACAACCGATTGTTGCTCTGTCAGGTCTAAGCTTTTCTTGTAACCTTCCTTCCTTTACGAATATATTTCTCATGATTTCTTTATGAATGTTATTTAAATGTTTCATAAAAAAAATCTCTGAAATGTTATCATTTCATTTGAAAAATAATGCGGGACATTTACGTGGTGGTCTGGTTCATCACGTTAAAATTCAGTGCGAGGAATGAATTTCGACACTTACTTCCCGAACAAGTTCCTATTCGAAATTCAAAACGGTTGAATTCATCAGCATCAGCTAGCGTTATTTTTACGAAACTTAATGGCCGCATAGTCATGCAGGCAAATTGATGCATGTGACCAGTTTGTCACATGAACTTTTACTAAGAAAATTTTATTTCCTTGCCTTGTACTGGAAGCTATTTAATTGCTTCGAAAAGCCTCCCTCGATAAAGTAAATACTAACTTCCCGCATAAGTAAAAATTCACAGATTTCGCAGTTCCCGCAAGAATCGGAGCATTGAAAATGAATACAAAAATTTACGAAAAAACTAAATCAAATCAAAAGCAAAATCCTATAATTTTTCTAAGGTATATTAGGTATCTTTTTATTTTTACGATCGATTGTGACACTCGGCTGCGCCTCGTGTCACAAAAGTGCCCCTGACTGCTTCGACGCGGCTGATATATTATTAACCGATTCACAAAAATCAACTAATGCACTTCTCGTCTGCTTCCGCATCTTTCAATACCATTACCATGACGATCGGTCAATAATCATAGAAACTACATCACTTTTTATATACCGATATATCCGTTTCTAAAGGGACCACCTACAGGTCACAATTATTAACCGATTTTCAAAAAAAAAAAACGCTATTTTGTAGCTAAACTAATACCCTAGGACCCTTTTTTTTTCAAAAAAAGTTACCAGTCGATTTTCAAAATTCAAACGTTCACACGTGTCTCAATAAATTCCTCAACTTTTGGTACTATTCCCATCTCGATTCTCCTAAAATCCTTGGAACTATGACCAAAAATACGTCTCAGGCGATTTGCATTTGATAACCATTTTCAATGGCAAAACTGGGTTGAACGAACTCTTTTTTGACATGAGGTGCAATTGCGTAAGGTAATCGTATTCATTTGACAGTTCATATCGTATTCTATTGGCTGCAGTTTGTATGGGATGACATATAATATGATACAATATGAACTGTCAAATGAATACGATTGACTTTACGCAATCAACTAGCGAGTCCCAAACGCCGCCATTTATATACCTACTAGCGGCCGCCCGCGACTTCGTCTGCGTGGAAAGTTGTTTTGCTATCCCTCGGAAACAATCCTTTATTTCGGGATGAAAGGTACCCTATATGTCCTTTTCTGTACGCCTGACAACGTGTATGCAAAATTTCATGATGATCGGTTCAGTAGTTAAGACGTGAAGGCGTAACAAACAAATAAACAAACAAACAAACGGACTTTCGCATTTATAATATTAGTAAGGACGATTAAGGATTTCCCCTTTCACGTCGTTACACCCCGCTGTCGTCCAGGCGTGTTGCGAGGGTTGCTTAAAGATAATAATTATTGCTAAAATATAAGTATTTCTTAGCTTTGAAATCATTATTTTATTCTAGTTTTACAAAATATGAGATCAACGATTGATTGCAGGGCTATTGAAAAAGATTTGACGACAAGTAAAAAATACTGTAGGTACCTACTTTCACTAAATTTTACTATCGGGTGTAACAATTGGCTACACAACGAAAAAGCGTTTAGGCACAGAATGTTCAATTTGCAAAATGCCCAACGGTCGCAAAACGTCCAATTTGCAAAATGTCCAGTTCGCAGAACGTCTAGTTCGCAAAGATGTCCAATATTCTTGACTACCAACCCGCCCCGGCTTTGCACGAGTTCCGTGGGAATATCGGGATTAAAATTATAATCACAAGACTGCAATTATTTTTTTAGGATTTGTCATGTTGATTTTATATTATTTGAATTAAAATACTTAACATTTTCTTTACCATATAAGGTTTGAAGACATTTTATTCTCATAAGAACGAGTCAGGAATATTGGACGTTTTTGCGAACTGGACATTTTGCGAATTGGACCTTTTTCGAACTGGACATTTTGCGAATTGGACGTTTTGAAACCACTGGAAATTCATGTCTTTTTGATAAATTAGGTACGAAACCGAAATAATATTTAGAGAATTTAGAAGATCTCTGTCATCTTTGGGTAAACAAAAAAACATAAGTGTGGCATTTTTGAGTTGTTTGTACAACCAAACAATAACTTGATGCCATTGTAATTTGTTTCCAAGATCGTACGGAACGCACAAACAGGCAAACGCGCGTGCGGCGACGCCGGCCGTGGCAACCCGACTGAGTTTTCTGTTTAACGGTGTTGGCTAATATCGTGACCTTGAGCCCGTCCGGATCGGGAGTGTCCGTTCTACCCAATTTTATTTA
The DNA here is from genome assembly GCA_928269145.1 of Agriphila tristella. Classification (NCBI taxonomy): domain Eukaryota; kingdom Metazoa; phylum Arthropoda; class Insecta; order Lepidoptera; family Crambidae; genus Agriphila; species Agriphila tristella. The sequence goes on from OV743437.1 coordinate 23,435,930, forward strand.
TTCTTATGCTTCCCGTTCTCAGGTGTAATGTACTATTTCCAGACTGCCCCCGTCACAAAGAGCGTCCCAGTGAAGGTGACGAAGAGGTTGGCGCCGGCGCAGAATGGGCTCCCGAACGGCGCGCCCGCGGAGCTGTCGCCGCCCAGCAAGGAGCCGCCGTCGCCCGCCGCCGACAACGCGCTGCTGCCCGACGTCATCGCGTAGGCGACCACGCACGATTCCTATTATTTCCGCTTGAATTTTGTGATTTTCTATAAGTGTATGATAGTTTTAACGCCGCTTCGGGCGGCGAGTCGTTAGGTGCGGGAGTCTCCTCCCAGTTTTATATTATAGAGTCGCTTTTTATAGACTTGTACGTCGCCGGTCGGTCCGGCGCGCCCGCTCGTGTCGTTATTATCCATTATCCTGATTATAAGTCTGTTTTAGAATTTTATATTACCAACGAATGATTGATTTAAAATCTGGCTCCTAATTTATTTTCTTTGTATAACCGTATTATTTAATAAAAAAATGTGAGGAAGGACTGAGTATATTTGTTTTATTTACGAAGGGTTCGAATTATTATCTATGTCAAAAATAAAACGAAACGTTGAAAAAAAATTGTTTACTTAATAATTATTAGCTTATTGTCTATGTAAACTTAAATATCATGGTGTTACAAAGAAATACTAATATTAGCATTTTATTCAAATAAATGGTTATCACACCCTTTCCATTCTTTTTTTTTTCTATTGGTGATCCATTGTTATAAAACGTTTTCCAAGTGCGGGAAGCGCAAGTCGGTGTCGCGCAGGTTCTTCGTTATCCACTCTTCGGCCTGCTGCGTCATCTCCTCGTCGAAGTGGTCGCGCCAGCCTCCCGTTTTACCTGCATAAGTCAAATCTACATTTTATACTCTTTACAATAGTATAGTAAAGTTAAATTACGTTTTATACTTACAATACCTAGTATAGAAAGGTTAAACACTTATGTCAGGGGGGTCTAACTCCGCGTTTAAACTTTTATATTAGTCTAATGCTCGCGGCTGACTCAGTCGAACCAGCGCACGAGGGAAGTCATGTGTCTGTTGAGTGAGACAGAGCTATGCTATGCTACAGTAAGAGAAGTGATAGAAAGATTTCGACGAATCTACTTCACTCAAGTGGGTTCAAGTTCCACTTGTGTTAGTAGGTATACCTACTAATTATAAATAATGTGATAGTTTTCCACGGCACGAAGGAAGGAGTAATGTATACCTTTTCTTATAAAAGCTTCCGCTCCACTTGCATTAGCGAGGCCGAGCTCTTCTATGTTACTTTGGTTCAAAGACTTGTTGTTTTTGAAGTTATTTATGCTGAGATGGTCGCACAGACGAGAGACCTGCTCGTCGCTGAGATCTTTGTCGAGAAACTTGGCGACACGTCGCACTGCTGCCGGTAAATCCTGGAAATTATATTTTTGCATAGGTACTAAGTAGGTGGTTATGCTTATGCTACGAACAAAAACAAACTGATGTTTATTTAGAGTCCGTTACGCCAGCAGGAAAGATACTCCTAGAGGGAAGCGAGTTTGATGAATAATTTGTGCGCAATTCAGTGTAAATGTGCGCCAAATAAAAAAATTGTGGGCCTTGTACTTTTGGAATAAAACGGGAAAAACGGATTCTGCTGGGGTAACGGTGCTCCAGCAGGAAGAATCTAAACTAATGATCGGAGAGAAATAAAAGATATATGTGCGGGTAGCTTGATACTAGCAGGAAATGTGCGCCAAATATAAAATTTGTGGGCCTTATAGTTTTGGAGATATTTGATTTCCTGCTGGCGTAACGTTTTGCCAGATCCCAGATCTCGGAAACTACTAAATGTGCGATCTTACAGTAAACACATATAAGAAGCTCCTAATTTGTGCTATTTGTGCGGTAGAAAACATTTCAAAAATATTCACAGATTTTGAAGTAATCAGACATTTTCTGAAAACAGAAAAAAAAATCTAGCGCCTAAACTACCACCTAAATAGAGAAACCAAAAACGGTGTTCTATTCTTCTTATTATTTCTCATTACCATAAAAATTTTGAAAACCGCACATTTACGCGTTTTTGAATAATACCCACATGAAGGTTAGACTGACCATGTCATGACTTTGACGGTCAGCAGGATAAAAATATCAGAGACTGTTTAGATCCTGGCCCAAAGAATAATCTGTGCGGTTACTGAAGTACATGCTCTGAAAATTTCAGCTTCAAATTCTTCGTATTAAAGGAAATATCAATTAAAATCCAAAACAACTGTCAGTATTCCGATTAACCGACCAAATTCGATAGACCACCAAAAAGCGACGCGTTCATACATATTGATGACCTTCTTTATTGTGTCGTATTATGCAGAAAAATTGTTTGTACAGTCGCGTTCATAACTTCTTATTGGAAAATGTGGGTAAATAGTGTTTTAACTTTTAAATAGTTAGTTTGAGCCTGTATTCATACCAATACCACAGCCGAGAGAGTATATTTCTTACAGTCGGACTTCAATCGCCCTTTGTGCTGGCGCAAAAGCCGCCGTTCGTCTAGACAGTTTGACGCAACGACTAAAAGTGTAAGGGACTAAAATTTTATTTGTAAATCATTACTAATTTAGGGCTAACTAAGTATAAAATAAATATTAAATTAGTACTCAATTAGGAAATAATAATGAAAAAATAAGTTCCAAGATGGCGGCCATCTTTTTTGTTTGTGGGCATATTTCGATGAAACTCGGTTTTTGATACTATTTTGACAAGATAATATCAATGCAATGTTAAAAAAATAAAAAATCCAAGATGGCGGCCATCTTCTTTGTTTGTGGACCGATTTCGACGAAACTCGGTTTCTGGTACTATTTTGACAAGAAAATAATAGGTAAAGCAATGTTAAAAAAAATAAAAATCCAAGATGGCGACCATCTTTTTTGTTTGTGAGCCGATTTCGTCGAAACTCGGTTTCTGGTACAATTTTGACAAGAAAACAGCAACGCAGTGTTAAAAATGTAAAAAATTCAAGATGGCGGGCAAATTTTTGGTTTTCGGGCCGATTTCGATGAAACTCGGTTTTTGGTAGTATTTTGACGAGAAAACAGCAACGCAATGTAAAAAAAAAACAAAAAATCCAAGATGGCGGCCATCTTCTTTGTTTGTGGGCCGATTTCGATGAAACTCGATTTTTGGTACTATTTGGCAAGAAAATAACAAAGCAATGTTAAAAAAATAAAAAAATCCAAGATGGCAGCCATCTTTTTTGTTTGTGGGCCGATTTCGACGAAACTCGGCTTCTAGTACTATTTTGACAAAAAAATAACAAAGCACTGTTAAAAAAATAAAAAATCCAAGATGGCGGCCAGTTTTTAAGTTTGCGGGCCGATTTCGTTGAAACTCGGTTTTTGGTAGTATTTTGACGAGAAAACAGCAACGCAATGTTAAAAAAACAAAAAATCCAAGATGGCGGCTATCTTCTTTGTTTGTGGGCCGATTTCGATGAAACTCGATTTTTGGTACTATTTTGACAAGAAAATAACAAAGCAATGATATAAAAATTAAAAATTCAAGATGGCAGCCATCTTTTTTGTTTGTGGGCCGATTTCGACGAAACTCGGTTTCTAGTACTATTTTGACAAGAAAATAACAATGCAATGTTAAAAAAATAAAAAATCCAAGATGGCGGCCATCTTTTTTTTGTGGGCTGATTTGGATGAAACTCGGTTTTTAGTAGTATTTTGACAAGAAAACAGCAACGCAATGTTAAAAAAAATAAAAAATCCAAGATGGTAGCCATCTTTTTTGTTTGTGGGCCGATTTCGACGAAACTCGGTTTCTAGTACTATTTTGACAAAAAAATAACATAGCGATGTTAAAAAAATAAAAATCCAAGATGGCGGCCAGTTTTTAAGTTTGCGGGCCGATTTCGATGAAACTCGGTTTTTGGTAGTATTTTGACGAGAAAACAGCAACGCAATGTTAAAAAAAAATCAAAGATGGCTGCCATCTTTTTGTTTGTGGGCCGATTTCGATGTAATTCGGTTTTTGGTACTATTTTGACAGAAAAATAACAATGCAATGTTAAAAATTATAAAAAATCAAAGATGGCGGTTTTTTTGTATTTAATTTTATTTTTTCAGATTTTTTGGAAACAATAGCAAAGATCTTTAAAAACATCCCAGTAACTAAGCGCAAAAAATATTTTAAAAACTTCACCATTTATTCAGCATTCAGTTGAGGTATAAAACTTAATAATAACTTAAATAAAAAATGAGAAATTAACTCTTAGCTAAATAGCAGTCCCATTTTATGTAGCGAAAAATTCCTATTTCGAGCGCTTCGGAGGTGGCCGTATTATTCTACTTAATCATAAATACGAAAGTTTGCCTGTTTGAATGATTGTTAATCAATCACGCAAAACGGCTGAACGGATTTGGATGAAATGATAGTTTATAAGCCGGATTACAACATAGGAGGATACTATTATCTTGGTTTAAGGTTTCTCGAATGTAAATGTGGATGAAGTCGTGGGCTGAAGCTAGTTTGCCATAAATGGTCGTGCTTACTAAAAATACTTTCGTCTGAGTGAGTTTGAGACAGGATTGTTTTCCGCCGACGAGTTAAAATTTTATACAGACGGCATCACAAGTAACCATGCATATCAGCCATTTTTAATGCCCCGCTGGCTGCTGGGGAAGAGGCCTTCCTTTTGGCTTGTGAATGGATAAAGCGGACGGGCCATAATGATAATAAATGAATAATGAAAATAGTATCAGAAACCGAGTTTCATCGAAATCGGCCCACAAACAAAAAAGTTGGCCGCCATCTTGAATTTTTTACTTTTATAACATTGTGTTGCTGTTTTCTTGCCAAAATACTACCAAAAACCGAGTTTCATCGAAATCGGCCCGCAAACTAAAAAGTTGGCCGCCATCTTGAATTTTTAAAATTTGCAACATTGCGTTGCTGTTTTCTTGTCAAAATACTACCAAAAACCAAATTTTCATCGAAATCGGCCCGCAAACAAAAAAGTTGGCCGCCATCTTGAATTTATACATTTTTAACATTGCGTTGTTGTTTTCTTGTCAAAATAGTATCAGAAACCGAGTTTCATCGAAATCGGTCCACAAACAAAAAAGTTGGCCGCCTTTTGAATTTTTTACATTTTTAACATTGCGTTTCTGTTTTCTTGACAAAACAGTAGCTGTTGGCGACTGGCTGAGATGCCACCTTTTTGTTACATTAGCTTTATGGTTTTTTGTGTTCCTTTGTGTCAGTTGTCAATACTTTAGTGTCAAATCTTTGCCTGTTTATTTATGCTATTAATTAAATTGCTAAACTGTAAAACTGGGTGTTTCCATCATTATCATCCTTTAAAGTACAGTCCATTTTAGCTCACCAACATTTTTGGTCCTTTCTCGCCATAAAAACAAACCATTTTCAAAATTTTCACTTTGACGTAAGTTTTTTCATTTCGCTTAGTAAACATTTACTTCGTCATTCTTATTCATTCACCATGGTGGAAACACGTAGTCAAATCAAGGCAAATGCAGACACGGCCACGGAAACCGATCGGCCGCAGCCCGAACGTCGTGAACGTTCACGGGGCGGCGACCGGCCGGCTTCGGCCACGGCAACGAACACGGAAGTCGAGCGGACGCGACCCGCACATTCGGCGGGTAACGACCAGCCGGTTTCAGCCACAGCCACGGAGGGTGCTTCGGCATTGCAGATTAGTTCGTCCACACAGCCCATGGGCACTGACCATTGCGACCAGGCACAACCTAGCCTCGCAAATCGCCCAAGTGTTCGATCTATTTTGGATTTAGACGCAAATGCCAAAGCACCTTCTCGCAGCGCACATAGTGTTCACAGTAAACAGTCGTGCAGTGAACGCACTCACTCCTCGAGGTCTTCGGCGACCGTCCGCGCTCAGAAACTGGCCATCGAAGCTGATGCGATGCGGCGCCGAGTAGAGCGCGAACGACAACAAGTGGAGCGCGAGCGCGAGCTTGCGCGACAGCAGACGGAACGCGAGCGCCAGCAGGCGGAGCGCGAGCACGAGCTTGCCCGTCTCGAGGCTGAGGTGGAAGCGACGGAGCTACAAGCCAGACTAGCCGCTTTGGAAGCACCAGATAAGTCATCTAAATCCCGTTGTTCACGTTTATCTGATTGTAATTCCACAAAACGCACTGCGACGTGGGTTCTCGAGCAGAACATGGCTACGGTAACTAACGCGAACATGCCTGGTGAGGCGCCGACTGTCACCTTGGGTAACCTCCACGGACAACATTCACAGCCGGCCGCCCCTACCAACACGGTATCGTTCTACGTACCGAATGTCACCCCTGCAGCCCCGTCGACAGTTACACGCGCCGCCGGCGCCGGTTACAATTACAACAACGACGTGACACAACAATTAAATACGTCTGAAAGCCCTATCTCAGACCCCGTAATGCAGCTTACCCAAGCTATAAATGCTCTTTCCAGCAGACCAAAGAGACCCGAACTCGTCACGTTCTCTGGCGAAGTTAGTCAATGGATGGCGTTCAAGAGCAGCTACGAACGAACTAAATCTAATTTCTCTCCGCCAGATAACTTAGATCGTCTAAACAACGCTGTGCGCGGTCCGGCGTATCAGTCTGTGGCGTCTCTCCTGTGGACTTCTGGGTCACCGGACGACATCGTGAGCGCCCTGGAGCAGACGTACGCGCGCCCGGAACTTCTCGTCGCCCGCGAGGTCGCTGAGCTACGCAACAGCCCAAAGCTAAGTTCTCCCGAAGAATTAAACAGTTTGGCAAATAAACTACGTAACTTCGTGACAACGCTTAAATTACTCAACCAGAGCGAGTATTTATCGTCACCAGAGCTCTTTCGGTGCATATTGGTAAAGTTGAGCGAGCACACGCGCGCTCGTTTCACAGACTTCGCTTCCACTTATGCACCCGATCAACCAAATTTCACAAAATTGGAAATTCTGTCACGCTTTCTTTTAGTAGAAGCCGATAAACAGTTAAAATATAATTTTGTTGCCGACAGTACGGCTAAGGCACAGAACACACCGTATCCTGCTAATAGATTCCAACTGAAGAAGGAAACAATTCACGCCACCGTATCTGGCAGCAAAGTGCCCGAGCGCTGTATTTATTGTAAACAAGGACCTCACAACATTAAGACCTGTAAAGTCTTTTTAGCGCTTTCAATAGACGATAGATGGCGTTGGGTCCGTGAGACAAAGATATGCTACCGGTGTTTGAAGTCCAGTCCACACACTTGGAATTTTTGTCGCGCCAAACGTTGTGGAGTAGATGGATGTCCGAGACGTCACAACGCGCTCCTTCACGGCACAGTGACAGCAAACCCCAAACCTAGCGTACCCAGCAGCCAATGCAACAACACTCAAACTTTGTTTGCCGAACCGACCACTCCTGTCAACGTCGACAATTTAACCAACGAATTTGGACCATCTGTCAAAATTGGAAATACGTGTGATACCTTAATTGATGTCACAGGGACTTCGCGTTCGACCGACCGCCCTCGCGGGCTGCTGAAAGTAGTCCCGATCGTGCTCGAGGGTCCTGACGGCGAGCTCCACACGACGGCGTTACTCGATGAGGGCAGTACTGCGACGCTCATTGACGGAGAGGTTGCTGCGCGCATCGGCGCGAAACCCACCTGCCAGGAGCGGCTGCACATCGAAGGTGTCAGTGGTATGACGAAAGAAGTTGACGTAAGTTACGTAGACTTTTACATTCGAGGTCGAAACCTGTCTGATCGTTATTTAGTGAAACACGCGCGGGCAATAAAACCTCTAGGACTGCGCGCGCAACACCCAGGCAAAATTAACTTCTCAGATTACGATCACTTGGTCGACTTATCCGACGAACTTTCGTACACTGACGTCACCCCTACCGTCCTCATTGGTGCGCCCGATTGGCACCTGTCTTTGAGTCGCGAAGTGCGGTGTGGCAGGAAAAGCGATCCTGTCGCCTCGAGGACGTTGTTAGGTTGGGTAATTCACGGCGCGCTTTCCGTTTCGTCCAAGCCACTCGAATTTGTGAACCACGTATCGGACGATTTAGACATTCTCATCAAAAGTCAATACGACATCGATGCCTTGGGCATAACGAAAAGCGCCCCTCGCCCAAACGATGACGATAAACGAGCCGTAGACATCGTCGAATCATCGGCGCGCCAACTTGACGACAGACATTTTGAAGTTGGCCTGCCCTGGAAGAAAGAACTGCCGAAGACCATACCTGATAGTTACCCGCAGGCATTGTCCCGCTTTAAGGCCCTCGAACGCCAGATGTCAAAAGATGAATCGTTCGCCACGGCCTTTCACAAGTTCATAGGCGATGTTATCGCAAAAGGCTACGCTGAGGAGTGCGAACCGATCAGCTATCATCCAAGAAAACCTCCAAATGGTTCTTGCATTGATACAGACGCTGGCATTCGCTGGTATCTGCCTATTTTCGGCGTATTTCACCCCCAAAAGAAGAAGCTCAGAGTAGTCCACGACGCCGCCGCGGCGACGAAGGGTGTCAGTCTGAACAGTCTGCTCCTGCAAGGTCCAGACTTGCTTTGTTCTCTACTGGACATCTTGTTCCGCTTCAGAGAAGGCGCCGTGGCTCTAAACGGCGACATCAAAGAAATGTTTCCTCAAATAAAAATCGCTTCGAGAGACAGAGACGCCCAACGCTTTCTCTGGCGTAACAAAGACGGCGAGCTGAAAGAGTATCGCATGTCCTCCATGATTTTCGGCGCGGTTTCGAGTCCGTTCATCGCACTCTACATTAAAAACAAAAATGCAAAAACATTCCAAGCCGATTACCCCGCCGCCGCCTGTAAGGCAATAATTGACGACCACTATATGGACGACTATTTAGGTAGCCACTCCAGTGTCGCCGACGCGGCGCAGCTGGCCGCCGACGTAGTCACCGTTCACAAAGCCTGTGGTTTCGAGATGCGCGCGTGGACGTCAAATCATCCGGAAGCACTTTCGCTTATCCCAAAGGAACTTCGAAGCGACGCCACCTCCGACGTCTATTTACCGCCTAGTAGCGAAGTCGGCGTATTGGGTGTTAAGTGGAACCCACGTCAGGATTCACTGGGTTTCCGCGCGTTTCCGCAGTTACCGGCCGACACCTTAACCAAACGAAGCCTCTTGTCTAACGTCATGAAGGTCTATGACCCCCTCGGCTTATTAATGCCTGTCATCATCTGGGGACGCATTTTGATACAGAAACTATGGAGGGCAGGGGTTGGCTGGGACTCACCGCTCCCCGATACGTACGTAAGTGAATGTGAAGACTGGTTTTCACAACTGCAGTTCGCGTCCAACATAAAAATACCTCGTTGGTATATGACTAGGACGGATTTAGTAGATACACAATTGCATGTAGTAGCCGATGGTGGCGAACAAGCCTACGCTTGTGCTGCCTATTGGCGTTTTAGTTACAATGACGGCTCTGTATCTACGACTCTAATCGGCAGTAAAGCACGCGTTTCGCCCTTAAGACCGGTTTCAATTCCACGCATTGAGTTACAAGCTGCGCTTATAGCCTCTCGTTTCGCGCAATCAATTTTGCAAGCTCATCGAATCAAGCCCTCCGAGACCACCTTTTGGACAGACTCAACCACCGTCCTTAAGTGGATTCGGAGTGATGCTCGGGCGTTTAAACCATTCGTGGCGCACAGGTTGGGAGAGATATTGGAAACCACCAACCCGTCCAACTGGAGGTGGATCCCTACCTCTCTCAACGTCGCCGACGATGCCACTAAACCAAAAAAAATAAACCTCACACAGTCTCATCGATGGTTCACAGGTCCTCCGTTTCTGTTACAGCCGCCATACGCTTGGCCGACCGAGCGAGTTGCTGACGTCGAGGAGACTCTACCAGACCTCGAGTTGAAGTCGGAGCTGGTGGGGTTGCTCCTCGACGTCCCGTTCTCGAGTCCAGTACCTGACGCGACGCGTTTTAGCTCCTGGCTGCGCCTATTGCGCGCCACCGCCCGTGTTCTTCAGGGTGCGCGATTGTTCCGGCTTAAACTGTCTCGGCCAATAGATCGAAATTCTAAATTATACATCGACAGCACTACATCTCCTTTACAACTTCACGCGGCGGACGTTATAACAGCTGAGAAGATGATACTCCAACGAGCTCAGAAAGACAGCTTCCCTGATGAGCTGAAAGCAGTCGAATCTTCACAGCCCGTGCCCAAAAACAGCCGAATAGCAAAACTCGCGCCGACTCTTGACCAGGATGGCTTGCTGCGACTGGACTCACGGATAAAGTATGCGCCAGGAGTGAGTGAGAGAGCCATATCGCCGGCAATTCTGGACGGTCGTCATCACGTCACACGACTCCTCATCCTTCATGAGCACATTCACGCCGCACATTGCTTCAACGAACTCGTCCTTAATGAGCTCAGGCAGAAGTTTTGGATACTCAAAGCGAGAGACAGCATCCGTAGCGTAGCCAAAGCCTGTCTCCAATGCAGAAGGTGGAAGGGCCAACCTGTTCGACCTCAAATTGGCAACCTACCGGAAGAGCGACTCGACCATCACAAGAGGCCGTTCACGCACGTAGGCCTAGATTATTTTGGTGCGATCACTGTCACAATTTTCCGACGCCATGAAAAACGCTACGTGGTGCTGTACACCTGCCTAGTAACGAGAGCCATCCACTTAGAACTTGTCACCTCACTTTCATCCGATGCTGCCATTATGAGCCTGAGACGTTTTATTGCTCGCCGAGGTTCGCCTTCAACAATATTTACAGATAATGGCACTAACTTTGTCGGCGCCTCCCGAGAGCTACGCTCGTTACAAGACAACGCAGTGCAAGAATACGCCACAAACCACAAAATCGAATGGCGATTCATCCCACCGGCATCACCGTTCATGGGCGGGGCGTGGGAAAGATTGGTGAGAACCGTGAAAACAGCCCTGAGAGCCTGCCTTGCCGAAAAAGTATTAAAAGAAGACGTACTCTCCACACTACTCCTTGAGGCAGAGGCCATAATAAATTCGAGACCTCTCACGTACGTGCCATCTTCACCCGACTCACCAGAAGCGATCACTCCTTTCCACTTCATCTTGGGCTCCTCTTCAGTCGCTCCTTGGACCAGCTCGCTCACAGACGCAGACTTAGACAGAAGGTGTGACTGGCGTCGAAGCTTACGTCTGGCAGACCAGTTTTGGGCACGGTGGCTGCGCGAGTACCTGCCCACGCTCCGAGCAAGAGGACCCTCGACCAACGCGATCAATTTCAGTGAGGGAGACGTGGTGCTGATCGCCGACCCTACCCTTCCTCGTGGCTTATGGCCGTTAGGAAGGATAGTGTCAACCTACCCAGGGCCTGACGGAGCGGTCCGCGTGGCAGACGTCCGCACTAGGGGCGGCGTACTGCGCCGACCGGCCCGTAAGCTAGTTTTAATGGAAGCTGCTTCCCAGCCAGTAGCCACCGGTTGTTAGCGTTCCACTGGGGGTCCGGTATGTTGGCGACTGGCTGAGATGCCACCTTTTTGTTACATTAGCTTTATGGTTTTTTGTGTTCCTTTGTGTCAGTTGTCAATACTTTAGTGTCAAATCTTTGCCTGTTTATTTATGCTATTAATTAAATTGCTAAACTGTAAAACTGGGTGTTTCCATCATTATCATCCTTTAAAGTACAGTCCATTTTAGCTCACCAACAGTAGCAAAAACCGAGTTTCACTGAAATCGGCCCGCAAACAAAAAAGGTGGCGGCCATCTTGAATTTTTTACATCTTTAACATTGCGTTGTTGTTTTCTTGTCAAAACAGTAGCGAAAACCGAGTTTCATCGAAATCGAACCCACAAACAAAAAAAAGTGGCTGCCATCTTGAATTTATTACTTTTTTTATCATTGCGTTGCTGTTTTATTGACAAAACAGTAGCAGAAACCGAGTTTCATAGAAATCGGCCCGCAAACAAAAAAGTTGGCCGCCATCTTGAATTTTTTACTTTTTTAACATTGTGTTGCTGTTTTCTTGTCAAAATACTACCAAAAACCGAGTTTCATCGAAATCGGCCCGCAAACTAAAAAGTTGGCGGCCGCCATTTGAATTTTTTACTTTTTTAACATTGCGTTGCTGTTTTCTTGTCAAAATACTACCAAAAACCAAATTTTCATCGAAATCGGCCCGCAAACAAAAAGTTGGCCGCCATCTTGAATTTTAACATTTTTAACATTGCGTTGTTGTTTTCGTGTCAAAATAGTATCAGAAACCGAGTTTCATCGAAATCGGCCCTCAAACAAAAAAGTTGGCCGCCATCTTGAATTTTTTACATTTTTAACATTGCGTTTCTGTTTTCTTGACAAAACAGTAGCAAAAACCGAGTTTCATTGAAATCGAACCCACAAACAAAAAAAGGTGGCTGCCATCTTGAATTTATTACTTTTTTATCATTGCGTTGCTGTTTTATTGACAAAACAGTAGCAGAAACCGAGTTTCATTGAAATCGGCCCGCAAACAAAAAAGTTGGCCGCCGTCTTGAATTTTTTACATTTTTAACATTGTGTTGCTGTTTTCTTGTCAAAATACTACCAAAAACCGAGTTTCATCGAAATCGGCCCGCAAACTAAAAAGTTGGCCGCCATCTTGAATTTTTAAAATTTGCAACATTGCGTTGCTGTTTTCTTGTCAAAATACTACCAAAAACCGAGTATCATCGAAATCGGCCCGCAAACTAAAAAGTTGGCCGCCATCTTGAATTTTTAAAATTTGCAACATTGCGTTGCTGTTTTCTTGTCAAAATACTACCAAAAACCAAATTTTCATCGAAATCGGCCCGTAAACAAAAAAGTTGGCCGCCATCTTGAATTTTTGCATTTTTAACATTGCGTTGTTGTTTTCTTGTCAAAATAGTATCAGAAACCGAGTTTCATCGAAATCGGCCCTCAAACAAAAAAGTTGGCCGCCATCTTGAATTTTTTACTTTTTTAACATGGTGTTGCTGTTTTCTTGTCAAAATACTACCAAAAACCGAGTTCCATCGAAATCGGCCAGCAAACTAAAAAGTTGGCCGCCATCTTGAATTTTTTACTTTTTTAACATTGTGTTGCTGTTTTCTTGTCAAAATACTACCAAAAACCGAGTTTCATCGAAATCGGCCCGCAAACTAAAAAGTTGGCCGCCATCTTGAATTTTTAAAATTTGCAACATTGCGTTGCTGTTTTCTTGTCAAAATACTACCAAAAACCAAATTTTCATCGAAATCGGCCCGCAAACAAAAAAGTTGGCCGCCATCTTGAATTTTTGCATTTTTAACATTGCGTTGTTGTTTTCTTGTCAAAATAGTATCAGAAACCGAGTTTCATCGAAATCGGCCCTCAAACAAAAAAGTTGGCCGCCATCTTGAATTTTTTACATTTTTAACATTGCGTTCCTGTTTTCTTGACAAAACAGTAGCAAAAACCGAGTTTCATTAAAATCGGCCCGCAAACAAAAAAGGTGGCGGCCATCTTGAATTTTTTTACATTTTTAACATTGCGTTGCTGTTTTCTTGTCAAAACAGTAGCGAAAACCGAGTTTCATCGAAATCGACCCACAAACAAAAGAGATGGCCGCCATCTTGAATTTATTACTTTTTTAACATTGCGTTGCTATTTTCTTGTCGAAATAGTACCAAAAACAGAGTTTCATCGAAATCGGCCCACAAAAAAAAGTTGGCCGCCATCTTAAATTTTTTACTTTTTTTACAAAACATCCTTTATTTTTCTACTAAAATAATGTTAAAATTCATTTAATTCAAGTAAAAATGAAATAAAACAGAAATAACTTCATTCGTTATTTAAATAAAAGCACTCACTCAAATCACTTTTTTACTTAAATGTACGTAGACGTGACGTGTACAAACCTGTTCAACAACAAAGTTAAGGAGGTCATCAATATGTATGAACGCGTCGCTTTTTGGTGGTCTATCGAATTTGGTCGGTTAATCGGAATACTGACAGTTGTTTTGGATTTTAATTGATATTTCCTTTAATACGAAGAATTTGAAGCTGAAATTTTCAGAGCATGTACTTCAGTAACCGCACAGATTATTCTTTGGGCCAGGATCTAAACAGTCTCTGATATTTTTATCCTGCTGACCGTCAAAGTCATGACATGGTCAGTCTAACCTTCATGTGGGTATTATTCAAAAACGCGTAAATGTGCGGTTTTCAAAATTTTTATGGTAATGAGAAATAATAAGAAGAATAGAACACCGTTTTTGGTTTCTCTATTTAGGTGGTAGTTTAGGCGCTAGATTTTTTTTTCTGTTTTCAGAAAATGTCTGATTACTTCAAAATCTGTGAATATTTTTGAAATGTTTTCTACCGCACAAATAGCACAAATTAGGAGCTTCTTATATGTGTTTACTGTAAGATCGCACATTTAGTAGTTTCCGAGATCTGGGATCTGGCAAAACGTTACGCCAGCAGGAAATCAAATATCTCCAAAACTATAAGGCCCACAAATTTTATATTTGGCGCACATTTCCTGCTAGTATCAAGCTACCCGCACATATATCTTTTATTTCTCTCCGATCATTAGTTTAGATTCTTCCTGCTGGAGCACCGTTACCCCAGCAGAATCCGTTTTTCCCGTTTTATTCCAAAAGTACAAGGCCCACAAATTTTTTATTTGGCGCACATTTACACTGAATTGCGCACAAATTATTCATCAAACTCGCTTCCCTCTAGGAGCATCTTTCCTGCTGGCGTAACGGACTCGTTTATTTAATCTCAATATGAAAAAAATAAAATTACTCGAACTGCTTTCACCATACAATGCAGAAGATTAACCTACTCGAAAGCATGACGAAAAATCTCATAGACCTAAAAACATCTCCCAGCTTTAAATCAATCTAGTGCATGGTGATTGGGCCACAGAAGTTCTGAGGATAAAGCCGAATTATTTGCAAATTATATTTAGGGAGTATTTCAACCAAATGAATCCAACGTGACGCAAACAGAAGATGACATTGATGCTGTTATTAACAGCGACCAGCAGATGTCGTTAGCGTTACCGTTAGAGTTGGTAAAGCCTAGAGAAGTATGGAAATAAATTACACAGTTAAAATCTAAAAAGGCTCCTGGATCTGATCTCATAACTGCTGAAGTCCTAAAGTAGTTACCAAGAAAAGGAATCGTATTTAATTTAATGTTGCGATTGCAGTATTTCCCACTGGTATAGTTTTCTGTCGTCAATAAAATTGTGAAGCCAGGAAAACCTGCCACGGAAGTATCCTCTTATAGACCTATTAGTCTTCTTCAAGTCCTGTCAAAAGTTGTTTTGTTTGAAAAATTTTGTTAAAGCGCATACCAGCCGTACTATTTTAGAAGACCAAGGTGTTATCGGAGCCTCAATTAGGTTTCCGAACACATATAGCACAACACAACAAATCCACCGAGTTGCCCACACCATAAGACAGACTATGGAAAGAAAGTATTGCTTTGCAGTATTTCTTGATGTGCAGTAAGCAAGCATTCGACCGGCCCCCTGATTATCTAAAATGAGCGACCGATCTCGATTCCTAAATTATTTCGAAATCGTCGCGCGACCGAGTCACTGATTTGGTATTATTATTATTTTTTTTTTTTTTTTTTTTTTTATTTAACCATTTATTTCAGGCAACTAGGCACATACAATATATACCTTACAGACTAACATACAAAATTATTAAAAAATAATCTATTTGTTTACACGTATAGAGGGCAGCGACGTGTTGCGCAATGCAGTGTCCGGTATCCGACCGCGAAACCGTCGGAACAAGACACCTTTCGGCCAAAAATCTTCTTTCATGAAGGTCGACAGATGTTCGGTCGGCACCCTCACCACGAATGAGTTGAAGTTCACATTGTGGCGGGACTCCAACCGCTCGACCCTCAGACTGAATTTGGTCTTAACTCTGATGTACTCTCCGATGTCATCAGGCTTCGTGCTGTAGTGCAGGCGAGATACATACACGAGCGTTGTCGGGATAGCCGGACGTAGCAGGTGGTTGTGTCCGGTCGGGGCGGTGCCACAAAGGTTACGGCGGGTGGGCTTCCTCTTCCTTTCCACCTTTTTGAAGCCGTCCTCGTCACATTTTTCATCCAGTCTCCGTGGATGCACAGGCTTAGAGACCGGTCGACGTTGTTTGTCTCCCTCATTGGTGCCCCGCGCGAGTTGTTGAACAGCTGGTCGGTTAGCAGCGGTGACTGCAGCGTATGCACGTTGAGGGGTCGACGTGCTCACGCGTGACGTCTCCGCCGGGGCGGAGCGGGCGGCGGCGGGGCGCGGCGCATCGCGCGCTGTGTCGGCGGCGGCCGGTGACGCATCCAAGTTCGCCGACTCAAAACTGCCGATGGATGCATTTTGCGCCCCACGACGAGTGTTCACGTAGCAAGTCTCAGGTGACCTACTTACCGCAGCGTTGTTGCTTAACAACAACACTTGGGCTCGCAACTCACTAATGGTGTTATCTGAGGTCACTAGTTTACACTGTACTTCTGCCAGGCACGCTTTCAGGGAGGTGATATCCTTTAGCAGCCTGGTGACGTCGACGTGGTCGAAAGTGACGGGGGGCAGCTTGTGCAGCTCCTTCGCCACGAAAGTTGGCACGTCGTCTGGATCGGTCTCCTTTAGACAGGTGATGATGTCCTGGAGACTCTTCTCACCTCCATCCCTTCGTCGAGATGGCATCGCATCGGCTTTCCCGATGCTCCTGAACAGCAGCGCCTTGCCACTGCAAATCTCATCTTCTTTGAAGTTCGACTTGCAGATCTGCACGATGCTGACCTCGTCCATAGTATCGATGGCGTTTTGAATAAAAGCCAAGGCTTCGTTCACTATGAGTTGCTGGGAACCCATAGTGATAGCGCGCAGCGGCAAATGCCGCGCGAAACGTGAATTAGAAACAATTCGCACTAATGCAATTTGAGCACGTCCGTTTCCGACCGCGCTCCGCACTGCACTGATGTGCACTACATTATGTATGCGATCGCTGATTAGTTTATGCTCGGTTTATGCTCGTGAAGATCTCCATAGAAACTAGCGCCACTGGCAACGGGTGGGAGCGACTGAAAAGTATTTTTACCGAAACTAGTCTGTGACTGTGTATGTGTCTGACCATATGTGCTCTGTGAACATAACCTTTTTGTTTTCGCTTCGAATTTTGTTTACATTTTTTCGTCTTCAAAATTGCAAATTCCGTGTAGGTATTAAAGGACAGGCCTTTTGTTTTACATTATAGCAATTTTATTTAATTTTGGTTAAAGGTAAGGCTAAGAATTTAACAAAAACCAATCAGAAATTACGTTTTGTCTGGTTTCTGTTTGACAGAAGAAATCGCGAAATCGTCGCGGTCGCGTCGCGGTTTCTGAGTTAGATAATACGAATTTCGGAGCATTTCCTTACAAGTGCTCGTATATTTTAGTTCTTTAGTTGTCCGTTGGAGGCAGCACTCGTAGAAACTCGATCGGTGGTACGAAATCGAGTTTGACAGCGACGATTTCGTAATTATGACCGGTCGCTAGGTGGTTTTTAATAAGATAATCAGCCTGCGGGTGTGGCATAAGGGCAAAGAAAATATACACTAACGTGAAAAGAAGCGACACTTGCGCATGGGTGCTGTAAAATTGCTCGCGGCTATGTGTGAGTGCGCCGGACGAGCGCGGGGGTGCCGCGACGCCATCGGGGCGAGGAATCTCCTCCGCGGAGGCACGTGCTATCAGGCTTGCCTAGTTCGCTCGCACCGCGCAATAGTACAGGCAAGTACGACAAACTAAAGTGATAGTGTAGAGCCGCATGCGAGGGCTTTAATCATTCATCGTTCAGGCAATGTAATTTGCTTTTCGTATTATAAATACAAGACAGGGCATTATTATTGCTTTTCTCAAGAAATGTGAGGAAATTAATAGAATATTGTACATTGAGGGGTGAAGTGGTAATAATTGCACTTTCTTCAGAGTAATACATATACTTTATACTACAGAAAATAAATAAATAAGTACTTAAAATAATATTGAATTAAAATAGCTACAATAATGGGGAGGCGAAGGCAAAGTGAATTACAGATGGCGCTTCAGTCTTTGGAACAATTGTCAGTTTGAGCTTATATTGTCTGGACTGTGTATTACGTGATTTTACTTTCTTAGATTGTATTTTTTTCGGTTTTGCGGACAGACAATGTATTCTATGCTAACTTAAGCTCATATAAAAGAAGAATTACGGAAAAGAAAAGCCAAAACAACAGGCAAGAAAGTTTATAGCATCTTACAAAAAATTGCTAACAAGCATTACATTTCTCTAAATTTCGTGTAAGATTTACAAGTAATCTTTTTATTTCAGATTAGAAGCATATGATTTAAATTTTAACAAAGCAACTGAGTGTGAATTTCCGTGTTTATAGTTGCCTGATGATGCCTTCTGTGCAATAGTAATTTCAGGTTTCTGTACTGGAATTTCTGTACCATCCAAAATTACACGAACCGTTTTATCATATTTATTTTATTATTCTAAGTTTCTTGAATGACTCTGGCATATAAAATTCTATTAATTCTCTGTTTGGCCCCAATATTGGGCTTATTCCATATTTGATATACCTATCAAATTCATCCAAGTTATAAATATGTTAGAAACTGCTGAGGTTGAAATATTAAAAAACAAAGCTGTTATAATTCAAATGTTGTTTTATTTTGGCGAAGCTTCATCAAATTCATGAAACATTCCTTTTGATTTATAATGTTTCTCAGGCTCAGCAAAGGAGAAAATCGAGGGAAAAGCATATTTTTGTTGATATTTTTTTGCCCACTATTTTTTTTGTTACTGGGAAATCGATGAACTCCAATATTTTACAAGTTACATGCATAACAATGCGGCATTTTCTCAGTATAAAATTAAAAAGTGCAATACTCCAAGAGATTCCTATATGTTTTGACACTTTCTTTGAGGCGGCCGGGTACCAAAGACCAGACGCCACCTATCGGGATAAAATTGCGCTTTTCCTCCCCATTAATTATGGTGTCTTGCCTTTCACCCCGCACTATATATCTATTACACAGACACTGCACATAATAAAGTTTTTGTACTTTTGTAAGTATAGAAAAATATTAAAATACACTTGACCGTTTTTTGACATTTTATTTATGCCTCTCATCTATTACCTCCATAGTTTTAAGGGGGGTCGAAAAAACTTATTTTTTTGGTTCCGACGCACCGTGTCCGAGATATTTGCATTTTTGTAATTTTATTTAGAGATTAGGTTAAAATAAATACTGTTCTTTAAAATGTAGTACCCACACACTATTTAAGTTGTAATTAATAAGAATATAAGTTGATATTAATTGTAATGAAAAAAACTATTTGGGCAAACGAAGAATAAACGTAGAAAAAGTCGCAAATCAAAAATTGTATTAATTTATTGATCTACAGAATGTTTGGTAATAGCCTTATAAAGCCGAATATGGTAGATAGGGACCATCTAACTGAACCACTTTTATTATGGGACCTACTCTGAAATCGCGGAAAACGTATCAGCTGTTTCATACAAAAAATAATAATGAAAATATCAAAATGTATGAAACAGCTGTTATTTTTTTTCGCGATTTCAGAGTTGGTCCCATAGTAAAAGTTGTTCAGTTTGATGATCCCTATCTACCATATTCGGATTTATAAGGCTCTTACCAATCACCTTGTATATATTTAATCGTAATATAGTATACAAATACAAATGTATCTGACACAAGCGTTTTAAATACGTCCAACGGTACTTTGAAAAACAGAACGCCACATTCAATATTTCTTAATCCGTTTTCGGAAAATGAAGTTAGAATGGAAGTCATGTCCTTAAAAAATACAAATTCTGAAGGATATGATGGTATTAACACAAAGGTATTAAAAGCATGCATTGACGAAATAATCAAAGTTTTGACATATTAAATTAACATGTCTTTTTCATCTGGGGTGTTTCCAAGTGCTCTGAAAATATCAGTTGTCAGACCCCTCTTCAAAAAGGGTGACAAAGATAACATAAATAATTATCGACCAATCACTCTGATAACTATATTTTCAAAAATCTTTGAAAAATGCATGTACAAAAGACTAATTGACTTTTGTGACAAATTTAATTTAATACGTAAGGAACAATTTGGATTTCAAAGAAATAAATCTACAGTATTAGCTATCTATAACCTTATTAAAATAATATTGACTAGTATTAACAACAACAAACTGACGACGGGATTATTTTTTGACCTAAGTAAGGCATTTGACTTCGTTTCACACGATTTACTATTAAAAAAGCTAGAAACGATGGGCATTAGAGGTATTGCACTCCAGTGGCTATCGTCATATCTAAAAAATCGAAAGCAATGTGTATCTACAAGTAGGATAGAAAAAAAAGAAAAGGTGACCTATTTATCTAATTACCAAGAACTAAAATGCGGCGTTCCACAAGGCAGTATTTTGGGACCTATATTATTTATTTTGTACATCAATGACATAGCTGACATGACAGACCACAAATTCATATTATATGCAGATGACATCTCAATAATTGTGACCACTGACAAAATGAATAATTCAATAATAAATCATGAAATGGAAGTAAATAATACAATTGACAAAATAATTAAATGGCTTGTAGCAAATAATCTGACAATTAATCTCAATAAATCTTTGTATATTCAATTTAATCAGTCAAAACATCAGAAACATAATTTTAAATTAAATATTCCTAGAATAAAGGAAGAATCATCTACCAAATTTCTAGGTGTTACTATCGATAGCAACCTAAACTGGAAATCTCATAATGAAAATGTTTGTGATAGGGTAAATAAATTTTCTTATGCACTACGACAAGTGAAAAAAGTCACTGATATGAACACGGCTGTTCTCTCATACCATGCATATGTTGAATCCATTTTACGTTACGGCCTTGTGGCGTGGGGAAACTGCACAGATTTGAACAGAGCATTCATAGCGCAAAAGAAGTGCATCAGAGCGATATGTGGAATTCCTACTGATGAATCTTGCAGACCATTATTTCAAAGTCATGGTTTGTTACCACTTCCTTCGTTGTATATATTTGAGATTGTAAAGTTTGTCCACAAGCACAAAGATCTCTTTAAAAAAGCCTGTGATGTAAATAAAAACCGGCAGCACAGAAATATCCATAGACTAATTATAAGTGATTTTCCAAAGTCAGCCAGATTTAGAAAAAGCTGCCTGGTAATGTGTGTACAAATCTATAATAAGATACCCAACGAATTTAAAACACTCAATATGGTGCCCTTTAAAAATAAACTTTTTAGATGGTTGAATTCAATGAATTTTTACAGCATAAAAGAATTTCTTGATCATAAATTCTAATGTCATTTATTTAAAAAAAATATTATATACCATGGTCAAAGTTGTGTTGAAAATGAAAAGATTTGAATAAGATTTACAAGGATTTGTTAGACTTATATTATAAAGATGAAAATTTTTTGTATTTTGTATTTGTATGCTGTTTAATACAGCAAAACATGAGCGCCTACCTTTGTTTTAAGAACTGTAATACCATGTTTTAGACAAATAAAGATTTTATGTTTTATGTTTTTTTTTATAATGTATTAATATTAAAATTAATATAAAATCAATACTTCACCAAACTATCGTTTTATAATTTCCTTGCGTTAATGATGCTAATAGACAACCCTATCACAAGTCGTGACTACTCGTCACGACTTCGACGCAGCCGCCGCCAAACTGGCGCCAAGCTCACACCTACAGGGAGTGCCGCCGCTGTGATAAGGGTCTGTTATATAAACTCAAGCTTTGCCTGCCAAATACAGCTTACATGCTCCTAAAATCATATCTCGAGGACCGACTATTTCAGGTAAGAGTGAAGGATAGTATATCTAACCTTAGAGAAATAAAAGCGGGAATCCCTCAAGGCTCGGTGATAGGACCTGTTCTGTATACGGTATACATATGACCTACCCACCTCAGATGACGTAGTGACAGATTGAAAATCCCTGATTCCAACCAATCTAATAATGGCCTAAAGGCTGATCGCAGACAGAGAAAAAAAGAGATTTTTTTACAGTAGTTTTTTTTAGCATAAACATAAGTTTAGTTTTAGTTCTATCAAAATTCCGTGGGACTTCTGTCGTGGCGCAGACTTACCTTTGTCAGTTCTTCATAGAACAAAAATAACATCCTCGGATGATGTCTTTTTTCCCACGCTTCCTTGAGGTGTTCAAAGTATGGCGTCCAATGATCTGAAAAAAAAAACTTGTTTATTTGGATAATCTTCATAAGTATAAAAATGAATGCTGTTTGTGAGTCTGCCGTCTGGCTAAAATTCATAATAGGCTTTACCGATTTCAATAATTATTTTAGTATTTTTTATTGTTTTGTTTGCTAAAGCTTGACGTCCACCAGGCGGGCCGCATCGGGTGGCATCGTACGTAGTGTTGCTTTCGTTTTAGTATTCAGATTTTTGTTAACTAATTAAATAGATAGCGCTGGTTTTCAATGTTTTAAAATTCTCAAGATAAAATAAATACATAATTATATAAATTGTAGGTGATACAACGTTCACAGGGTTCACTAGTACATAATACTTAATGTAATAGGTACATAATAACCATAGCAGTTAACTCCTATCCATCCTTATCACTTGTTATAAGTACTTATAGGAGAACTTACGCAAATCTTGGATAAAGAAATTCCAATAGGTTTTGAGATCGCCTATGTATCCCTGCGTCCTCATAAGCCTATTTAGATGGTAAAACGAAATGACGACGTCTCTCGGGTCACGCGCCACATACACGACGCGGCCGGTGTCCAGCAGCGTGGGGGGTAGGAGGGACATCGGGAGGTGGGTCTTCACGAACCTCTGCGAAGGCATATCCGCCAGCAGTTCAGTTGCTGGTTTCGTCTCCAATTCTAAGATTTGTAATTTTCTTTCGCTATCGCTGTTTTCCGCCCTGAACCGTTCCATCATTATCGGGTGGACGAACACTGAAAACCTGTTCAAATAAAAATTAATTTAATATTATTGATATACCTACCTAGAACCAGGGGCCGACTAGTATTTAAAATTTATGTAGGTATAAACTTAATCCCTCCACGCGTTCTTGAGGAAATGGGGCTATCTCTTGATGACCAAAAAACAAACAGACAGGGAAAATGTAGTGATCCTAAAAGGATTTCGGAACTTTTAGCTAAGCAAAAAAGGTCTCCTTGCTAGAGTTGTAAGGATGGAACAAACCGTATGTAGATACAGTTAACGGCACGTCAGACTATACATGACCTTGAGATCTCTATGTCGCCTGTTTAACTTACCGTGCTGTCGTCAATTATATTTCGATGGCTGTCGTGCGTAGCTATAGTCCACCCTACCTAATTCAATAGAATTAATGTTGTAAGTAATAAAATTGTGACTTACTCTAGAAAGGGATACCGTTCCGTTAGAGGTATTTGATCAGATTTGGCGTAATCTAAGTCATTTGCCACCATCCATACTAATTCCTGTGTCCATGTTGTACCTGTAAAGTGAGCAAATAATTATTAGAGGAGTAGGTAGGAGTCGTGGTTCGTGCCGTTCGTGGCTGTATTATCACAATCAGTGCAAATCACAGCATAAAGCATTTCGACCTTCGTGGTCGAGAGGGGGCCACGGTTTTTATGGTATCACCATATCTGATTTTGCAGAAAACCCGGGTTCGATCCCCGGCTGCGACAAATTAAAAAACAAACTGTTCTTGTTGTAGGTGTGGGTGCTTAATGGTGGTTACCGCAACACAAGTGCTTTAGCAACTTCATTGGAATCGGAGTAATTAACATGCGATGTTCTCCATATTACACTATAGTTCAGTAGCATTAAACGAAGAAACACTTCAAATCGGATTTAATTCGTACAAAAGGTTTTATTGTTTTAATGGCATCTTTTGTTGCCCAATATGACTATCCTAGGTTTCCCCCCCCGGCGGAGTTGTGCTTAAGTGGTGGGGGGTAAAAGTATACCCCAAAAGGGGATTTGACCTGGAAGGACTGTTGTTCATCAAATTGTGTAAGAAGGTTTTAAAGTTGGTTAAATATGAAACAATTTGAGGGTAGAACGGTTTTGATACGAGCGATAGATTTGGAGACACAGATTTTCGAAATTAGACCAGTTTTTTAAGTTACACGATTTCTAAGAAAATTTCTCCTGTGTTTCTAACTATTGAAATAAGAGAGTGAAAAATCTAAAAAATATATATGCTATAAATCTTAATAAACGTTTTCAACGAAAATTTGTTTGAACGAGATATAGTATAGCAGATTTAGAGATATAGCACATTTTCCATAACCGCAAATCAAACTTTGTTATTCATACAAACACTATGAAAAACAAAGTTATTTTGCATACGAAAAATTATAGTGGTATTAAATATGGTATGCTTTGTGTCTCCAAAACTATCGTTCGTATCAAAACCGTTCTACCCTCAAATTGTTTGGAATTTACCCAACTTTAAAATCTTCTTAGACAATCTTGATGAAAAACGAGATATAACAAAAACACCACAAAAATACCCCTTTTGGGGTACATTTTTACCCCCCACCACTTAAGCACAACTCCGCTTGGGGGGAAAACCTAGGATAGTCATATTTGGCAACAAATGAAGCTATTAAAACAATAAAACCTTTTGTAGGAATTAAATCCGATTTAAATTCTTACCCTACCTACTGACCTACTAAGTTTATTTACTAAAGTTGTAAGCATTAAATTGCACGACTGGCATTCAACTTTGGTAGGAGCATAATTGTTTCAAATAATTACCGGATCGTGGGTAACTGGCTACGAAAATGTCGGAGGATCTAATGGGCATATTGTAGATATTAGCCGCTTCCTGTCTGTATTTATGGGGCAGGAAGTAGCCTTTCGGCCCCACTCGCACGAAGCCAGTAAGTTCACCTGAAAAATATAACAAGTACGAGTAGTACAGTACATAGGTACGACACCTACCCAGTGGCGGATCCAGGATTTTGGTTTGGGAGGGGCTTAACGTAGGTGAGGGCAGGCTTTACCAAGGTAATCAACAGATTTGTTGGGGTGGACCCAAATGATTTGGGGGGCGGGGGGGGCTTGAGCCCCTTAGCCCCCCCTGGATCCGCTAGTGCACCTACCTACTTAAAATTAAGATAATGTCTAGATTTTAAAGGTAGCAAGGTAGGTACATTCAAGTAAGTAAGAGATTATTTTAAGGCTGACTGATATGATAACTGATAGATATCAAGAAAAACCACATGCTATCTTGGTGAGTAGAGAGACTGGTGTTTAATTAGTAAAGTAAATTAAACTAATAAAGACATAATTATAAGTATCTATTTATGTTGTACCTACCTATGCCTAGCGAGATATGTTAACTTTGCCTTAAGGTGTCTCGCAGAGTATAATAGCTTGCTACAATCCTTTAGACTCTCACTGTCTTATTCAGAGATGTTTCACAAAACTGGGGTACAAGACTGTTCTAACAAAACCTGGTTTAATGCTTGTAAACCAATCACAATGCACCTTTTAATCCTTAAACGGTGGGACTAAACGTTAAACTGTCACTTTGAACACGATTTGCGCTAAAATGGCGTTAGTCCGCAGTCTAACGCCATGTTAACTTTGGCCCTAGTTTAACGAACGCACTCTGAATAAGACAGTTAAAGTACAGAATACAATTTACAAACCCATACAATATGTACCTACTGAGTTTGGTTGGTGGCAGGGCTATTTCAAGTCCGCCTGCGGCTAGCTATGGTAGCATCTTACTTTGTCTAACTCTGAAGCCAGAACAAAAATTTTAAAATTGATGTTTTTGAGCAGTTACTTTCGGCCTACTTAATATCAGGGTGAAGGGAAGGCCAAGCCGACTAGAGATGTAAATATCTTCATACCTTCTGTGGGCTAGAAAACACAGTACATATATAAGTTTTTCAAACAGTATGAGAGCTCCATGGAAACGTTCGAATTTGACGGCTGACGTCACTCTAAGAGCTCTAAGCAAAGTTCGCAGTACTTTGGTCAGGGTTGTGACATCGCGTCGCAGTTGTTTCCATAGCGTTCGCGCGTAGCATTCCACGAGACGGCCGGAAAATGCCAACCCTAGCGATTCGACGGAGTGCAATGACAAAAGGGCCTAAGTGACGGTAGCTCTTCTACTGTTTGAAAAAACTTATAATATATCCCCGTCAATTGGTAATGCGCTGGAACCTTGTCAAATTAACATACACATCATCGTCATCCGCAACTAAAAATGACAAAAAACAGTAAAATTCTAATAGGTAATATAATTTATTAATTATTGAATTCTTATTTTCAATAAGAAAGGGTCTAGGTATATGAGAAAATTACAATTGTTTTTCGTTTTTGAGGTTAAAATCATGGCCGCCAGGCGCATTACCAATTGACGCGGATTAGTATACTGTGTAGAAAATGAGCAGAGGTGTAAGATATTCCGATGGAAAATAAGGCGATTAAACACTATACTTTGATATGAAAGTTAAATCAACTTATGATAATTATTACCTAACTACTTACCTAAATGATGAATAAAAAAATGCTTGACCAGAATCAGGTTCAATCATCGAAATAAAATGGGTTCAATGAACTTAGATAAAAACAGAACTCACCAGTAAAATATTTCATGAGGTGTTGAGCTTGTTCTTGCGGCACGTCCTCTAATTTAAGAGGGAATTCTTTGTTCCGTTTGTTCTCCATTTCGGCAAACTTAAAAGTTGAGGTTGCGTAGACAAACAAAGCAAAACTTTCCGTGTTTATATTCGTACGCGCGTCCGAATAACGGGTCCGTGCGCCCGCGCAACTGTGAGCCGAATGCGAGTCGAGTTCACTTTCAAAACTCAATCAAACTTGATTCATACGACTGTCTATGTTCAAGGTACTTACTTGATAAGCTAGGAAGTATGTAAATAATAATTAAGTTCCGATTTGAATTGTTGATTCTATATCTATACCTAACTTAACTAAGTACCTACCTAGTTATTGTTGTGGTCATGATTGTATCGTGATATTGACTTTGAATCTAAAAATAAACTAAACGATAGTATTTTTTATGTAGATATTGTAAAGTTATTACCAATCACATAACAAAAGTAAACTTACGGGAAGTATTAAATATAATTATATAATAAACCGGCCAAGTGCGAGTCGATTTTAGAGTTCCGTACCAAATAAGGCTAAAGGCACTGTGTTAAAGGGCGGGGCTTATCTGTGCTAGATACGCATTAAATTAAGTTGGTACCTATATGTAGGTAAAAAGAAAATTTGGGAATTTAAAAGATAAATAAGATTTATCAATAGATATAGGGTACCTACCTAACCTATTGGTATTTTTTGGTAAAATATACGTTAAGTATACAAAAAAAACATTATAATAACAAAATTTTAAGTTCATAAGTTAAAAAAATACTACGGAATAAAATTTTGGAAAGAAATCTGAATTAAAAACAAAAAATATTGACTTTTGATGTCACATAACAAGTTCTACAATACACGTTCACGTATGGGAGCTCCCCTCTAACTAGGGTTGCCAACTTTTTTTGCATCAAATATAGTATTTTCGAGATTATATAACGAGTAAAAATATAGTAATGGCGAAAAAGTCCAAAAAATATAGTAGTTTGTCGTTTTGTATCGAAGATTTTAAAGAAGTTGCATTTTTCATACTAATTTAATTACCTACTTATGTGCATATACTTAAGTATTTTTTTGCTGCTTTTGTTTCATTTTTCACTTGAAAATATATTGTAGTTTTCTCTTTCGCTTTCTCTTTCCTCCTGCGCTTTTAACAGAGGCATACAATGCATTAGATAGCGCATGCCTTTTATTAAAAAAAACAATTTTTATGGCAGAAAGCTGCACGTGATTACCGTGGTGAAGTGCACGGTTTAGAGGCAAATCAATATTGAATGCGTTTTTTTATATATTTTTAATTTTATAACTCACAAAAAGTATATTTACATTAAGTCCCAAACTGAGCAGAGCTTGTAGGTACTTTGGCAAGGTTCTAAATATAGATGCCTACATAAATAAGTATAAACACAGAACAGAATTAGTGAAAACATTTTTCTTTGTTCTGTGAATATAAACGACCAACAAATGCTTGTGCTGCTACTACTACTAACATCTGCCCCTACTCAGGATTCTAACCCGGGACTTTTGGCGCAGACCATTTGAAAGTTAAAAGCGTTAAATCGCTATTATCATATCGTGTTTCGGTGGTCATGTTAGGGCTAGGGGGGCTGTTTACAGGGTTATTTGTAAAACACCAACAACCTCTCAGGAGTATACAAGGTTATTTTAGTACGAAAAAAAATCAGCTGTTCCATACAAAAGTACAATCCTACTCCATCGAAATGTATGAAACAGCAGATTTTTTTTTTGCGATTTCAAGATTGGTCCCATAATGAAAGTTGTTCAGTTTGATGGTCTGATCATCCCTACGAAAGGTTTTGTATAAACTAAAAATAACCTTGTATAATTACTAACATCCATCATAAACAACAACATTTGTTCTACGACTTTTCCGAAAACAGAAAAAAATATCGACTTTTCATACAAAACTCGATAAGCTGTCAGGGACATTTGTATGGAGAGTCGAATTTTTTTTTGTCGGTTTTCGGCAAACTCGTAGAACAAATGTTGTTAATGATGTTAATAATCTACTCCTGCGAGGTAATCGGTGTTTTACAAATATAACCCTGCATAAAAAACAATGGAGAAGGCAGTAGGAAACAGAAACAGCAAATCACTTGATACCCACTTTATTCCGATTTTAATTACGCGTAAGCCGGTTTACTGAGAGGGAAAGCGCAGGTCAGTGTCTTGCAGGTTGTCGGCCATCCACTGGTCTGCCTCCTGCAGCATCTCCTCGTCGAAGGACTCGCGCCACCCGCCCGCCTTCCCTACACAACATTTTGTT
This sequence comes from Agriphila tristella, assembly GCA_928269145.1. NCBI lineage: Eukaryota > Metazoa > Arthropoda > Insecta > Lepidoptera > Crambidae > Agriphila > Agriphila tristella. The sequence continues at coordinate 23,464,871 of OV743437.1, forward strand.
TTTGTACCAACTCTTTGCTTTGGAGAGAAGAACCCAAAACTTACTCGAGTTAGGTACTAAGCGCCTTATTTATAAAGACATGCAAAGTTATAGGAGGCTTATAAAGGTTGTTTCTTTAACTCTTTCGATACCTAATTGATAAATATAAAACATATTTCAACCGTGCAATTTAGCTAAAATTGAATTATTACGCGTTTGTGAATAAGACCGTAAGCCACTCTCCAGTCCCCCCCTACTCAAATGGCCAACTTTCTATTCGTTTGAACGCTACGCTTACTTTTAAAGCTTAAATATGAGCAATAGACGATTAAATCACATGTCTAAAATTTATATGAATCACAGACTTAGATGTATTGTATCGAATTGACAAGCTTACGGCACGTAATTTTATAGTTTACTTGCTTATTTTAAAGCTTTAATACTTAGCGTAGCGTTCAAACGAATAGAATGTTGGCCATTTGAGTAGGGCCTCAGAAGAGATTATGTCATGTTACCTGCCAAATTATTGGAATGCATTTCAATTACCAACTTATGCACATTAATGTTAAATAGGTAGAGAAATACTCATAATTAGGTACCTACCTTTTCTCATAAAACTGTGGTCTTTGTTGGCAAACTTGTCTATATGCTTAGCAAAGTCATAATTAACAGCTTTATTATTCTTGAAGTTGTCGAAGGCTAGATGTTCACAGGTGCGACGGAGCTGGTCCTCTGTTACAGTTTTCCCTAAGAATTTTGCAACGCGCTTCACACTAGACGGCATGTCCTTTAACAAAATGATGTAGAGGATAGGTAAGTAGGTAAACGTAATTTAGGCTTTCTATAGGCTATTAGGCTTTCTATAGCCATGGTGGAAGGGACCATCAAACTGAAGAACTTTTACTATGGGACGAACTCTGAAATCGCGAAATAAAATCAGCAATTTGTTTCATACAAAAATTAATAAGGAAAATATCAAAAATGTATGAAACAGCTGATTTTTTTTGAGATTGAGAGTTGGTCTATAGGTGGATAGTAAAAGTTGTTCGGTTTGATGGTCCCTATCTACCATGTAGAACCACGTCCGTTACGGTCCGTTTCTCTAGTAACAATTCCTTACTTACCTTCAACATATCTTCATAAAACAAGAATAGTAAGTTAGGGTGATTCCTTTTCTCCCACGCTTCCTTCACGTGCTCAAAGAATGGTGTTACATCAACTGAAATAACAGTTAACCGTTAATTATTAGTCAAAAACTAACGGAATACCTTAACTACACCTAAATTTTACCTAGGCTATGGAGTAAACTGCATTTCCGTGGATAGTACCTATGAAGCCACGGTTAGAGTATATATTCTGTGGCCACGGTAATGTTAAGAGCCATTGTATAGCAAAGAAAAATAGCTAATTCTATAATTTATTTTGACTTTTGAGGCCGTGGTGTACAGATAGTCGTACAGTTATGTGCAACTTTTTCAAAATTAACATGTTAAAAATAAAAAAAAAACTCGCCTGCATAAAAAGACAAGTCAACTGAAAAGATGAAAACAAGATTAAATATAAAAGGCAACGTAATAACATGCAGTCGGAGGCATACATAAAGAAAGTGACATTATGAATGATTTGAATTATATGCCTCCGACTGCATGTTATTATGTTGCCTTTTATATTTAATCTTGTTTTCATCTTTTCAGTTGACTTGTCTTTTTATGCAGGCGGGTTTTTTATTTTTTTTTATTTATACTTATATATATTTTCTTAGTTATTTTATATTAGGGTCATGATATACTTTTTTGAAATCCTTGTAACGAGGCCGTGCCGACCTCCTTCTTCAGAATAAAAACCTTTTTGCAATTTCAAATTCTGTCAACTTTTTTTTCCGAAAAATTCAGACTTCAAAAATTGACTTTTCGCTTGCATTTTCCTCAACAATATTGAAGTGAAGTGAAGTGAAGTGAAATATATTTTATTTAAATAAGCTCACATAATAAGCATTTTTAAATCGTCAATTCTTTTACCCTACCACCCATTATGACGTCTTTTAACTGACAAGAAAAATGGGCGCAAAAAACTTGTCAGCTTTATCAATCAGATGGAACGATATTTACAAATATGTATATCGTTTCCAGACTTTATATTAACAAAGATTAACAAATAAATAACATTATTGAATTAGCTCATTTCTTAATGAGTTTCAAATTTCTTAATCAATTTACAGATTTTAAGCTAAATTCAAAGTTTGAACTTGTTATTCAGTCTAGGATAAAAATAAAAGAAAAACATACAATTCAATATGCATTAAGATAGGTAGTCAGAAGCAGACCCATTCCCACTGGCAGCACCAGTTCCCGAACATGACGCATGAACCAGCCATCTCTTCGCTCAACCATATTTGAGGGAACGTAACGACCCGCCTCATACGACACCACCGCAGAAATGATTAAAGAGAGCATGACATACTAAGACTACCTATGTTAAGGCATCGAATTGAAAATTTATATCCAAAAGCTTTTCATAGGTCTTTCACTAAACTACTGACTATAGAAAGTAAAAATATTGCAATTAAATAAATCAAAACAAGGTAAGCTATTAAGAATTATATTTTTTGAGTAAGAAGTGCCATACATACAGACAATATAAAACAGATCTTTTATATACGAGTTATACGACGCCCTTAATACAAGCAGACAGAAGCAGACCCATTCCCACTGGCAGCACCCGTTCACGAGCATGACGCATGAACCAGCCATCGCTTCGCTCAACCATATTTGAGGGAACGTAACGACCCACCTCACACGACACCACCGCAGAAATGTTTGAAGTGAGCATGACATACTAAAGCTACCCATATTAAGTCGTCGAGTCATGGAATTATATCCTCAACTATATAATTCCATCAATATTTTATAAAGGATTCAGGTTTTAAAATATTATAAAGGAAAATCAGTACCTTGATTACGTAAAGCTGTTGCTAACAATTCTCGATTGAAATCGATTGAAAGCGCGGTTGCATTGCTGCTTTAGTTAAGATAGTTATTGTCACATTGGTTCTTACTAAAGCAGCGATGTAACTGCGATTTCTGTCAGAGTTGATTGCAACAAAGTTACGTAATTACCCCCCAGGTCTCACGAAGTGGTAGCTTATCGTCAGTATAGTACTTAGTCACTTAGAAACTTACGCTTGTCTTTAATGAAAAAGTTCCAGTGCTGTTTTAAGTCGCCAGTAAAGCCCATGAATTTGAAGAACTTATAATGGTAGAAGTAAGAGACGGCGACGTCCCTCGGGTCGCGCGCCACGTACACGACGCGGCAGGTGTCCAGCAGCGACGGCGGCAGCAAAGACAGCGGCATGTGGGACTTGATGAACCGCGGCGACGGATGTTCCGATACCAGCTCGAATGAGTTGGACAGTGGATAAGCGTCTTTAGGGCTACTCCCTTTTAACATTCGTTGGGCCTCCTCGCTTTTGAAGAACATCGACAGCCTGTTTAATTGATATTTTTTTAGATTAATCTACACTTCAAATAAGGGTTCCGTAGAAATTCATTAGAGGAAATTCATATAAAATTGCCAATCTTCTATTAATTATTTATTACAGAATACATAATAGTACCTACAAGTCTATTACCTACCTAAGTTAAGTAGGTAGGGATAATAATACTACTACCTATACTACCTATAGTTATTGAAAATTTTGATTTTAGGCATTCACAATGCTATTTTCGATGAGCTGCTACAGGTGAGTCGATTTTTTCTAGTATTTTTTCAATTACTCCTATGTATTAATTCTCTTATAGGTACCTATATCTAAAATTATCATATCAGCAAGTTATCGATCCTCATCTTTTCTCTCTTTAATTGTAACTTAGCCAAGACGAGTATTTTCTTCTCTTCTACTCACGTCGTGTTTTGTACCTACTTACAGTAGCATTCGCAGTAGTACATTAAGTAAATTGAAAATGTTATTGTTTATTTTATGGGAAATTTAACTTCTTAAAAATTATTCATGCTAATCGCCATTTCAGATTTAATTAAACCCTTAAATATGATATTATAATGTGGGTATTAGATTTTCAAATACTCTTACTCCACGAAGGGAAATCGTGCCACGAGCGGAATGGCCATAGCTTTGTCGAAGTCGAAGTCATTGGCCACGAGCCACACCAGCTCTTGCGTCAAAGTCGTGCCTGGAAAAACAGAACGACGTTTTTCATAGGGAGGTATAGGCACTAGCGGATCCAGGGGGGGGGGGGCTAAGGGGCTCAAGCCCCCCCCAAAATCATTTGGGTTCACCCAACAAATCTGTTGATTACCTTGGTAAAGCCTACCCTCACCTACGTTAAGTCCCTCCCAAACCAAAATCCTGGATCCGCCACTGGGTATAGGTACTTACTTTAGGTAACTAATTTCCACTGAGACTGACGTCGTCGGTTTTTCTCAAAGCGATGACCGTATCTTGTGATGTGATATTACCTATGTGAAAATTCAAGCATGTTCGTTTCGCATTTTGTAAGTTAATGAGTTGCACCACCTAACTTATTTTTGATTCGAAAGAAAAGTTTCGTGAGATTGGGGACAATAGTAAAATTGGAGAAATCCACCATGCATCAGATCAAACTCTTTAGGTAGGTATACATATTTGGAGAAAATGGATAAGATTGGTGTATGAGTTTGGGAAAGAATATAATAATAAGTGAAATTTGAAAAAACAAACAAAATGAAATCGAAATTGAAGTAAGGAATAAGGTGAAATTAGAGAGAAAGGGTTAAGATATGGAAGAAGTAGTGGAGAGGATAGCGAGCTAAGAGAAAAAAGATTTTATTACATAAAAGCAAATGTCTACTAACTATAAGTAGGTACCTGTTTTTGGAAACGATATCAACCATGTGTCATCAGGTCTGAGTGGCATGTTGTAGATTTTGGGAGCCATATCCTTGACTCCTATCGGTAGCCAGTAGTTCTTCGGGCCGATACGTATAAAGTCGTCGATAAAACCTGAACAAAAAGTTTTTTTGTAAGATTTAGTTACCTACCTAAGTAAGTAGTTGTTTAAATTAAATTAGTTGATTAAATGTCTATGTAATATTTGAATTTGCCCTAATCTGCCGAGTCAACCGCAGATACCGCAGTTTCGATTAGCATCATGCTGGACTGTAGTGTGCCTGTGCAACTGTGCCTGTAGCCCTCACTAATGATAACCAACAAAAATCGCCACTCAACGCATTTTCTTTCAGATTTCTTTGTGACCAAGGTGTGACCGGCCGGACCAATATAATGACATAGGTACCTACCTAAGAATGTATTTATCCCATTTCATAAATGAGCGTTCTTTCAAAGACAAAAATCTGAAGAATTATTAGCATTATTATTGATGTCCTACGAACTGTTTGTATTATATTATATTGTACAACTGTTTGTTATCCCTAATAAAATAAAATAAAATAAAATAAAATAAAATAAAATAAAATAAAAAAACTGCAGTGTTGGCGGTTCGGGACGTAATGAAAGTCTGACTGCGGTCAAATACTGATTTATTATAGTTAGTACCGCACAGGGCTTATGTACGAGGAGATGAGTGTGTGTTTAGGTACATGTTAGTACACACACACTACAGAACTTTTATAAAGGTGCTCCCTCACCGGGAGAATTCGCGTGTAATGTAACGTTACCGATTTGAGCATTACATCAGTGAAGGAGGAGAACCGAGCATTACAATGCGCACCTTGTATTGTAATGAATACATCAGTGAAGGAAGAGAATCGAGCGAATGCTCGTCAGTCAGGGAGGTATTATTGTAATGTAATGCTCAAAGAAAAGACGAATCTATAATGTTACAGTACACGTGAATGCTCCCGGTGAGGAAGCACCTTAAAGCAAAGTTATTAAATTAGTGCAAGTGGAATTTCAGCTTGTCAGAGGCATTTTTCAAATAACGAATGAGAAAACGCCTAAAATATTTATTTTTTCACTTAGGAGTACATTTAAAGGAACAAATACAAAAAACTATTTTAATTACAGAGAAAATAACATATTAAGAAATTCTGAAATCGGACACATTTAAACATGTTTTTTTTGTGCTTTCGAAGATTCTGAGGCCATTTTTTATTTTTTTATAGGACTTATGAGGTATTTGTCTAATTTTTTGCGTGTTTTATATATCCATATATCTATATAGTACACTTACCTACCTATGTAATCTTAATAATATTATAGGCTTAGAATAATTACACCTAGAACGATAATTCTCTACAAAGCGCGCTGTCAAAAGTGAGGCAACTAAAACAGCCAAAATGGCGCCGTTTTCAGATTTTTATTGTCCATTATTACATAAGCATACCTAATAAGTACAAAACAGTTTCAATTTCCCTACCTTAAAGAGATTAATTATTATATTATTGGACTTTAGTTACGATTAGGTAACGTATGAAGGATATAAATCTGAAAACTGAGCCATTTTGGCTCAGTATAAGTTGCCTCACTTTGCATACGCGGACACGGCTTCTAGGTGTAATTATTCTAAGATTATAGGTAAGTACTACATAGTATAAAAATATTAATCTTTGGGCAAAAAAACATCCCAGCATATTAAAAGTCCACTTGGCAACGCCCAATCTTACGCTTGATGCAAGAATTGATAAATTCACACATTTCACACTCATAATATCTGAAGTAAACTAGATAGGTAGGTATCTCAAACAAAGAAGAAGTATTACTTTCACCAAAATATTTATACACTTCGGCATGCTCTTCTGGATCCAACTGTTTTATTTCAAAAGGATAATCTCCTGAATTTTCACTCATTTCTAAACAATTAAGAAAGCGAATAATGTGAACAGTGTTTTCTGTTTTAATAACGGTAAGTCAATGATTTTTTTATATCAACATGAAGGATAGCTGAGCCAATCATAATACCTACCTACATACAATGCATTTATCTAAATTTAATCTTTATTTGTTTCAAGATATCAACATCGTTTATCGTTTTATATTTTTTTTATTGAGATCGCTGACGTAAAGACTTGACGAGCCATCAAACAAGGACGAGTTAAAGTCACTGCAAATATTTTGGCAGAAATATTTTTTCCCGTTGAAGGCTGCCACACCGCCCGCGTACCAACCTTGGCAACTATAGAAATGGTGAAATTGGTGAAGTCTCCATTATTGGTTTGATTCCTCCGTGGTCAAGCAAGTAGCTTGCATGCACATCAGTTTTCATGATCCTCCATATCTGAAGTTCCGGGTTCGACCCCTGGCTGGGCCTATTGGCTTAGAGAAATGCTCTAAGATTTTATGCCTATTTTAGATACTCGTGATACTTAGATCCTTTACCTACCAAATTCGTGCCGAGTAACGAATATACCCGAATATGGTGTTTACATACTCGTCTTCGAGCCTATTCGTCTGTACTCGGCGAGTATCTAAAATGGGTCTGCAACTTTATTTCGAAAGACGCAGGCTCGATAAACGATTGCTCGAATTAATTATTGACCGACAAACTATTGGTCGAGGAGTCACTGTTTCGAATAACTTACTTTCGAAAGACGCATGCTCGATGAACGATTGCTCGAATTAACTATTAACTGTTTCGGGATAAAGATTTTTATATTTAATTATGGTAATTTATTAATAAAAATACAAATATTTGGAGGGTTTCATAATAAGGAATAATATGAAGATACTTTAAAAAAAGATGTGAGGGCAATAAATTAAGCTTTTAATACTTACGAAATAAAAACTAAAACATTTAATAAGTAATACTTTTTTTTTTGTTTTTTAAGAATATAAATTATATTATGATATAATAAAAATATACTTGCGAAAATAAATAAAATCAATTTAATAACAACCAAAGTTATGCTAGTATTATGCGAATTTGACTTAAAAATTGTAAATTAAGGTCACCATCTAACTCAAATTTATAAGAATTCATATAATGAACGAAGTGAACAAAACATATAACGAATGTACTCTAAGAAACTTAATTAAATACATTATTTGTTTTTTAATTTACATTTAAATTATCTTAAATATAAATAACCAAGCAAGCAAAATGTATCTATAATATCCCTGATTCGGTAGTGACACGAACTATAGGAGTCACACGAACTAGGAGACATACGAAACCGCTATTTCCTGAGTCGATTTATTGCAATTGGGTTGGTAAACTTTTTCGAAGAGAATTGTTTTATATTTTTTTTTGATAGCACAAGTTTGAAGAATAAAGAAAATAATATTATGATTTTTTTATTTCACCTTGTTAATCAAATATATTTTTTTATATTATTATCGCGATAAAATATCAAACGAACGGCTGAACACGAAGTTCCCTTGCATTTACTGATAAAAAACTGATTGACAGGACAGATTTGACAGAAGGTGACAATGAGTAATCCAATTATTTTAGTTGGTAATCATTAATCACAACCTAATGTTGTTGTTTGTTTTTCAGCTTATTTATTGTGATTTTCTAGTGTTTTTCTTGATCAGTTATGGGAGATGGATCAGCTTGAAGAAATCCATTATCCAGCTTATTACGCCGATGAAGTACCTACACTGCTTTGTTCCGTTTTGTTTGAAATATAGATGTGACCATCCGCAGAACAAATTTTGTACAATTCCCATACCTTTGAAAGAGATTAAACAGGAATTGCCTTCAGAGAGCTTTATACGTTTGTGATGATCACGTAAAAATATATGTATATCTACAAACTTACAAAAGAGTTATTTTATTTATTTTAGCTGACTGTGACTAACCTGACAACTAGTTGACATTGCCAATGCCAAACTTTTCATTTTTTTTATTTGAGCAAAAGCATTACGCATACAGCCGTAATAGTGATTTATTGTACTATTTTGTAAATTTTAATTTTAAATTATTATTTAAATTAAAATGACGTATTATAAAAATTCCGCAATTGGTTATTCCTGACTCCAAAGCCAAAAGCTACCAGAAAATATATAATTCACAACAGTTTTGAAAAAGTTTACCAACCCAATTTTAAAGGAATTATTCTGCTTGCATATTTTTTTTCTTAGTCAAATCAATATTAATGAACGCAAGAAAGCACTATTAATTTTTTTATGCAAATGGACTTACCGAACGCTAGTTAGCGTTCGGTAAGCTAGCGCTACGCTTACGATGGTGACAAGGAATACACGCCGCACAACTGCCCGTGGCTGACGCAGAGTTTCAAACGCAAATTGCTCTCTGTTCGGTGCATGTAGCTTGCGCACGTTGAGGCGCGGGTTACTTGCGCTGCGCGGGTGTACAATGAGCTGGACCCGCTTTACGTGTTTCCTCGGAGCATGTAACCTACGCAAGTGCTTAACTTGCGCGGGCTACTTGCACCGTGTAGAAGCACCCTTAGATCAATCCAAGTCTAATTTCAAAATCAATCGCTTTCAAGATGTTATACATTGATGCTTCTTTTTGGCATAAATAAAAACTTACCAAAGAAATGACGCAATGTGTCACATCCATCTGTCATATGAAAGCGATTGCGGTAGATTTCGAAATTAGGCAATTAGCCCCCAGATCCAGAGGACCTAGTGCGAGTTGATGTTTTCACTTGTCGCTATCGAAAACTATCGTTTTCTCTCTTTCACTCGTATATTGATTGTGAAAACACGCACGGTTTGGAGGCAATCATTAGCCCCTTCTTACACAGCGCTACTGAAACCTGACGAAACCGGTTAGTAATTATAGTTACAAACTAATTTGTGACAAAGATTCGTACACGGCACTACCAAATTTATTTGAAACCTACACGAAACGCGGTGTGTGTGTTGTTTCGGGATATTATTGAAATGGCTAGCAATTCGAGCGATGAGGAGTTATTACTTCTATACTACATCAGACTGCATCCCACTTTACTCCAAGCTTTCTCGGTCACATCCCAACGCGAATACTCTTTTAATGTGTAATTACACAGACACATATGATTTTCCACTTCTTGGACAAATTGTATATTTACTAATGGTTAATTAATTTTCACTGAACCGCAGCATAGTTTCCAGTTTCCATTAGTAATCAGTCGACGCGCGACTGCATGACCGGTCGCTGGGTGATTAGTTACTGACGCGTTCCAAACCAGTTTGAAATTGGTAGCGTCGTATACGGAGCGCCATTGAAATACTAGTGCTGTGACGTTTTAGTAACTAGTTGGTGATTAGAGTTTGAAACTAGTTTAGTTTGAGTAGCGCCATGTAAGAAGGGCCTTATTGTATGCGTTTGACGCAAGTTGAATGAGCGGTTTTCAAAAGGCAGTTTAAGAAAAAAAAGTAGTTCATAAAATAGAACTAGATGTCGTTGTACTTAGTAGGTAGCTTTTTATGAAAAATATTAAATGTAATTACTTTTTTATTATACGTTTGTTGAGTATGTGGTTTGTTGCGTTGTGCGTAGGTTGTCCGATGGCGTGTTACGAAGAACTTTTATATGACCAATATGACCATTAGTGGGAAATAATATTTAAAAAATCGACTTAGTTGAAGTAACGCCATCTGTCGACATAAAATTATACTAAAAATCTCTGCTGTCAGAAAACCGCTCATTGAAAGTGAAAGGGAAAGCTCACGGTTTAGAGGCAATCAATATTGAATGAGTTTTTATATATTTTTAATTTTATAACTTACAACAAGTATATTTAGTCCCTAACTAAGCAGAGCTTGTAGGTACTACGGCAGAGTTCTAAATATAAATGCCTGCATAAATAAGTATAAACGACCATGAATGATTCGGGAACAAATGCTTGTGCTGCTACTATTACTAACATCTGCCCCTACTCAGGATTCGAACCCGGGACTTTTGGCGCAGACTATTTGAAAGTTACATAGGTATCGCTCTTTATACAGGGTTATTTGTAAAACAACAACAACAAAAACCTCGCAGGAGTAGATTACTAACAAACATCATAAACAACAACATTTGCTCTACGACTTTTCCGAAAACAGAAAAGAGTCGATTTTTTTTGTCGGTTTTCGGCAAACTCGTAGAACAAATGTTGTCAATGATGTTAATAATCTACTCCTGCGAGGTTGTCGGTGTTTTACAACTAACCCTGCATAAAAAACAAAGGAGAAGGCAGTAGGAAACAGAAACAGCAAATCACTTGATACCCACTTTATTCCGATTTTAATTACGCGTAAGCCGGTTTACTGAGAGGGAAAGCGCAGGTCAGTGTCTCGCAGGTTGTCGGCCATCCACTGGTCTGCCTCCTGCAGCATCTCCTCGTCGAAGGACTCGTGCCACGCGCCCGCCTTGCCTACACAATAACTTAAGTTAACAACCTCGTTGTTTTTGTACCAACGCTGCATTGGAGGGAAGAACCCAATAGGTAGGTACTAAGTACTTAGGGAATAACTGCCTTATTCATAAAATTTACTGAAAAAAAACATTTTTAAAAACACGTTTTTATTATAAAAAGTCGGACTAAAAAATGGACTAGTAAAAACAGACTAAAAAGTATGAAATAATTTTTTCTTTAAATATTTATAACCCTACATAAATTTTAAACCTAAAAACGTGGGGCGCATGCTAGACAATATGGATGATACATTTTACAAATTGCGCCCCACGTTTTTAGGTTTAAAATTTCTGTAGGGTTATAAATATTTAAAGAAAAATCTCTTTTATACTTTTTAGTCTGTTTTTACTAGTCCGTTTTAATGTTTTTAGTCCGACTCTTTTGTAATAAAAACGTGTTTGTAAAAAAGTTTTTTTTTCAGTAAATTTTTATTTTCTGCCTTTTAGTTAACGAGCTAAGGCTAAAAATATACCATCTCCTATCGGAGTTCGCGTCAAGACGATTCCAACGAGCCGAAACTCGATGGGGTTGCATGGTTTTAATACAGAGTCCCAGTGGCCTTCTTCCGGCTCTATCATCAGACCCTGGAAACTTCCCAACAAAGTACTCGTCAAGACGATTCAAACGAGCCCAATCTCGATGGGGTAGCGTGGTTTATTAAAGAGTTCCTGTGTCCTTCCTCCGGCTCCATCATCAGACCCTGGAAACTATTTCCAAGGTCTGATGATACCAACAAAGAGTTCGTCGATTCAAACGAGCCCAAATTTGATGAGGTTGCACGGTTTCAATAATGAGTTCCTATGGCATGGCCTTTCGGCTTCATCATCAGACCCTAAACCACGTCTCCCATTAGAGTACTCGTCAAGACGATTCTAACGAGCCCAAACACGATGGGGTTGTATGGTTTCTTCATAGAGTTCCTGTGGCCTTCTTCCGGCTTCATCATCAGATCAGCTCAATGACACCATAATATTGCATTGCCTTCCAGTTCTGGCCTATGTTCAAAGTTTTAAGTCTCTAGCTCATCGGGAAGTTAGGATAAAATCGTTCGCAAACTATGTGGAGAAACACACAAACAAACAATCAAACAAACGCGAAAGCAACCTAATAAAAACGTGTTAAAAACAAGCAAAGGAGGCTTTATAAGTGTTTTGTTTCTTTTACTCTGTTGCTTTTACCTAAAATAAATCCTCATCCGAACCCTTAACGTCTGCTGTCAAGTGGCTGTCAAATTGGCATTGACAGTCGGTGTGTGTCTGAAAATCGAACTCGGGCGCGCGCGCCTCATTGTTTCAAAATACAGTGAAAATCGTCGTGCAGCTTCCCAGTAAGTACATTTTCCTTTTATTTTAACGTTGTTTCATCGAGCCTTGCTGAAAAAGTGACTTTACGTCGGCGATACTTGTATAATCCTAAAATTCTCTTCAATGGTGGACTAAGCGTTCAAAGCGATCGCTACATCTACATAACATACTCTTTTGACGAATTATAAATACATAAAACATTTGAATTAATTATAATTAGGCGTCTATTAAAATAAAATTGGCTGAATATTTTTCTATAGGTAGGAATAAGCTCCCTTAGTAACAGAAAAAAGTTTCAGAATTTTTGGATGCGTGAAAAAGTTAAAAAAAATTAAAGTCTCTTCGACCAAGTAAGAACACTAGCGCCCCTAGCGGCGTGAGGTGAACGATTTCAAAAGTTGTAGGGGTTGTAGTACCGTTGTAGGCAAAGAGAAAGTGCGTGCGTTACGTTTTGTGTTTTAATTTTATTATCGTGGGATTTTAATATTACGGAAATAAACTGATAAAATGTCGCAAAAAGCTTGTACTTTTGCTCGTGGTTCAATTTGTGCTGTTAATGGATGCAAGGATTATACATTTCAAAAAGATTCCAAGTCGTTCTTCAGAATGCCTAGAGATTCAGAGACGTAAGTTTCAATGCTTGTTTATAATTATTATAAAACTTATTAATTTTTGTTTTTTTAACTGTTCGACTGTTTGTTATGATTTTCAGATTGAAAAAAAATGGATCATAGCTTGTAAACGAAGCGATTTAGATTCTTTGATAAAAGTAAAAGTTGCTGAATACTTTAATAAGAATTATTATGTGATTTGTTCCGATCATTTTGACATAGAATGCTTTAGAAATAAGGATTTATACAGTAAGGGGTGAGTTTTTTATGCTTGAATATGTGATTTGATTACCTATCTTGTAACCTGATAGAGGACTAAGTATGTGTTTATATTTTTTGTTTCAGACTAACTACTACCAAATTCAATTCCAACTTTGAATTTGTATAATGATAAGGAACCTATTAAAAGAAAGAGTCGATGTGATACAAGTATTGTGGAATGTGCAACAAGATAATATATATTTAGTTATGAATGATCATCATCATTATTAGCCAATATTCCATTCACTGCTGAACAAAGGCCTCCTCCAATGCGTACCTTTCCTCCCGATCACTTGCCATCCTCATCCAGTTACATTTTATTGTATAACTTATAATAATATATGTTGTTTGTTGTAGTTTAAAGAAAATGAAATTAAACACAGAAATAGAGAAGGAAAATGAAGCCCCTTTTCCAACCTCTGTTAGCAGCCTACATTCAAATTTTTCAAAAGGAAAATTCACAATTGAAACAAATTATCCAGGATTATAAAAAAAATATTAAGTAATAAGTGTAGTCTCTTGTCGAAGTATAAGAAGAAATCCTCACTTTTGAAACAAAAGTTACTGCAATCTAAAAGTAGCAATTCTGTTACCCAATCTAGTAAGATAGGTAGGTAACTAAAGTTTGCGAACAGTTTATAAGATCCCGAGAAAAATTAAGTAGTAAAGGTAAATTAGGGAGACGATTTTGAAACATGTGTAAAGAGCTTGTTCTTTATTACTATTCCACAAAATCATACATATTACAGAAGGCTTTTTTCCCCCCAATGAAAATACCAAAATAATGACAGATATTATTAATAAAGTTTTTAAAGATGATATAGATAAAAAAATACATTAAAATATCTCTAAATAATGTAAAGGCCACGTTATGTTCAAATGTAAACACAGAAGACATGTTAGTATGTAAGGAATGTACTAAATTGTTTTTAGATAAGTAGTTTAAAGTGTTAATTAAAGCCAATTTAAATAAAATTATCAACACAAAAGAAGAAAATTACGTATTCATTGATTTATTTGATGTTTTATTTATTTAGTTAGTACCCGGCAGCTCTATAATGAAAGCTCTCCACTATACTACAGAACCAACAAACAAAAACGTTCACCTCATGCCAACAGATGGCGCTGTTTCGGAGGTTGCCAAGTCAATGTATGGGAAACGTCAAGAGTGCGTATTAACTCTGGTCTATAGTATTTGCTTCGACTTCACAAATATACAAAAGTAACAGCAGAATGGAAATAATGACTTTTATTATTTTACTCTTTGTGCCACAAACACAAGATTAGATGGTATGAAAAAAAAGTTTCAAAGATGACAAATGTCAAAATGTCAAAACTTTTTATTTTTTATTCGTGTTGTAGTCAAGGACGTTCATAAAAGGACTGAGTACTCTACAAAAATTCTCACTATGCGTTTAAAAGAAATTCAACTTTATCATTTTTGTCATAGAGTTGAAATTCTATCGACGACATTTACTGAAGACTCTACTGTGTGAATGAAACATCACCAAGTAGATGAGGATGTCTCGTTCGCACAATTGCCATTGCTAAACAATAATACCACGATGGTAGGAAAAAAAATGTACGTTACCAATCACGTAGTGTATCAAAGTTAAGGATTCGAAGTGGAATATTGAAAATATACTACTTAAATATTAATTTAGAATAACACATAGTTATTGTGAAATAAAAGTGAACTTACTCTTTTGATTTAATAAGATTTTCACAATAATGCTAATCAGCTATCATCGGTGAGGTGGTGTTAAATTCAAGTGTCAATCCTGGCAACTCCGATATTGTTTTGGCGCCAAATTTCAATTTTAGAATTTCAATATTTAGGTAATATGCCTTTTAAAAACTAGGGTGACCATAAATACTACACCATTTCAGATTTTCAAAAAACGAAATTGTTCTATTGAAATAACTGAAAGTCGCAGGCGAGGGGTAACGTTAATATTAATAATCAAATTCATGTTTTTGCGCCGATTTCGATGAAACTCGGTTTAAGCAACTATTTCGACAAGAAAATAACAACGATATGTTAAAAATTTTAAAAATCCAAGATGGCGGCCAACTTTTTTGTTTGAAGGCCGATTTCATCGCAACTCGGTTTTTGATACTATTTTGACAAAAAAAAAATATTTTTAACATTGTGTCGTTGAAAAATGCTTGCACCCATTTTTTAATTTCACTAGTAAAAATTGGTGCAAGTATTTTAGACCTTATTGATATATTTACCAAAATAACAGTTTTTAATGAAAGAGAATAATTATGGTAGAAAGCAACCGAATTTTAAAAATCAATAAAGTCGAAAATCGTTTGCATCTGTTTTTTAACTACAGATCACTAGACAATGTTTTCCTACCTTCACTTGTTTTTCCAACATTCATTTGATTTCCGAAATACACGCACATTGTATTTTTATCAAAATTGGAATAAACTATAGTTATGTCATTATTTACACTTGAATTTTTGTAGATATTGGTTGATTAACCATATTTATAAATAAAAACAAGAAAGCAACCTAATAAAACGTGATAAAAAAACGTGAAGATTTATTTTTAGTAAATTATTATTTTCTGCTTTTCAGTTACGAGTTAAAACTAAAAGTATACCACCTCCTATCGGAGCACTCGTCAAGACGAATCAATCGAGCTCAAACTCGATGGGGTTGCATTGCATGATTTTATTACAAAGTTCCAATGGCCTTCTTCCGGCTCCTTCATCAGCCCCTTGGATATTATTCCCCAACAGAGTATTTGCCAAGATAATTCTAACGAGCCCAAACACGATGGGGTTGTATGGTTTCATCATAGTGTTCCTGTGGCGTTCTTCCGGCTCCATTAGCAGATCAGCTCAATGATACCGTAATATTACATTACCTACTAGTTCTGACCTGTGTTCAAAGTTTCAAGTCTCTAGTTCATCGGGAAGTTAGTATAAAATCGTTTGCAAAATTTGTGCTCAAACAAACAAACGAAAACACACACAAACGAGCAAGCAACCTTATAAAAACGTAGCAAAAGTATTAATTGTAAATACAGAACTACCTAAGTACTTAAGTTTATATTAAACAGTTTAAAGTAATAAGTATGTCTCCGACCAACCATACACTTTGGTCACCCTAATGAAGAAAGAGATACAATTATCTACTTGACCTCTCTGTCGGCTCGTTTTGGGGCGAAGAGCTCAATCTGGTTTATACTATCCCCGTCAATTGGTAATGCGCCTGGCGGCCATGATTTTAACCTCAAAACCGAAAAACAATTGTATTTTTTTTGATATACCTAGATCCTATCTTATTGAAAGTAATAATTCAATAATTAATATATTATATTACCTATTAGAATTTTCTTGTTTCATGACATTTTTAGTTGCGGATCACGTCAACGTGGATGTTAATGTGACAAGGTTCCAGCGCATTACCAATTGACGGGGATAGTACCGAAGGGATTTGCTACATCTATGGTTGTAGTTATGGCAAATGGTAGCAAAGGTATTACCTCCATTATGCTGTTACTTTTACACATTTGTCGAAGATATTTTAATCTTTTACATTTTTTTTACTCAACGGAAAAATCTGAAACTTTTTTCTATTACTAAGGGAGCTTATTCCTACCTATAATAGTTATTTGTTATACAAGTGACCAAAATCAAATTGTGCTGCGAGTGGCGACTTTAAATCACGAACTAGCGAAGTAGTCTAGAATTGAATCACGAGCGTAGCGAGTGATTCTAATATAGACTACTGAGCACAGTGAGTGATTTAAAGGCACGAGGCAGAACAACATTTTGGTCGAGGCTGACATACCTAAACTAGGTAAAAGCCTCTAAATTAAAATAGATAAAAAAAAAAAAAAACATTTTGGTCTCGTGTAAAACATACAACTTTTCACCTCGACCAGCGAGAAAATTTTCACGTGACTTTCCTGGTAAAAAAGCTTAATTCAGCATTAGAAACTTGTTCACTTAACTCTTTTGGAGTTAGACAACTATCTTCATCGTTGGACGCATACATTTTTGTAATTTATCACGAAAATAATTCAATCAAACCTATGCTGAAAAATTTTATTCATAGAGTCAGTAAAGTAGATTCCCGTCCGTCGTTTTGATTACATTGCGTTGTGTTTTTCTCTTATTCATTAATATTCCATCTTATTTATTTATTTATAATCATAAAACATATAATTTGTTAATTAATTTCATTAATTTTTCTTATTTCATATTTGTTTCATACATGTGACCTACATACTCTTTATTTCGAATTATCAACCTTCTTTTTTAACAATCCTTATTTAAAACTCCTTGGTATATCCGTGCATTTTATTTTTTTGCTTTTTAATCCGTGTATGACACCATAAAGCACTCTATCTATCCTTTTCTCACATATCAATTTTACAAGTGTCATCCTTGTCACTTTATTTGTTTTTTCTTTATTATTTTAAAAGTTGGTGTTAGAAATTAAAAAAGAACTTTGTCTCACGCTCGCAGCAAAAATCGATTTTGCTGCGAGTTTTTACGCGCCAAAAGCAGCCTTTTCGTGCTGGAGAGGTGAAAAAAAATATTCAGCCAATTTGATTTTGTTCAGACATTCCCCATTGCAGTCGGGGGACCGTTTTGTGGATCAATGTTTAATCAAATAGGTCCCCCGACTGCAATTATACTTGTTATTTTATTTTTGAGTTCGTTTATGGCAGGGCAGTCGTGTTTTTAAATATTTTTAAATTTATTTATTTTTATTTCACACATTTTAGTGACAAATTATAAAGTTTTGGAATGTGCTCATTAGGGCCTTTCATTTGATGCCCACATTGTAATAATTAAAGAAAAAAATGTTTTTTTCACATGTGAAAGGGCGTCCTTAAGTCGCCTTATTGACTTTTCCCAAAAAAAATATAGCCAGTGTCACTCGGAATGATGTAAGAATTCTAACGATACCCTATACATTCAAATCCGTTAAGGCATTTAGAAGTTATGGTGGAATAAAGAAACTCACATACCAACAAACATACATTAACCCTGAACACATATACACTCTTTTTGCTTTGGGCAGTCGTGTAAATAAGGCCGTAAGTAATTATACAATATGTTTGGTTAGCGATGTCGGAGCTTTTAAAGGCAAATAATATGATCAATTTTATCGACAAAACCCCCCACGAGTTGGGGTCCTTGGGGTCTATCCCCTCTTCTGTTGGAATGATCGGCATTTTGACTTTTTGTTTTGGATGGTCCTGCCGAAAAATATTAATTTCCCCGAATTTAAAAGTCCTACATTCATAAAAAAAATACATGTGAAAGCTAATAACATCACCTATTAAGTGAAAATAATAATAATGTGAACTTTTAACTACAATACGTCATAAAAAAATACTAAATTTTTATCCAAAATTAGTGTCCTTTTTTTTAGTTTTTCTCACAGATCTCAAAGACTACTAATATTAATGTCAATTTTTTTTGCATTTTTACAATATAAAGGAATATTATCTACAAAACGACATTAAAATCATTGCTCTAAATTACATATTTCGAGAGTAATTGTTGTTTGAATATGACCCTTACGTAACTAATAAAATTGTATTTTTAGAAAATGGGCAAATTTAAAAACATTTTTATCGGTTTTTTAATTAAGGTGATAATTTTATCTGAAAATAAATGTCATTGAACTATAAAAGCATGTATTTACAAGTTTTGAATTTAAACCATTTTAGAAAATTAACATTTAGTGGTTGTAGGGATAATTTTCAAAAAACAATAACTCTCGAAATATGCAATTCAGAGCAAAAAATTTTAAATGATTTTGTAGATGATATTCCTGTGTATTATAAAAATGCAAAAAAATTGCACATTAAAGTCCTAGTTAGTTTTTGAGATAAGTATGTAAGAAAAACTAAAAAAAGCACACTAATTTCGGATTAAAATTTACTTTGGTAATTTTTTATGACCTATGAAAGTTATAAATTTGCATAAAGGTTTTTTTCTGAGGAAGGAATATCACCTATTGAGATAGAGTATTTTTTTTAGCTGTAGGACTTTAAATCCGGAGATATTAATACTTTTCGACAGGGCCACCCAAAATAAAAGTAAAATTTAAATAAAATGCCGATCATTCCAAATTTCCAACAGGAGAGGGGAATGTAAGTAGGTTTAAATTAGGTACCTACTTATGCCACAGAATACATAATAGTACAAGTCTTAACATTAAACATCACATTAGTTAAAATGTAAGTAGGTAGGTAGTAGAGTACAGAAATAGGTACTCATATTGGGTAGGTTAGGTACCTTTTCTCATAAAACTGTAGTCTTTGTTGGCAAGGTTGTCTATATACTTAGCAAAGTCATAATTAACAGCTTTATTCTTCTTGAAGTTGTCGAAGGCTAGATGTTCACAGGTGCGACGGAGCTGGTCCTCTGTTACAGTTTTTCCGAAGAATTTTGCAACGCGCCTCACACACGACGGCATGTCCTTTAACAAAAAGACGTAGGTAGGTGGTAGGTAAAGGTAGCTTGATCATTTAGAAACAAGAACTAGAACAATTATTGTCTCTTATAATAGAAAGAACAAATTCTTCACTCACTTTCAACATATCTTCATAAAACAAGAATAGTAAGTTAGGATGGTTCCTCTTCTCCCACGCTTCTTTCACGTGCTCGAAAAATGGTGTTGCATCAACTGAAAAGAAAGCTATTTAAAAGATCGAATTCAATGTGTGGAAGTATCTAAAATGCAAGGTAAATCTAGGAAATCTTTTACGTCTAAATATCGACAAAATAAATGTGGTGTACGTACAGTAGGAGGCACATATCTTGAAATCGGGTGGGGATTGCGCGGAATGCGTATTTTGGGCATGCACACAAGAGCATCATGCGCGAGTTTATCCCCACTCACAGAGTAGTCATTTAGAAACTTACGCTTGTCTTTAATGAAAAAGTTCCAGAGCTGTTTTAAGTCGCCAGTATAGCCCAAGAATTTGAAGAACTTATAATGGTAGAAGTAGGAGACGGCGACGTCCCTCGGGTCGCGCGCCACGTACACGGCGCGGCAGGTGTCCAGCAGCGACTGCGGTAGCAACGACAGTGGCATGTGGGACTTGATGAACCGCGGCGACGGGTATTCCGACACCAGCTCGAATGAGTTGGATATTGGATTTGGATCTGTGTCATCTGGGATACCGGCATTTAACATTCGTTGGGCCTTCTCGGTTTTGAAGTACATCGCTATCCTGTTTATTAGATTTTTTTTTTGGATTAATCTACACGTCAAACGGGCTTCCGTTTTATTAATTTGGTATTGAAATGCGGATTTATTGACTAGCATTCGCCCGCGACTTCATCCGCGTGGACATTCGGAAAATCTCTAGAAGGAATCTTTGACCGGAATAAAAAGCTCCTCTTTTATAATTATCTGTGTGCAATCGAAAGACGTTTTTATGTGAATGTGCGTATTATATTTTTTGGAAAATTGATAGTATATTATTTTCCAATTTTACGCACTATGACACATACGCAAAATGACACATACGCGAAATGACACATACGCGAATTGATACATACGCGAAATAACATAAATTAAAGACGTAAAATTGAGTTGCGAGTAGATTATATAAGGTCCTTCTTAAATAGTGCACATAATTTTAAAGGGTCAATGTACTCATGCATACAAACAACTTTTACTATGGTACCAACATTGAAATCGCGAAAAAAAATCAGCTGTTCCATACATTTTGATCTATTCGATTTTAAATTTTCTGGAATAGAAAGGTTGGTAGGTTTGGTTTGATTTTTGATTTTCCCGACGTTTCGGCACCTTTGCAGCTGCCGTGGTCACGAGGGACTGAAGCTGCTCGTAAGCCTACTCTCAAGCAGTGAATTTTTAATGACGTTCAGAAATAAATACTAAACAAAAAAAATTATTTGTTTCAGATATCCATCCAATTGTGAATATTATAAACTAGCTCGCGATTCAGAACGTTTGCCGCAAGGCTGCTCGCTCGGTGGGGACCCGACTAATCACGTAAAAACGGCTGATCGGAATTTGATAAAATTAAAACATAGCATTATTTCTATTATTTTCTTGACTCACGGCGCCATAAAAATGTACAGTAGCATTCTCAGTAGCCAGTTACATTACTTAAATTAAAAATCTTATTGTTTATGGGAAATATAACTTTAAAATTCTTTATGATAATCGGAATTTCGGCTTTAAACCCATAAATATGCATAATATGTATTAGATTTTCAAATACTCTTACTCCACGAAGGGAAATCGTGCCACGAGCGGAATGGCCATAGCTCTGTCGAAGTCGAAGTCATTGGCCACGAGCCACACCAGCTCTTGCGTCAAAGTCGTGCCTGGAAAAACAGAGCGCCGGTTTAGATATATATAAAAGCAAATGTCTACCTTTACAAATTTGAGATTTTAGCGTTAGCAATACTATTTTAATACAATACTAAATAATACTAGAAAAAATACCGAATCCGTTGAGCTGCCGAGTCACCAGTGGCATGGCATCGTCGAATTTCTAGCCACTAGAGACTCGCAGCGGTCACAGCATTGGACCGGACTTCCAAAAGTCGCGGGTTCGATTCCCGCCCGAGAATATGATCTGGTGCGAGTCCTATTATTCTAGTATATTATTCAGTATTTTATAAATGTCTACCTGTTTTTGGAAACGATATCAACCATGTGTCATCAGATCTGAGTGGCATGTTGTAGATTTTGGGAGCCATATCCTTGACTCCTATCGGTAGCCAGTAGTTCTTCGGGCCGATACGTATAAAGTCGTCGTTAACACCTGGACAAAAGGGATTTAAAATGTAAAATTTAATAGGGAATGTCCGAAAAAAATCAAATTGACTGAATATTTTTCTATAGGTAGGAATAAGGTCCCTTAGTAATAGAATAAAGGTGCATGAAACAATTTTTAAAAATCAAAGTCTCTTCGACTTCACAAATATATGAAAGTAACAGCAGAATGTAGATTATACCTTTGCCACCACCTGCCACGACCACAACATGGTATTAAAAAAAAAGATTCAAGACAAAATGTCAAAACTTTTTTTTTTAACACTATTACCATGACGATCGGTCAATAATCATACTACATCACTTTTTATGTACGGAAACAGCCGTTTAAAGGGACCACCAAATCTACAGGTCACAATGGGAAAGAAAAGCGCAATTTTATCCCGATAGGTGGCGTCTGGTCTTTGGTACCCGGCCGCCTCAAAGAAAGTAACAAAACATATGGGAATCTCTTGGAGTGTTGCACTTTTTAATTTTATACTGAGAAAATGCCGCATTGTTATGCATGTAACTTGTAAAATATTGGAGTTCATCGATTTCCCAGTAACAAAAAAAATATTGGGCAAAAAAATATCAAAAAAAATGATGCTTTTCCCTCGATTTTCTCCTTTGCTGAGCCTAAGAAACATTGTAAATCAAAAGGAATGTTTCATGAATTTGATGAAGCTTCGCTAAAATAAAACAACATTTGAATTATAACAGCTTTGTTCTTTAATATTTCAACCTCAGCAGTTTCTAACATATTTATAACTTGGATGAATTTGATAGGTATATCAAATATGGAATAAGTCCAATATTGGGGCCAAACAGAGAATTAATAGAATTTTATATGCCAGAGTCATTCAAGAAACATAAAATAATAAAATAAATATGATACAACGGTTCGTGTAATTTTGGACGGTACAGAAATTCCAGTACAGAAACCTGAAATTACTATTGCACAGAAGGCATCATGAGGCAACTATAAACACAGAAATTCACACTCAGTTGCTTTGTTAAAATTTAAATCATATGCTTCTAATCTGAAATAAAAAGATTACTTGAAAATCTTACACGAAATTTAAAGAAATGTAATGCTTGTTAGCATTTTTTTGTAAGTTGCTATAAACTTTCTTGTCTGTTATTTTGGCTTTTTAACCGACTTCCAAAAAGGAGGAGGTTCTCTATTCGGCTGTATGTATGTTTTTTTTTTTTTTATGTATGTCCACCGATTACTCGAAGACGGCTGAACCGATTGAAATAATTCAAACGTTATTAGATCAGGTTTGTTCCCAAGTTGGTCCCATTTTTTGAAATTTTGAAATCGGTTCAGTATTTTTCAGGAAAACTTGAAAATACTGTCGTTTTCGTTACCATTTTATGAATTTATACGGATGATCGACCATATTTTCTTTGTTTATGTACCGATTTAGATGATTCTTTTTTTGTTTGAAAGAGGACACTTTAGTGATGATATCATTTTGATTTCATTGTTATTGGACCTTGGATTTTAAAGATACACAAGGGAACTCTTCAAAATCAAATAGAAACGATGTAGTGATTGAAATATTGCTAGGATTATGACAATCTTAAACAAATTAGGTATCTAACTATGGTCAAGGACGTTTTGGACTAGACTTGAACTGTGAAGGAACGACGGAACTCCTTAACAACAAACAGCACGAACAGTGGAAATTGAGTTTTTAGTGGTATTATTACACCACGCAAAAGTGTGAAATATAAAAAAAAATACATAACATCATCGCTTACATTTACATAATATACATACTTTGGGTAAAAGGTAAAACTACCTAATACAGAAGGTACTTACACTGAAAAGAAAAAAATAAAAAATTGTTTAGAAACAAAAAAACCGACTTCAAAAAACCTGAAAATAAAAACAAAATTAGCTTCAAAATTAAATACCCCTAAAAAGCAAGAAATAATTTTCAAATCATTAGATACGCATATCATTGTAATTAAACACGTATAATGAAGTCGGGTGGGGCTGGAGAACAACTTCTTTTTTTATTCTAGAAGCCCCACCCGACTTCATTATACGTGTTTAATTACAATGATATGCGTATCTAATGATTTGAAAATTATTTCTTGCTTTTTAGGGGTATTTAATTTTGAAGCTAATTTTGTTTTTATTTTCAGGTTTTTTGAAGTCGGTTTTTTTGTTTTTAAACAATTTTTCTTTTCCGTAATTTTTCCTTTATCTGAGCTAAAGTTAGCATAGAATACATTGTTTGTCCGCAAAACCGAAAAAAATATAATCTAAGAAAGTAAAATCACGTAATACACAGTCAAGACAATAAAGCTCAAACTGACAATGGGTCCAAAGTAGACATGGGCGCCGCGCCGGCGCGACGCCGCCATGAGTTACCGGCACGCCGCCGCCGCCGCCGTCTCTGCCGCGCGGCGTGGATTTTTGGTCAAAAAACAAACTTACTGTCGAAAGTTTTACTATTAAGTTTTTGACGACTCTATTTTTCCGTAACGTACCAAATGATGCTGTCCTGTATGGGCTGTATTCAACGAACGAAGATCTCTTTTTCTAAGAAGTTGAACTTATCGAACTGAACTGTGTTTGTCTTACTTAGCACATACGTAATGGTCATCAACTTCGAGTGTTGTATTCCCAATAGGTATTTCTTGGTTTCCTGTAAAGCACTACTTAATATTTGAGCGCTGTGTTGAAGTCCTCCAAGGTCTTTAATATCGGCAAACCGAAGGTTTGTTAAGTATTTCATAGTTCTTTTCCAGTCCAGATACAAAAAGTTTAAAATAACGCAGTGGTGAATAGTTTGGATGCGGGTAGCGCAGGACCGATCGTCGTGGAGATTCGTTGGGGAGGGGCCTTTAGCCAGCAGTGGGTGTCGTGCGGCTGCTAAGATGATGATGATGAATAGTTTCAGTGAAAAAACTTATCCTTGTCGCGGTAGTATGGGAATTGAACTCTGGTTTTGAATTTTAAGTCATTTTAACGGAAGTATTGTTTTTTTTTGTATAAGGGCCGCACCGCAACACAGCTTTTCGTAGTTGGCACCTTTGGAAAAACTGCAGCACACCCCATGCCTTGATCGAAGCGAAGGCTTTCATGTAAAATGGCAGATTCTCCTTAGTATTCTGTATGTTTTTTTAACTGGAAAATGCTTTAGGCTGGCCCCACACCTACCGTTTCTTTGCTGATCTACCTAGAACAGCAAAGCAAAGAATGAAACCGGGAGGCTAGAATGCCATACAAAACGTACTACTCGTCACAGACCTATCGACCCAAACCGGCAAGAACGCCCGGTCAGCAAGCCACCGGCCGACATCGCCGGTAAGAACGTCTTCACCGGTAAGAAAGAGGCGTAGCCTACGTGTTCGCTCCGTATATGGTCACACACAGCCCGGTTGCAACCCGGCGCCGGTGCCGACGATTCGTAAGCGTCAGAACCGCTGGACCAAAAGCGATATTGAATGTTTAGAAATAGCAATACTTTTTTGCTACTTTTTAATACCTAACTTGACCTCGATTGACTACGACAAAACCTGTAAAATACTTTCTTTACACTCTCTGGCCGCTTAGCCAGACATTCTGACGTCAGGTTGTATGGACCACTTTTTTTATAGTTTTAAACAACACAACTAATTCATCTCTTTGTAAATATTTAGTACCTTTTTAGTACCTTAACATATATTTTTTTCCAATTTTTTTGGCATAAGTATAAAAAAAATAAGCTTGAAAGATTTTTAAAATTGATATTTAGTTTGACACAGGAACTTTGTAATAAAACCATACAACCCCATCGAGTTTGGGCACGTTTCATTCGTCCTGCTAAGTAATCTGTTGGAAAGTAGTGTCCAGGGTCTGATGATGGAGCAGGAAGAAGACCACAGCCCCATGGAATTTGAACTCGTTTAATTTGATTTGATAAATACTCTGTTGAGAAATAGTGTCCGGGGTCTGATGATGGCAAGAAGAAGGTAAGGTAACCTATGTAAGACCTGATATGATATAAGATGGGTGACCGTGGGAATAATAAGCAACTCAAATAAGTAACGAATATTAAGCAACTCTCGGAATAGCCACGTAAATGGGTGATCGTTTAGGACTGCCTCACGGTCACCCATCTCATACCCGGCCTCTTTAAAAGTAGCTTTACATTCGTTACTCTGGTCCCAAACAGTCATCCATCTCATACTCGGCCTTTCCTAGAGTTGCTTAACTTTCGTTATCGCAGTCATAGTAGAATCAAATAAGTAGGCCAACTCGAGCCGTTAGCGAGCGATAATAGCCTAAACACTGGCTGACTGGTAGGGCTGTCGCTTATAGTTTATTCAATCATCAAAATGCATATTATGTAGGCAATCTCTATGTAAAACAATTTTCCCTTGTAGGGTAAGCATCAGGGATCTATAATATAAAGTTTTTTAATTATTTTTTGTACATAGACTAGGAGCTGACTACAATGATTTCATTACTTACCTACGTCATATTATATGATTAGTGATTTGAAGAATTACGATGGAAATAGGATTTATTAAAAAGTGGCTTTACTAAAGCATGTTTTTATTAAAATAAAATAATTATTTTGATATTGTAGTTTGAATTTTGACAGATTTGCGTAGTTTCATAACCGTGAGGTAGGTACCTAACCTACCTACATGTTGACTGATAAGATGTATGAAACATAGGTAAGTACCTACATACATACTCAAGTTTATCGCTTATATCTGTTAAAATTTGATTTACTTTGATTTATACAAATTTCTACTTACTTGGTCCCTTTTTTTGGTCAACGAAATCTGAAGCAGAACTAGGTAGGTATTTCCTAAACACTTTCAGATAGGTAAATAGCTAACACAAAATTATCCTTACTTGTCCTATTTGGTAAACAATGTAAACTATGTCGCAGTACTACATGGTCACCCATCTCATATCATATCCAGTCTTTCTTAAAGTTGCCTTACCTTCTTCTTGCTCCATCATCAGACCCCGAACACTATTTCTCAACACAGTACTTGTCAAGACAAATCACACGAGCCCAAACTAAATGGGATTGTATGATTTTATTACAGAGTTCCTGTGGCCTTCTTCCTGCTCTATCATCAGACCCTGGATACTACCTCCCAATCCCAACAGATTACTTAGCAAGACGAATGAAACGAGCCCATACTTGATGGGGCTGTATGGTTTTATCACAAAGTTCCTGTGTCAAATTAAATATCCACAATAAAAAAAATGGTTCATGCCTAAAATGTTTCTTGTAGTTACGCCAAAAAATTTGAAAATATATATTCGGTAAGGTACTTAAAAGGTACTAAATGTTTAAAAAGAGATAAAAAACTTTTGTTGTTTAGAACTATGGAAAAAAATGTGGCCCAAACAACCTGACGTCAGAATATCTGACCACTTTCTTTACACGTTTTGTCGCTGTCAATCGAGGTACCTGCTAAATATTTGAAGTTAGATATCAAATAGTAGTAAAAAGGTATTGCATTTTGGTTTTCATAACATCAGATATCGCTTTTGGTCCAGCGGTTTTGACGCTTACATTTATCACACAATTTGATTTGTCAGACGACCTCTCTCAGCGAGCGCTAGATTACGACTGAGCGCGAATCAAGAAAGCCCGGCGACCGGCGTGTGTGGGGCGATGATCCGGTTTCCATTCTGTTCTATCAGAATGTAAACCGGTAAGCAAAGAAACGGTAGGTCTGGGGCCAGCCTTATACATGTCCCAACTTCGGGGGGACCTACCACAGTGTGGACCATATCCTCTAAAATCAATCAATGTCCTTTTGAATCTTGGAACATCGCTTTATCGAACTACTAGCTTCCGCCCGCGACTTCGTCTGCGTGGATAGTATTTTGTCTATCCCTCGGGAAAAGTTCATTTTTTCGGGATGAAAGGTACTCTATGTCTTTTTCTGTACCCCTGACAACGTGTATGCAAAATTTCATGATGATCGGTTCAGTAGTTAGGACGTGAAGGCGTAACAAACAAACAAACAAACAAACGGACTTTCGCATTTATAATATTAGTAAGGATTCTACGTCATCTGACTACAAACTACTCAAAGTAGCATTGGCATCCAGTGGAGTCACGGGAATCGTTGCACACACTACCGTGATTATCCACCACGGACCATACAACAAGTACTACGTAGTATCCGCCCACGGCATATAAGTCCGTGAAGTCTGTTCGTCCGCCCGGGAAGGCAAAGTGTGTCCTGGGACATGACATGTGGGAGACCCTAAGTCAGGGGAAAACTGTGCAGGTACTGGTCTTTCAAAGTCTCAGCTACAAGAACCACATGATCGACAAACTGTTGTATTCAAATATCTCAGTAGTGCTTTCCGAATGCATTCCCTGCTGGCTTTCCGGAGAAAACGAGGGTCGTAAAACGAACCATCTCGACCAATCCCTACACGACCTGCTGTAGCGCATGGTATAGATATGATCAATAACCAGTGTTTTCGGAACTCAGCTTATTCAAGAAGTTGGTTGGAAGTTGGAAGTCGTTAAACTTGCAAGCGATACGATTTGTAATTTAATAACCCTCCTAACCAACTTGCAGATGTGGCTCAGGCAGAAATCAGTGAGATCTATTAGTTCTTCAAGAATGTCCTACAATAGAATCCCCTGACCTGTTACACGCATTAGGCACAGCACAGTTTTATTTACAATACTGTGCCTTAGGGCTTAGGCCTTCTTTCTACCCTCAAGAGTGAAGGAATTCAAAACTTCTGGAGAGCTTTAAAGCATACGGCTTGTTTCAAGTTTTTTGTAATGTCAGCATTCGGCATGCCTTGCTGCCCTGTTCCTGTTTACTAATCTAGTAAAAACCGAGGTCCGAGATATTTTTGCATGGAGTATTAAATCTGGTAAGCTTGGTCCTGGTCTGAAGTCTTTGAGCCTTACTTTAAATTTTAAGTTCTAATACTAAACATAAAGTGTTAAATTGTATCATGCAGCATTCTCTAAAGTCATATACCTATTCATGTCAAAAAGCTTTAAAAAAAATTCACGCCGCCGGCGCCGCGCCGCCGCCGACCTAAAATTGCCAGTTCGCCGCCGCCGCAATTTTTTAACGCGGCGCCCATGTCTAGTCCAAAGACTGAAGCGCCATCTGTAATTCACTTTGCCTTCGCCTCCCCATTATAAATCGATTTTAAAAATTGTTTCGCCATTTGATATAATTTTTCGCTATGCTATCTAAACTAATACCTTAGGACCTTTTTTTTTAATTTTTTCTTAAGTCTGTTTTTTCCGAAATATTTACAATTTAGTAAACAAACATCCCCCAAAAAACCCGGAATCTTTGTAATTTTGCAAAATTTCAAAAAAAGTTACCAGTACATTTTCAAAATTCAAACATTCACACGTGTTTCGATAAATTTCTCAACTTTTGGTACTATTTTCATTTCGATCCTCCCAAAATACTCAGAGATATGGCCAAAAATACGTTTCAGGCGATTTGCATCTGATAACCATTTTCAATGGTAAAACATCACATACATTGCTCTGATTCCAATGTAAGTAACTAAAGCACTTTTGTTATCACCTAAACACTACCATTTACAATAAAAAGTAATAACCGAGCTTTAGCTCGGTTGTACTCCTAGGTACTTTACATTAAATTGCAAACAAAAATGGTCAATGGCATAATCTTGCTAAAGTGAAGGTTTCAGAGTTACGGAGGGCGTAAGTAGCAATTGTTAGTTTTTTTAGATTTTTGGAAAAATACTTATGACATTATGACGAGGAAACTTTATTTTTTATTCAGAATTGTAACACGCACAAAATGGTATTTACAATGTGGAACAATATGTGGATTGTATACAACAATTTGGAGCTAGAATGATACTTTTACTTTGGATGTCAAAGTTAGGCCATTTTTAACACGTTTTTATTAGGTTGCTTTCTCGTTTGTTTGTTTGTTTGGTTGTTTGTTTGTTTGTTTGTTTGTCCGCAAAGTTTGCGAACGATTTTAAACTAGCTTCCCGATGAGCTAGAGACTTGAAACTTTGAACATAGGTCAGAACTGGAATACAATGCAACACTATGGTGTCATTGAGCTGATCTGATGATGGAACTGGAAGAAGGCCACAGAAACTTAATGATGCAACCATACAACCCCATTGTGATTAGGCTTGTTAGAATCGTCTTGACGAGTACTCTAATGGGAGATAAGGTCCAGGGTCTGATGATGAAGCTGGATGGCCATGCCAAAGGAACTCAATATTGAAACCGTGCAATCCCATCGAGTTTGGGCTCATTTGAATCGTCTTGACGAGTACTTTGTTGGGAAATAGTGTCCGAGGATCTGATGATGGAGCCGGAAGAAGGCCATAGGAACTCTATAATAAAACCACGCTACCCCATCGAGTTTGGGCTCGTTTGAATCGTCTTCACGAGTACTTTGTTGGGAAATAGTGTCCGAGGATCTGATGGTGGAGCCGGAAGAAGGCCATAGGAAATCTATAATAAAACCACGCTACCCCATCGAGTTTAGGCTCGTTTGAATCGTCTTGACGAGTACTTTGTTGGGAAGTAGTGTCCGAGGATCTGATGATGGAGCCGGAAGAAGGCCATAGGAACTTTTTAATAAAACCACGCTACCCCATCGAGTTTGGCATCGTTTGAATCGTCTTGAAGAGTACTTTGTTGGGAAATAGTGTCTAGGGTCTGATGATGGAGCCGGAAGAAGACCTCTGGAACTCGGTAATAAAACCATGCGACCCCATCAAGTTTGGGCTCGTTTTAATCGTCTTGACGAGTACTTTGTTGGGAAACAGTGTCCAGGGTCTGATGATGGTGCCGGAAGAAGGCCATAGGAACTCTATAATAAAACCATGCAACCCCATCGAGTTTGTGCTCGTTTGAATCGCCTTGACGAGGACTTTGTTGGGAAATAGTGTCCAGGGTCTGATGATGGAGCCGGAGAAAGGCCAATGGAACTCTATAATAAAACCATGCAACCTCATCGAGTTTGGGCTCGTTTGAATCGTTTTGACGAGTTCTTTGTTGGGAAATAGTTTCCAGGGTCTGATGATGGAGCAAGAGAAGGGCACTGGGACTCTGTAATAAAAACATGCAACCCCATCGTGGTTGGACTCATTAGAATCGTCTTGACGAGTACTCTAATGGGAGACGAAGTCCAGGGTCTGATGATGAAGCTGGAAGGCCATGCCATAGGAACTCAATATTGGAACCATGCAACCTCATCAAATTTGGGCTCGTTTGAATCGTCTTGACGAGTTCTTTGTTGGTAAATAGTTTCCAGGGTCTGATGATGGAGCCGGAAGAAGGACACAGGAACTCTTTAATAAAACTACGCTATCCCGTCGAGATTGGGCTCGTTTGAATTATCTTGACGAGTACTTTATTAGGAAATAGTTTCCGAGGATCTGATGATGGAGCCGGAGGAAGGCCATAGGAACTCTATAATAAAACCATGCAACTCCATCGAGTTTGGGGTCATTTGAATCATCTTGACGAGTTCTTTGTCGGGAAATAGTTTCCAGGGTCTGATGATGGAGCCGGAAGAAGGACACAGGAACTCTTTAATAAAACCATGTTACCCCATCGAGTTTGGACTCATTTGAATCGTCTTGACGAGTACTTTATTGGGAAATAGTTTCCAGGGTCTGATGGTGGAGCCGGAAGAAGGCCACTGGGACTCTGTAATAAAACCATGCAACCCCATCGAGTTTGGGCTCGTTTGAATCGTCTTGACGAGTGCTCCGATAGGAGATGGTATATTTTTGGTCTTAGCTCGTTAACTAAAAAGCAGAAAATAAAAATTTACTGAAAAAAAAACTTTTTTAAAAACACGTTTTTAAAACGGACTAAATTGTTACAACAAAAAATCGGACTAAAAAAATTAAAACGGTCTAGTAAAAACAGACTAAAAAGTAAAAAATAAATTCTTCTGTAAATATTTATAACACTATAATATTTATAGCTACAGAAAATTTAAACCTAATAAAAACGTGGGGCGCATGCTAAAGACTACATGGATGATAAATTTTATAAAAGGCGCCCCACGTTTTTAGGTTTAAATTTTCTGTAGGTATAAATATTATAGTGTTATAAATATTTACAGAAGAATTTATTTTTTACTTTTTAGTCTGTTTTTACTAGACCGTTTTAATTTTTTTAGTCCGATTTTTTGTTGTAACAATTTAGTCCGTTTTAAAAACGTGTTTTTAAAAAAGTTTTTTTTCAGTAAATTTTTTTAGTCTTAGCTCGTTAACTAAAAAGCATAAAATAATAATTTACTGAAAAAAAATATTTTTTAAAAACACGTTTTTAAAACGGTTTAAATTATTACAAAAAAATCGGACTAAAAATTTTAAATCGGACAAGTCAAAACAAACTAAAAAGTAAAAAATAAATTCTTCTGTAAATATTTATAACCCTCCTACAGAAATTTTAAACCTAAAAATTTTAAACCTAAAAACGTGGGGCGCATGCTAGAGACAATATGGATGATAAATTTTACAAAACGCGCCCCACGTTTTTAGGTTTAAAATTTTTAGGTTTAAAATTTCTGTAGGAGGGCTATAAATATTTACAGAAGAATTTATTTTTTACTTTTTAGTTTGTTTTGACTTGTCCGATTTAATATTTTTAGTCCGATTTTTTTGTAATAATTTAAACCGTTTTATATTGCTACTATTACATTATTATTGATGTACCTACGATTTTAGTTTTAGGAAGCAAAATTATTAAAATCTGTTCAAGTAGAATTTTAGCTTTTCAGAGGTATTTTCACGAAAGTTTCAGATGTATGTAACGAATGAGAAAACGCCTCTATACAGGAAAAAATAGGAAAAAAATGATTTTTATCTACTTACAGAGAAAATAACATATTAAGAAATGCTGAAATCGGTACCTAAGTACACACTTAAACATGTTTTTTGTGTTTCTATGATTCTAAGGCCGTTCTTTATTTTTTTAGGAAACATGAGGTACCTATTTGTGTAATGTATTGCGTGTTTTATATATCTGTTATAGTCAAACCCTAGTCCAGGCGCTCCTAGTTTTGCCTAGTCAAACCTCAGGTTTGACAAGTCAAAGTCCAAAACTAATAGCGTGTTTCGGGCTTTGACTAACGCATTTATAGCCAAACCTAGGAGAGACTAACTTGGACAGTCAAACACCGAAACGCAATTCGATCAAATCGGGGTTCGACCAGTCAGACTTAGGTAAATAAGGTACAGAATATGTTTTTTATAGTATGAGAAACACATTCTTTAGAGTGAAAATTTTATTTAAATTAATAATCTTCCTGTGAAACAAAGTTTTTGTTGTCTGTTAAAAAAATAACCTCGAAATTTAAGACGATCGCTCCGCTGCCGCTGCGCTTCGCGTCGTTTTAAATTTTTAACCTATCACGTGACCTACAGGAGTAAGGCAGCTTTGACTAAATCTAACATCGGAAATGAATGCTGTTTTACCATTGAAAATGGTTATCAGATGCAAATCGCCTGAGACGTATTTTTGGCCATATCTCCGAGGATATTGAAAGGATCGAAATAAAAATAGTACCAAAAGTTGAGGAATTTATCGAGACACGTGTGAACGTTTGAATTTTGAAAATCTACTGGTAACTTTTTTTGGAATTTTGCAAAATTCCAAAAATTCCGGGTTTTTTGGGGGATGTTTATTCACTAAATTGTAAATATTTCGGAAAAACAACCGACTTAAGAAAAAATGAAAAAAAGGGTCCTAGGGTATTAGTTTAGCTATCAAATAGCGAAATAATTTTGAAAATCGGTTTATAATTGTGACCTGTAGTAGGTGGTCCCTTTAGATTTAGAATTGTAGAAAAACGGCTGTTTCCGTACATAAAAAGTGATCATAGCTTCTTTGGTTATTGACCGATCGTCATGGTAATAGTGTTAAAAGATGCAGAAGTGGATGAGAAGTGCATTCGTTGGAATTTTGAAAATGGGTAATATTATTTCGGCTGTGTCGAGGCAGTCGGCGGCCGAGTGTCACAATTGCATAAATAAATAGGTACTACCTAGGTAACTTTAAAAATATACTAGGACTTTGCATTTGATTTGATTACAGTTTTTCGTAAATTTTCGTGTTCATTTTCAATGCTCCGATTCTTGCGGGGACTGTAAAATCTGTGAATTTTTTATACATATTTAGGTTAATCCTTGTCAAAGCTGCCTTACTCCCGTAGGTCACGTGATAGGTTAGAATAAATTTCGTGGTTATTTTTTTTAACACTACAGAAATCTTTGTTTCACAGGAAGATTGTTGATTTAGTTACATTCTGTCCCTAATTTAAGTCTGTCTGACTAAGCCTTCTTATCAAACCTGAGGTTTGACTAGGCAAACCTAGGAGCGCCTGGACTGCGAGGTTTGACTATATCCATATATATAGTACTTACCTACCTATATGTATCAATAATCTTAATACTATATTCTAGTATAAATGAATATAAATCTTTAAGCAATAAAATATCTCAGCATATTAATAGTCCACATGGCAAAGCCAAATCTTGCACTTGATGCTAGAAATGATAAATTCACACTTATACATATATCTGAAGTAAACTAGGTATGTATCTCAAACAAAGAAGAAGTATTACTTTCACCAAAATATTTGTACACTTCGGCATGCTCTTCTGAACCCAACTGTTTTATTTCAAAAGGATAATCTTCTGAATTTTCACTCATGTTTAACAATTAAAAAGCGAATAATGTGAACACTGTTTTCTATTTTAGTAACCGTAAGTCAATGGTTTTTTATATCAACATGAAGGATGCCAATCATAATACCTACGATGCCATTTTTATCTCAAATGTAATCTTTATTATACATATGTTTCAAGTTATCAACATCTTTTATCTTTTTTTATTGAGATCGCTAACGTGACGAGCTATCAAAACTACCTACGGCGATGTTAAAGTCATTGCAAATATTTTGGCAGACATAAAAGTGAATTCCACCTAAGTATGCTATCTTATCGTTGAAGGATGTGCCACAAGGAAACGGGGCTGTAAACAACATGGCAATGGATACTGTCCGTGCGGAAAACTGCACCTGGCAACCTATAGCACGCGCACGCTGAGGACC
The DNA here is from genome assembly GCA_928269145.1 of Agriphila tristella. Taxonomy (NCBI): domain Eukaryota; kingdom Metazoa; phylum Arthropoda; class Insecta; order Lepidoptera; family Crambidae; genus Agriphila; species Agriphila tristella. Next base: position 23,500,213 of record OV743437.1, read on the forward strand.
GACACGAAGTTGACCGAAAGCTTTCAACTTGAACTTCAGAACCGCTTCGAGGCCCTTGAGAACATTATAGATGTGGACGATCTAAACAACGTGGTGATGGATACTGTCCATACGGTATAGGGTCCAAGTTCTTTAAGACCCGCCGTCCCAAGTTAAAGAAACTCTCCGACCACACACTTCTACTCATGGATCAGAGACGGGAAATGAAGCTTCCGAACTCAGCGGATGCTCATCGTTTTCTACAGCTAAATAGGTAGGTATATCTTTGACGAGCGATCTTCGTGATTTCCCTCATTCCTCTACGATCCACCGACGAAGATCCACCAGTGGATCGAAGGATATTTATCTTCCTCTTCGATCCACTGGTTTACGGCAAAAAGTGGATTTAAATATAATCATACATTTCTTATTCCACTTTGATCCACTGTTTTAGGGAAAAAGTGGATTCAAATATAAAAAATCAAGTGTAAATAATGACATAACTATAAAGTTTAGGTATTCCAATTTTAATAAAAATACAATGTGCGTGTATTTCGGAAATCAAATGAATGTTGGAAACACAAGTGAAGGTAGGAAAACATTGTCTAGTGATCTGTTGTTAAAAAAAACAGGTGCAAACGATTTTCGACTTTATTGACGTTTAAAATTTAGTTGCTTTCTCCCATAATTATTCTGGTTCATTAACTTTGCCCTTTCATAAAAACTGTTATTTTGGTGAATATGTCAATAAGGTCTAAAATACTTGCACCAATTTTTTACTAGTGAAATTAAAAAAATGGGTGCAAGCGATTTTCGACGACAATGTTAAAAATATAAAAAAACAAGATGGCGGCAAACCTTTTTAATTTTGACTTGATTTCGATGAAACTCGGGTTCTAGTAATATTTTGACAAAAAATAACAATGAAATGTTGAAAATAATAAAATAAATCAAAATGGCGGCCAACTTTTTTGTTTGTAGGCCAATTTCTATGAAACTCCGTTTTTGGTACTATTTAGACAAGAAAATAACAACGCAATTTTTAAAATATTTAAAAAAATCCAAGATGGCGGCCAATTTTTTTGTTTGTGGGCCGATTTCGATGGACATTCTGATTGCGGATACGGCTGTGGAAATGCCGGACACGACAGCTGTTCGCATTATGGGTGAATATGTCAACCTCATCCTCTTGATGGCTAAAGCTGATGCGCATAAGGACATTATTATCATCGAGCCTGGACGTGGGAAGGCAAGGGATTCCTTATTCTCGTGCCAAGAGCTTCAGCAACAAGGTTTCAAGGACGTGCTGTTTTTGCACGCCATTACTGGATTGCGTGACTTTCAAATTTTTCTTTTTTCTCAACACGTCCGGAAAATGAGACAAAATAGATTTCTAATTTCTATTGTTGTCCGAACGCCCCGGCGTCCGCCCGGGCATTGATGAATTAATGTAGCAGCCCAGAGCAGCCCTCGCAAACTGCAGACTTTCCATCGGCCGATAGTTGGGTCGGGCACTTCAATCAGTAAGTGCGCACATTACAACGATTTGGTATCGGCCGACACTTCATATTAAAAACCAACTATCGGCCGATAGAAAGTCTGTACCTAGTTTGCGGGGACGCTATGTTCGTAGTCGTAGCAAACGTAGCAGCGTTCACCTACATCGTAGCAACTTATTGAGTCGCTCGTATCCCTGCTACGATATTGCATATCGTAACGTAATTAATAATTAATAGAGTCCGGTCAACCGGCTCAACGAAAGATGAGATTGAAATGGTGGCGCCACTTAACGTTTAGAGGTTAAGTTATTGGAAATAAGCCGCAAAATTAGTTTGCTTTTCCTACCGAGTCTCATCTTTCGTTGACCAGACTCTATTCTTACAATAAAACAGTAAAAAAAAGTGTGTCTGTACATTACATATATTTAAAAAAAAAACTGGGGCGATGGAGACATAGTAATAGAGTAAGAATTTGAAAAAAAAGTGTGTCTGTTTGTCTGTTTGTTTGTCTGTTTGAACACACTAATCTCCGGAAATACTGAACGGATTCGAATGAAACTTTTTTTGTTATATAGCTGTTAAGCCTGGGCAAAACTTAGGGTATAAGTCTAATTTATTTTGGAAAATGGAACACCTGATGCAGAACCATAATGGTCCAACTATAAGGAATATAAAAATGACACCTTAGCAAAAGTTGTTCAGCCTGATGAGCATTTTTTGTTGAGTTATAAAATCGAAGATCTGGAACACCTGATGCAGAACCATAATGGTCCAGCTAAACCATACAAAATATAAAAATGACATCTTGGTAAAAGTTGTTCAGCCTGATGAGCATTTTTGTTGAGGTACAAAAATCTAAGATCTGGAACACCCGATGCAGAACCATAATTGTCAAGCTAAACTATACAAAATATAAAAATTATATCTTTGCAAAAGTTTTTCAGCCTTATGAGCATTTTTTGTTGATGTATAAAAATCAAGGATCTGGAACACCCTGATGCAGAACCATAACACTGCTTTGAGTATTTTCTTATGTAACTACATTAGTTCATTTATATGCATACGCCGAAGTCATAAGTCCACGCGTACGAAGTCGCGGGCATCAGCTAGTCGTAAATAATTAATATCGATATTATATTACTTAACCTTTATTTCGTGCTCTAGCTTTGCTAAAATGACATAGGTCTGGCTGCTTTCGTGTGCGTCCATTAGCGCCACCAATCAAGAAAAAATCATTAAAAATCTCTAGATCCACTAAAATCCATTGTAAAAATCAATGAATGGATCTTTTTGCACTTTTATGTCCACTTTAATCCGTGATCCACAAAAACCCACCCTCGATTCAGTATTTTTGCAAAGTGCATTTTTTTGAACTAATGTGTGTCTGAAAATCCATTGAATAACGGATGACATTTATGAAGTTTTTGAAAAAATAGAATAATTATTACATTGAAAATATTTTTAAAAGATAAAGTTTACTTCCTCTAGATTTATGTGACGCTGGTTATTTTTAAAATAATCGTAACCCAATCCTTGTTAGTTATTCTATTCGAAATAATATTTTTAAAATCATTGGCATTTAAAATTGACAAATATCATGTATTTGATAAAATAACATTTCATGTGTCACCCATTCTTTAATGGATTTTCAGACACGTTAGTTCTAAATAATCCTGAATCAAGGATTAAAGTGGACATAAAAGTGCAAAAAGATCCATCAATGGATCTTTACAATGGATTTTAGTGGACCTAGTGAACAAAATTCAGAAAAAAAAATCTAGTATTACTTATACTGTATTTTTGTATGCGTCAATTCTAAGTTTAAAGGTTTGCATATTAGTAACAATTTGGATTAACGCCTTTATTGGCCACTTTAGGCGTTAATCCAGTGGCCCTACCATGAGTTGATGCAAACTGTTTCCGTTACCGTAAACTATCGGATATACTGTGCGAGTGAAAGAGAGAAAACGATAGTTTACGCGCGGTAACGGAAACTCATGGTCAATTCAAATGCATCAACTCATGGTAGGGCCACAGATTATAACTAAACTTTGCAACATAGAATAAAACGCCTAAAGTGGCCACTAAAGGCGTTAATCCCTGACACGAACACATTTAAACTAGGAAAATAAGCATTAGCTTTAAACTATTTTTGTTATCATTAGTATTAACTAGTCTACTAGAATTTTATTAAACATAGATAGGTACATACTTAGGTAGTTACTTATTTCTTTGTAATTATTTTTTCTTGATTGGCGGCGCGCTAGTGGAGGCTTGGTGCGCCCTTAAGTCTAGTTCCACAGGATAAGTAGGATACCTAATTCAAAAGTGTGGCTGTATTTTTGAGAACGCCAAGATGGCGGGATACAGCCTGGTTTTTAAAATATGGATATAGTGCCATTTTGGTACCATTTGGTGCCTATGTTCAAAAAATTTTGCCATTGCTTTCAAAGATATTCAGCATTTGTGGTTGTCCCGCCATCTTGATATCAAAATGGCGGGGTAACCACCGGCAATCTATAATCAGTTGTCGGAACGTTTTAATAAACACATACAATTTTAATGCTTTTTATTGCCTTTACGTCTAAAGCACTATAATTAATTTTAATTTCTAATTATGAAATACTAACACATTCTAGTTTTTAAGTAGGAAATTACATGAGTATAATACAGCTTCGGAAACTCCTGCATAAGAGAACATAGCAATGTGCAGATTGCCTATATAATTATATTGTTCCTATAGTTTGTCAAGGAGTCAGTTCGTACTGGATTGTTCCCGTACGTAAGTACTTACATAATTGTCAAGGTTTAAGATTCTCATGGTTAGCCTAGTAATGCATTGATTCTAGTGTATAAAAACCTAAATTTCAATTACTTATGTAAGTAGGTACTTAAGTATGTACAGAAAAAAATAAACCAGTGCAGTGCAGGAGTTTCCAAAGCTGTGTTATAAACTGATGTTATTTCATACTTAGAAACTAGAATGTGTTTGTTAAAACTTCCCAACAACTGATTTTGGATTGCCGGTGGTTATCCCGCCATTTTGATATCTTGATGTCGGGCTAACTAGCTATACTGAATATTTTGAAACTCCTTGAAAAACTATTAGAGCAATAAAATTATATAACCAGCACATTGCTGTTTCTTATTTAGGAGATTTCGAAGCTGTATTATAAACTCATGTTATTTCATAATTAAAAATTAAAAATGAATTATGGTTTAAACGTAAAGGCACTAAAACGCATTAAAATTGTATGTGTTTATTAAAACGTTCCGACAGCTGATTATGGATTGCCGGTGGTTATCCAATGGTCATCAATATGCCATTTTGACATCAACATGGTGGGACAACCAGCAATGCTGAATATCTTTGAAACTATTAATGCCAGATTTTTTGAACATAGGCACCAAATGGCACCAAAATGGCACTATATCCTAGCCATGAAATATTTTCAAAAACCAGGTGGTATCCCGCCATCTTGACGTTAAAGTATTTTTTTAAATAAACAAAAAAAAACAATAAATATATGTAGGTATGTATTGTATGTATGTATTTCAATTGTCTGTGTAATCACGTTAAGACACAGTAGGGAAACGCAGGTCAGTGTCGCGTAGGTTGTCTGCGATCCAGCGCTCTGCCTGTTGCGCCATCTCGTCGTCGAACATGTCGCGCCACCCGCCCGCCTTGCCTGTTCACAGGAGTCCAACTGATGACTAAATTCAAAGTGGAAATCGATCGATTAAGCAAACTACACCCAGCTACCTCCTAGACCTGCGGGTCTACCAGCTAAAAATAATAAAGTTAATTTGAACTATCATTTGACAGATGGATGTTATACATTGCTTCTTTTCTTTGGTGAGTTTTTATTTGTGCCATAGCGAAGTAGCAAATGTAACACATAAGTACATCTGTCAAATTAAAGTTAACATTAACATTAACTTATATTGTTTTTAGCCGGTAGACCCGCTGGACCGATCTGATTTTACCATTGCAAATAAACTCAATACAATCACTATAAATTATGTCGGTAGGTATAAACGGGTTTAGAGCCGTGTCATTAATTCATTGTACCTACGTTTAACTAATAATAACGAAGAAAAAATATTTAGAAAATTCGCTAAATATGTGAGCTAGTAATATCGATTTAAAATAAACGGAGATCGAACTCGTTATATTAGGTCTTTACCTATGAAATTGCCGTTTTGTTTGAAAAAAGTTAAAGTATTTTTTTTTTCGAACTTATTTATTTCTTTTATTCAAAGTAATCACCCCTGCAATCAATGCATCTTTGCCAACGCTGTGGCAGTTTATTGATGCCCTTCTTGAAAAATTCAGCTGGACGGGAGACAACAAACTCTTCAAAGGCGTTTTGTACTGCCTCTCGGGAATTGAATTTTTTTCCCGCTAAAAAGTTGTCCAAATTTTGGAAAAAGTAATAGTCGGTAGGCGCAAGATCTGGTGAGTATGGCGGATGAGGGAGAGCTTCCAAACCCAACTCATGCAGCTTAGAGACGGTCTGTTGTGCAGTATGGGGTCGCGCGTTGTCGTGAAGTAGCAGTGGGGCACCCATCTATCAAGCTTTTTTATCTTGCCAATCTGTCGCAAATGGACCAATATTGTTTTGATGCTAACATCAAAAGCTGCTGCCAGCTCAGCTGTAGATTGCGATTCATCTGCTTCCACAATCGCCTTTAATTCATCATTGTTGACCAAAGTTTCCGGACGACCACGAGGTTCATTTTTCAAGTCAAAATTCCCAGAACGGAACCGAGCAAACCAATAACGGGTTGTACGTTCGTTTGTACAGTTCTCTCCGTAAACGTCGTTGATGTTACGTGTCGTTTGTGCCGCGTTGGTGCCACGACGGAACTCATATTCCATAATTACACGAAATTTCGAAGTATCCATTATGAGGAAAAATGTTGAAATGTAATGAAAATACAACGCTAATCAATAAACAAAAGACTGATTTTGTAAATAGAATGTCATATTTTTAAAACAAAATTAATTTGAATTTAGAATTCATAGCCAATCAAAACTTTTTTTTGTTTGAAAAAGTCTGTACTGCAATACGGCAATTTCATAGGTGAAGACCTATTATATAGGTACCTACTCGACATTTAAACAAGACTGCGTACAAAACGTGATTTTTCAACAACTGGAGAAATTAGCCCTTAGGCCTGTGCTTAGTGGTGAACAAAAGTCGACGATAACTACCTACTGTAAATTCAAAACGTGTAGGAATAGGTACCTATTAGGTTTTGTTTGGTTTATACATAGTCGAAAATTATTTATACTAGCTTTCGCCTGCGACTTCGTCCGCATGGACATTGAAGAAAATCCTAAGGGAACCTTTAACCAGGATACGAAGTATTCTATATTTTAACGTCCTGCCTCGCTAGGCAGTAGGTAACGCTTGGTGTGGAGTGGACGTACATACCTCGCTTGCGAGGCAGGGCGTTTGCCACTGCGACAGGCCTCACGTGGCCGGCCCGCCCGACTCACCAGACCTGCCGCGCGCAAGGCACGTTTACACCAAGCGACATAGAACACTCTTTAATTCTTTATCCAGGTTAAAGGTTCCCTAAGAATTTTCTCGAATGTCCACGCAAACGATGCCGATTATGTATTCTGTGGTCGCGGGCGAAAGCTAGTAGTAGAAAATAATATAATAGAAAGCAGGCTTAGATTTTACTGCATGCACGTGCATTTTGTTTCTAAGAAATTACAAAAGAAAGACCCAAAACTCGACACGTTATTGTTTACTTTTAAGCCATTGGCCATTTTACCATGCCAGATGTAGAAACACCAGGGGGTCAAGTCTGCTAATGTTTTCGTCAAAATTGTGGTTCAATGGTGTTTGAATGGTTAAGCTTTTTGACACTGTTCTCGTTTCTTAAACCCAAAATCGAGACACAATATGTTTCCGTTTCGGGTTCAAGAAACACAATGTGTTTCGGTTTTGGGTTTAAGAAACAAGAACTGTGTCAAAAAGCATTACCATTCAAACACCATTGAACATTCGTTGATTGAACACTATTTTGACGAAAACATTAGCAGACTTGACCCCCTGGTGTTTCTACATCTGGCACGGTAAAATGGCCAATGGCTTAAAAGTAAACAATAACGTGTCGAGTTTTGGGATAAAATATTGACAAATTGTTCCGGAATCAGAAAGATAGCAACAGTCTTTTATATTGATGTTCGAGGTCGACATTAAACCCGAAAAATTAGACTGACGAAAATCGTGGGCAAGGATTTGACTGCATTATTTTTCTCCCAGACGGGTCTTATCTGAAATACCCTATTTGAAGAACAAAACACAGTTAATGATGAGTAGATCACTACTGTTTGTTTTCCAACTGTCGTTAAAAAAGGTAAGGAAAAACGACCAAGAAGTGACCGTTGACAATTTTTCAGTGCATATCGCGATGAGGACTAAGTCATTTTTGGCTCTGAAAAGTTGGAGTTCATGATCCATTCTACATTAATTTTAGACTTTACATCTTGCAATTTCTTTATTAATCTAGAACTTTAAGATACGATGAGAAATTTCACATTTAAAGGGCCAGAGGAAGCCGTGATAGCGTATGAAAAACATGCCCTCAGACGAATGATGCTTATATTATAAGTAATAGTTTGAACGAATTAAAAACGTTTTAAAATTTAATTGAGAATACTGTGACACGCAATAAATATATAAGTTTTCATATAAATTGTTTATTTATGAGTTGTGCAAAACTTTCAGTGTGGCCATCGTATATGTTGTTATTAAACACCCTAACCACTTTATTTCAAAATATTTTCTTTGTACAGACACAACTTTTCTACAGCTTTAGATTATCTAAACCTACCTCCACTCCAGTAAACGCATTCGACTCACAAGAAAACTAGGTACCTAGGTACAAAGACTTCTATGTTGTATATTGGGTAGGTAAAGGTAAGTAAGTAGGTAATACAAAAAAGAGAAAATATATATATGATACGTACCCTTTCTAATAGAGGAAGCGTTCGGGTCAATAGTGTAATGATTTTGAATGAACTCCATATTAACAGCTTTATTTTTCTTGAAGTTATCGAAGGAGAGGTGTTCGCTGACACGACTGACTTGCTCCTCTGTCACTGTTTTCCCGAGGAATTTCGCTACACGCTTTACTACTGACGGCAGGTCCTTTGTTGCAAAAAAAAAGTAATGTCATTTTTCATATTCCTACCTGAAATTTTAATCATTTGGTTCCCGCAGTGGGATGGTTCCACTCATGATTATAAGGGCCACTGTGATATCGCAAAAAAAACAGCTGTTCCATAAAAAAGCGCAATATCTAGTCTAGGCGCTAAAGCGCAATATCTTAATGTAAGGAAGAGCAGATTTTTTCGCGATATCAGAGTTGGCCCCATAGTAAAAGTTGCTTGTAATCATGAATGGAACCACCCCACTGCGGGAACCAAATGATTAAAATTTCACCCTTTGAATAAAATATCCAGTTATTTTTAAGTTGCTCACCCTAATCGCGTCTTCGTAAAACAAGAACAATAGGTTAGGGTGGTCTCTCTTCTCCCACGCTTCTTTTAGATTTTCAAAATAAGGGGTGTAGTCAACTGTAACAATACATTATGAAAATACGGATACTATAGAACTATCAACTTGACTTTTCATCGTATACCTATTATACTAGGTCACGGCACCGAAAAAGCCTGCGGATTTTGTGCGGATTGCTTAAAAAACGGGCCAAGTGCGTGTCGGGCCACGCGCCGTAGGGTCCCGTAGTTACCTTATACCAGGGGTGCCCATACTTTTTCTGAAGGAGATCGACTTGGCAAAAATGTATGACTAAGACTCTCAAACGTCGTCCTGTCGCATTAAATGTCAAAGATATGACAAAGACAGCATGCTGTTTGAGTGCCGCTCAAAGTTAAGTTGCGTTTGAGTATTTGGCCATAAGAGATCGACATTTTGACCATTAAACCTACCAAATAAATATTTGGTAGGTTTAATGGTCAAGAAAAAAAATATGGTTCAAGAAAAAAATTGCATATGTAAAACTACATTGGGTGCAAAATGTCAAATCACTTATCCTTGGCGATCGACCTTAAAACCTCTCGCGATCGACCGTTTGGGCACCTCTCCCTTATACCATACCCATAGACTTAGAAAATTTTTCGCTATACCATACCATATTTAATACCACCTATCATTTTTCGTCTGCAAAAATAACTTACATTTTCACAGTGTTGGTATGAATGACAAAGTTTATATTTGCGGTTTTCGAAAATGTGCTTATCTCGAAAACTAATTACTATATCTCGTTCAAACCAATTTTCGTTGAAATTGTTTATTATATATAGCATTTTTTTTGATTTATCACTCTCTTATTTCAAAAGTTAAAAATCTTTTTTTTTGTGTTACATTCGTTAAGCGGTTAACAGAATACATCTACCTTCCAAGTTTGAACTGTGTAATCTTAATACTTTCGGAAAAAAGTGGCTGTGACATCCGGACAGACAGACAGACAGACATGACGAATCTATAAAGGGTTCCGTTTTTTGCCATTTAGGCTACTGAACCCTAAAAAGCCTTAAAAATATTTTTACGGATCATTTATAATAGGTATCATCAAATTATTCAGCCCCCTAGTACATACCTATTACCACCAAAACGCGATATGATACGAGGGTGTTTTGTTAAGTCCATGACTTTGAAAAGAAGAAATTCTTTTTTTTCATAATTTATTTTTGTGTCTTAAAAAGAAACTCCTTAAGGCATCTTTACACTACTTTGTTTCAAATTCGGCAAAAGATTATTACTTTTGGAAACAAAAAGCTAAAGCGACTTCTAACTTTTCTTAATGACCCTGTCGACTCTCTCGGCGGCACTCATGACATCAAAACTCATCGAATGAAGATGAACCCTTCCTATTCTCTAGATTCAACCCCAGTGAGATTTTTTCAACATGAATAAATGTCTTGGCGGGCAAAGATTTTCATCAAGCCAAAAGGTGGTGTCTGAAATGGGTCCTCATTTCAGTTACCAGTTTTCAGGTGATGAAAGAAAAAAATAATGGGTTAAAGAGGTAGGAACTTCGTTGGGCTGAATACGCAGAGCTACAATAAGATTATGTAGAGAAATAAAATAAAATATTCCGAAAAAAGTCTTTCTTCATTAAAAAGTCATGGACTTATCAAACCACCCTCGTATTTTATCACGCGATTTATCACGTTTAACACTTGTACTATTGTGTATTCTGTGGTTTAACTGTCAAAAGATAATGGATTTTGACAGTTAAGTGTCGATAAAACGCTATATCACGCGATTTACATCGTGTTTCGGTGGTCATGCTAGGGGGGGCTGGGCTGGGCCCCAAGTCTGCTATTGTTAACGTCATAATCATGTTTCGGTTTTGGGTTTAAGAAACAAGAACTGTGTCAAAAAGCATTACAACTCAAACATATGAGAAACGCACACGATTATGATGTTAAATATACAGGGTGCATTTGTAACCACTCTCCAAATTTTAAGGATGTTGAAACTGAACAACTTTCTCTAAGAAACATAGGGTCAAATATGTAAAAAAAATACTTTCCATACTACCAAAGAGATCACGTGATCAGTTTAGTATTGAATGACCAAAATTTTTTGGCGTATTCGTATTCGAATACGCCTTCTATTATTAGTATTCGTATTCGAATACATCCTTAAAATTTGGAGACTGGTTACTGGTTACAAATACACCTTATACAGGGTGCATTTGTAACCACTCTCCAAATTTTAAGGATATGTTCAGTCCATGAATATGTACAACTTTCTACATGAAACAATTGAAACATGTGTCGAAATACGCCAAAAAATGTTGGTCATCATACTAAACTAATCACGTGATCTCTTTGATTTGTATGAAAAGTGTTTTTTTTTTACATATTTGACCCTATGTTTCTTAGAGAAAGTTGTTCAGTTTCAGGGACTGAGCACATCCTTAAAATTTGTCGACTTGGGCCCCTGGGCTATTAACCACGTAAACCGAGTTAATTCTCCTACATTTGCTTAAGGTACAGTCAACGAAATTGAATCATGACCCACCTTAAGGTAATTTTCTTACAGTCATTCAAATACAATTAGGTTGAAATTAGCTTGAACATTCATTAGGTACCTTGGTAACGAACCTGTTATCATTTTATTAGACACTGACAGTGCTGACAGTCACTGGCTAGGCTATGGTGAATAGATCGGACTGACTCGACTATACTCGCTCGTGACAACAACAGAGAAATCCTACTACTGTCTCTGTCATTCATAATATTTTTTTCTCATGACTGACTTCTATTTGACATCTGACGTCAATGTCATATGTCTTCTTTTTCATCTTAATTTTGGTTTGGCAATCTACTTTCCTCTTTAGGGAGTTATTTTTCCAGTGTCAAGCGTTGAATAGTGTCATTTTATTTTTAAAATTATAATTTTTCTACAGTAAAAAGAGCTAAGATTATGAACCATATCTTATTCGATATTCAAATAATGACTGCTTTATTTAAAAACATAATCTAGTGCACTAATAATAAAGGTTAAAATTGCATCGATTTCTCACACGTGATGATACATTTTTATTCATATTCAAAACGTACTAAGTGCAACGTACATGATAAAAAAGAAAACCTAGCAATTTTTATGGTAAAGTGGGTCATGATTCAGTTGGTTCGACTGTACATAAAAAATTACTAACTCATATCTTTGATGAAATAATTCCAGAACTGTTTGAAATCGCCATTGAACCCTAATTTGAAGAATTTGAATTGGTAGAAGTAGGAGACGGCGACGTCCCTCGGGTCGCGCGCCACGTACACGGCGCGGCAGGTGTCCAGCAGCGACGGCGGCAGCAAAGACAGCGGCATGTGCGTCTTGAGGAACCGCGGCGACGGATGCGACGACACGTCATATTTCAATGACTCGATATATGTCACCATTAGAGGGTCGGTCATCATTGCAGGGGTTAATGGAGCTTGATTATTCTGGTCTTCTGCGTACAACGCTATTCTGTGGATATTCAAAATATACAAGCTTATAATCCGCGCGCGATGAGAATGGGAAAGAACTTTGTCAAAGTAAATTGACTTATCAGTTAATTTTAGTTTAATTTCATAAATAATCAATTATAGACTTTCTACTATGACTTTAGTGAGACCAAGAACAACAATGTCAATAAACAGGTGATCCGAAAAACGAATGTATACCTACATTTTATAATGATATACGTAAAAAAATACTTACATACATAAAATATTACTATATTATGGCAAAGGAAATTAATAAACTATGTTCTATACTGTTTTCTTCATCGATAAACGAATAAATGTAGCGAAATTTGGTTTTAGAGAAATGTGTGGCAAAATCTTATTTACCTTTGAAAAGTGTGATCACTTGGATTGTTTCTTTTTATCACCACAATTAATTAGAGCATAAGACACCATATGGCTCCACGATACTTTTATTTGAAATTCTAATAAGGATTAACAAATATTTTAAACAAACTGTGATTGCTCATTTGCAAAGTGGGACGCTAGGGGCTCTTACTGTAAAAAAAATTGGCACATTGACACTTGATTCTTTGTCTCTTTTTTACACAGACCATGTCCGTATAATATTAACTTCTCTTTTCCACGCTTTGTTGGTCTTATTGAGCTCAACGAAACAGAGAAAATTTATTCTATGTTATATCTATGAGTGAGACTATTTACTTACTCTACAAAAGGAAATCTGGCCACTAGCTGTTTTTCCGCTCCAGCGTAGTCGAAATTATTTGCCACCAGCCACACCATCTCTTGTATCCATGTCGTGCCTGTGTCAGGGCATACTTAGTATAATAATGAGTCGGGTTTCAGAGTACTTTGGTTTGGTCTTGGAATTTTAACTAAATGTTTCAAATTCATTCACATTCTTAATGGTTGTCAGCAAGAAAGCTGAGAAAATAATTGTTTATTTTTACCATTGAAAATGGTTATCAGATGCAAATCGCCTGAGACTTACTTTTGCCCATATCTTCAAGGATTTTGGGAGGATCGAGATGGAGATAGTTTCAAAAGTTTAGGCATTTATCGAGACACGTGTGAACGTTTGAATTTTGAAAATATACTGGTAACTTTTTTTGAAATTTTGCAAATTAGCAAAACTTCCGGGTTTTTTGTGGGGTGTTTGTTTACTAAATTGTAAATATTTCGGGAAAAAAACTAACTTAAGAAAAAATGGAAAAAAAGGTCCTAGGGTATTAGTTTAGCTACCAAATGGCGGAATTATTTTGAAAATCGGTTAATAATTGTGACCTGTAGGTGGTCCCTTTAGATTTGGAATTCTGGAAAAACGGGTGTTTCCGCAAATAAAAAGTGATGTAGTTTCTATGATCGATCATCATGGTAATAGTGTTAAAAGATGCAGAAGCAGACGAGAAATGCATTCGTTGGAATTTTGAAAATCGGTTTATAATATTTCGGCTGCGTCGATGCAGTCAGCGGTAAAAATAAATAGGTACTACCTAGGTTACCTACTTTAAAAATGTAATAGGATTTTGCATTTGATTTGATTTTGGTTTTTCGTAAATTTTTGCATTCATTTTCAATGCTCCGATTCTTGCGGGGACTGCAAAATCTGTGAATTTTTCACTATTATGTGGTTTTGGTATAGATAGATAGATAGAGATAAATTGTGAATATTACTAGAGTACAACCGGTAGTAGTTATTTTATTGTAAGTGTATGGAATACTAAAAAAGTAGTAGGCAGTACTACTTCGTTCATACATACTCGTAGAATTATTATCGGTACATTTTAGATACCTACTTACCTGATTTCAGAAACGTTATTACCCAAGTGTCGTCAGGTCTGATCGCCATTTTGTAGATTTTAGGGCCTAGCTGCCTGATTCCCTTGGGAAACAGGAAGCCTTTTGGGCCAACGCGTAGGTACCTATCTTCACCTGAAAATTGGGTCAATCAGTAAGACCGAAAACAGAAATTCTTACTAACTTTAACAACTTGAATACACTGTTTCGTTTAAATTTCAGATTTTGAGGATATTGACGAAAGTGTTGTGGAATAAATGACAGACAGACAAGTGATATAGGTACCTACCTAACTATGTGCAATAACTTAACCGCAGGGAAAAAAAGACCTTACAAAAAGCTCTAAAAAAAATAAAAAAATATTAAAAACACGACTGCCCTGCCAAAACGAACTAAAAAGTTAGACAACAAGTGTCATTGCAGTCGGGGGACCTTATCATGGAACAATTTTTGATCAAAGAGGTCCCCCGACTACAATGACACTTGTTGTTTAACTTTTTAGTTCGTTTTGGCAGGGCAGTCGTGTTTTTAATATTTTTTTAATTTATTTATTTTTATTTCAAACATTTTAGTGACATATTATATAGTTTTGGAATGTGCTCATCAAGGCCTTTCATTTGATGCCCATATTGTAATAATAGAAGAAAAAATTTTTTTTTTCATATTTGAAAATGGCGTCGTACAGTCGCCATATTGATTTTTTCTAAAAAAAATATAGCCAGTGTCACTCGGAATGTTGTAAGGATTCTAACGATACCCCATTTATCTAAATCAATTCAGGCATTAAGAAGTTATGGTGGAATAAAGAAACTCACATACCCACAAACATACATGAACCCTGAACACATAACACTCTTTTTGCTTTGGGCAGTCGTGTAAAAAGAAAGAAATAATGTTCAAACCAATTAATAAAAAAAGTATATTGAAAGCGGTGCGTCCGGAGGTAATTTTTAACTTCTAAAAATAATTATTAAATGCATTTCAGTCTTATCTGTATATTTTTTCCTATGTCCTTTTTCGGACTCCATCATCAGACCCTGGATCCCATTAGAGACGAATCAAACGAACCCAAACTCGATGGGGTTGTGTGGTTTTATTAAAGAGTTCCTGTGGCCTTCTTCCAGCTCCATCATCAGACTCTGGACACAATCTCTCAACAAAGTAGGTACTTGTCAAGACGTACCAAATGAGCTCAATTATGGGGACAACGGGAATACAGGAAAATTCAATCCCATCAAATTTAAGCTCGTTTGGTACATCTGGTTGGTTGGTCCGTTTGGTTTTATTATAGAGTTCCTTTGACCTTTTTCCGGCTCCATCACCAGGCTCTGGACAGCGTCTCCTATTAGTGTACTTATCAAGACGAAACAAACGATCCCAACGCGATCGGATTGTATGGATTTATTACAGAGTTCCTGTAGCCTTCTTCCAGCTCCATCATCAGACCCTGGACACCATCTCCAATCAGAGTACTTGTCAAAACCAATCAAGCGAGCTCAAATTTGATTTTTCTCAAATTTCTAGCTTATCGGGAACGGGAATCTAATATAAAATCTTTTGAAAATTTAGTGGTCAAACAAATAAATGTAAGATTATCTGTAAGATATTAAGTACTTTTAATTAAATGCAGTTGTTGTTTTGATTATGTTTTACCGCATGTTACCAATAAACTGTAAATTAATACAAATATTTAATAATAACTAATATCGTGATTCTATTTGATTATAATAATAGTTAATTAATTTGGTATTGTTTCAAATTCAAATTTAAATTTATTTATTTGTATCAAACAGTACAAGGTTCTTAGAAAAATACATTTTATAAAGCATCTTAGACCATTCTAATCCTTATCCATATAAGTGACAAGATTAGGTAGTGAGTCTACGAACTGAACCACTGAGTTAATTCAAGTACCCTCCGTATTAGTATAAAACTGTGCTACAGTAGGGTAAACAATCCTCGTCCCCAGGTGTAGTATATGCGCGACAATCACATATTTTTCAGATGTCAACATTATACAACCTCAGCAAACATGTTTACTTTATTGTTAAAGTGTATTAAAATTATAATTAACTTGCAAACGCTACTTCCGTTCAGGGCTTCAAATACCGTTAAAAATTAGTAACGTTAAAAAAAATAACGTTAAAAATGGAAATTAATAACGGTAAAATTAATAACGGTAAAACAGAATTTAACGTTATTTTTTCGTTCCTTAATAACGTTATTATGTTACTGTATAAACATATTTAAAAGCAATGTGTAAATGACGTTGACGCCGCCGTGACGTGATCAGTCTCTGCGGTAGGTACTAGGTAGTAGAGGTACCTACCTACAATACGCAATATTTATAAAATTACCGTTAAAAATAACGTTATTTTTAACGTTATCGACATTAATTTAACGTTATATTAATGTTATGTTATTAGGTATCGTTAAAAAAAATAACGTTATCAAGGTATCATATTGAAAATAACGTTACGTAACGTTATTTTTACTGTTAATTGATAACGTTATAAAGCCCTGCTTCCGTTTCCGCTACTATTAATGTTACTTCCGGATGCTTCTGTTCTGGTATCAATAAATAGTTGTTAAACGATACCAACATGGTGTTTTAGAAAAGTCCGATCCGAAGCCGACGGAGGCAGTCTGTATTGTGATTTCATCGAACAAGTAATAAAAAGGCAGTGATTGTGAAAGTTTGTGTTTTAATCTGACGCAGTTCTACCCTGGTGCTCTTACATAAATAAACAAGCAAGAGATCTAATAAAAGCGAGGTTATAAAAATTGTGGTGAAACAACCAAAATAAACAACAAATTAACATTACCATTGACAATGAAAAGTAACGAAAGAAAATATGGTGCGGATGACGTTAATTCATCTTATAAAACTCAAGATTGATTGATTGATGCGTGTAGCGTAGAGCCCTACCGGCTGAAGGTATATAGAGACACAATTTTTGGAGGATAAATACTTTTCATGGTGTAGGTGAGCACTAAGAAAGGATTTTAAAAAATTCCCCTTATACCGGGTGCTACGGGGTGTTCCAGTTTGTATGGGAATTTGTATAGGAAAATTGAAATGTGTGATAGGTAACGGCTGAAGGTAGACCATTTTTGGAGGGTAGATACCTTTCATGGTGTAGGTGAGCACTAATAAGGGTTTTGGAAAAATCTCGTTGTACAGGGATGTTCCAGTTTGTAACGACTGAAGGTAGAGGGACAAGGAAAGGGAAACTTATATCTCTGGACCCAATTCTGAACGGAGACGGGAACGGGAACTCTTTTTACCAGCATTTTAAGGATACTAAAGATTCTCTAAAAAAGAAAGTCCACGCGAACGAAGTCGCGGGCAAAAGCTAGTTTATATAAGGCAGTCAAAAGCATTCAAATTCAAGGTATCAACGAAATGACAACACAATTATCAGAGAAGAGTCAAAAAATTGCCTAAAAAATGTATAATATAAAAATGAATCGCTGAATGTGTTGCTATTGCTAAGCGCAAATCTCGAGAGCAGCTGAAACGATTTCGCTAATTCTTTTTTTGTTGTGTTTGTTATTATCAGGAGAAGGTTCTTATGAAAGAAAAAAAAATTGAAAACTGCGCGGAAAATAAAAAAAAATAAGAATACTTAACATTGACCTGCATTATACAAGTACGCTGGACATGCGAACGTCACTAATCGTTTGTTATAGTTCTATGGCTGAGAGCAGTAGTGAGTGTCCTTGGAACTAATTCTAGTGATGTACAACAACTAAATTTTGTTATCGATAAAATCTTTTCCAGATAGTCTATCACAATTAAAAAAATATTTTTACCATTGAAAATGGTTATCAGATGCAAATCGCCTGAGACGTATTTTTGGCTATATCTCCGAGGATTTTGAGAGGATCGAAATGAAAATAGTACCAAAAGTTGAGGAGTTTATCGAGACACATGTGAACGTTTAAATTTTGAAAATCTACTGGTAACTTTTAGTGGAATTTTGCGAAATTTCAAAACTTCCGGGTTTTTTGGGGGATGTTTGTTTACTAAATTGTAAATATTTCGGAAAAAACCGACTTAAGAAAAAATGAAAAAAAGGGTCCTAGGGTATTAGTTTAGCTATCAAATGGCGAAATAATTTTGAAAATCGATTTATAATTGTGACCTGTAGGTGGTCCCTTTAGATTTGGAATTGTAGAAAAACGGCTGTTTCCGTACATAAAAAGTGATTTAGCTTCTATGATTATTGACCGATCGTCATAGTAATAGTGTTAAAAGATGCAGAAGCAGACGAGAAGTGCATTCATTGGAATTTTGAAAATTAGTTAATATTATTTCGGCTGCGTCGAGGCAGTCAGTGGGCGCTTTTGTGACACGAGGCGGAGCCGAGTGTCCCAATCGTAAAAATATAATATATCATATAAAAGGACTCTGCATTTGATTTGATTTTGGTTTTTCGTAAATTTTTGTGTTCATTTTCAATGCTCCGATTCTTGCGGTGACTGTAAAATCTGCGATTTTTTTTTATTACAGACGGAAGTGTAATAAAAAAAATGGGAAATAAAACACGCAGGTTACTTTTATTATAAACACACTTATAAACATACTTACAATAAACACACTTTCTCATGTTGTAAGAATTATCAAGCACCACTGTCACTACTGAATCACTTAAATTTACATTACAATCACAGTAATCACAATCACTTCTTATCGGATTTTTGCAAGACTGACGTGCCAAGAGTAAACCACGTCTAATGACAACGAACACATCATTTTTGAATTATTAGTTTTCCAGAACAATAAAAATTTGACATAGTTTCGAATTTCCCAAAAATAAGTTTTTACTCTCTTAAAAGGATGTCGCACGGCCTCGTTACAATACTAATCAACAAGTGATGGCCATTTGCAATCATGTTAATTCCTTGTTCCCTCACGGCGGCGCTTCAAATCGGCACAAAAAAATAGCTGTCATTTCATGACAATAGCCTGTCCCGCACTTATGGACAGGCGATCGCTTCGCTACCAATCATTTGAACCGATTTGAAAATCGGATAGTCAATCACAATGAAAAAAATATTACCGATATAAAACAGCTATCAGTTTCCCTTTTTCTAGTCATTGTTATCTAGTCATATCGAGTTTTTATTAATGTTAGAAATAACTATGTACTTTTTATAATAAAATAAAATAATTATCGACTAAGAAGTGACATAATATCGATATGAATTTAGACATCCCTAACGAATGTCCCAAACGAACGAACGAGCGATCATGTTAGTTCCCTATATACTCACTGGCGGCGCTTGAATCCCTAACGAATGTCCCAAACGAATGAACGAGCGATCATGATAGTTCCCTATACACTCACTGGCAGCGCTTCAAATCGGCATAAGAAATAGCTGTTACCCCGTTATCGGGCGTGCACGAATGATTCACAGACTAAAAAATCAGAAGCGAAAGACCCTTAGGGCCACCTTTCTGCCTACGTTTTACTACTCAAAAACCTATTTAAGGTGCGAAAATTTTTAAGCTCTCGTGTTCAGTAATGGCATAGAAAAATCAAATAAGTAGGCCAACTCGAGCTGTGAGCGAGCGATAATAGCCTAAACACTGGCTGACTGGTAGGGCTGTCGCTCATAGTTTATTCAATCGTCAAAATGCATATATAGGCAATCATTATGTAAAACAATTTTCCCCTGTAGGGTAAGCATCAGGGATCTATAATATATTTTTTTAATTATTTTTGTACATAGACTAGGAGCTGTCTACAATGTTTAACAACAACCACAACTACAACCTACCTACTCAAGTTTATTGCTTATATACCTACCTAAGATTTAGTTTGATTTATACAAATTTCTACTTAAGTAATTGGTCTCTTCTTTTCGCGGTGGGGCATACTTAGTGAACTATTAAATCAAACCACAAATTGGTATCTGGTCAATGAAATTCGGAGCAGAACTAGGTATTTCCTAAACGCTTTCAAATATGTAATAGCTAACACATTATTTAATTATGTACGTTCCTACGTATGATATAGTAGGGTAGTAGATTAGATAGGTACTCACCGTTCTTGTTCGCTAGGTATACATTTTGATTAGTGTTTAGTGCGAGTGGCTCGTTTAGTGTTTAGTGTTTAGAAAAAACAATTACTTAACACTAAACAGAGACTGTCCGCACGTGTTTTTTGCTAAACACTAAACGAGCCACTCGCACTAAACACTAATCAAAATGTATACCGACCATAATGCGAAGAAAGACAATTCCGAATCAGACAAACTGCTATTTAGACATCCATAAACACTGCAATATTTTCTAGAGGTCATCTTCACGAATTTGTATTTAAAGGAGGTAAGTAGGTAGTGTACATGTACGGCGGAGCGTGCGTGAGCGGCTGAGCGCGGGCGGTATTAAGTACGACGCAGCCACGACTGACGCACCGCTATCACCTTTAAGTTGTGTCAGTGTGTGCGTGCGACGACGCATACGTACGGCCGCGCTCACATACAAACCGCGTTCGGGCGTATAATGAGTAAGACGACTTACTTATTTGATTTTACTATGGTAATGGCAAACGTGAACTATATTTTTAAACAATACCTATAGATACATAAATTTAATTCTTCCTAAAATTTAACTGTAGGAAGCGAAGAACGTAATTTAATTGGAATCGTGTTTTTAATAATTAATTAAAAAAATTATTAAGAATAGAGCTTATTTTGCTATAACAGCGCGGACCGTACTCACGCGCACGCGGTCACCGCGCGGTGTCGGTTTTTATGGATGCCGACAAATGCGCACATAAGCCCGCCGCGCGGTGTCCGTTTTGACGGATGCCGACAAAGGCGCACATAAGCCCGCCGCGCGGTGACCGCTTTGACGGATGCCGACAAAGGCGTACAGAAGCCGGCCGAACGCCACTCGCGCGCGTGCTGTCGTGTCGTCTTGTACTCTACCTAATGTTGTCACACGCGCCGCGCCCTCTCCCCTTTACGGGTCATTTAGTAATCGATTGTTGTCTAATTTCATATAATTTTTATCTTAACCAACAATATGCCTCCGAGAAAAAAATCTTGTCACGAATTTATGGAGTTGTGGATAAAAGATTATCTTGAAGTACAGGTAAACTAAAAAAAAATTACAGATATATTCTCTCAGAGGTTGAGTGGGATTAGGCAGAATTATCAAATTAATCAAAAATAGATCTTCTGTTGTACTTTGTCTTTGGCTTCGATCATTCGTGCACCCATGATAACGGGGTAATCATGACATTAGCCTGTCCAGCGTACTTGTATAATAGACGTCAGTGATACGTAACCATTATAAACTTTTTTAATGTAACCTTATGACGTTTGACATAGAATTGGCAGAATGCCGGCTGCAAATAATTTCAAAGAGGTTGTAAAAAAACTGTATGCTGTTTAAAATTCGAATTCAATATTCATATATCATAACTAAGACAGGACAATAGTCATGTTGACTATTTTTTATGTTACATAACCCTGTCATGTTGACTATTTTTTTATTTTATGTTATACCCCTCAAAAAAAAGAAACATTTGTATAAGAATTATTTCGCTAGCATGAAAACTGCCTGAGATATCACAGTTTGAAATGCACAAAATTGGACTCACCCGAAAACGTTTCATACTAACGGCTACCAAGTTATGATGTCACGCCTTCCTACGTTGTATGCAACGCGTAGGAAATTTGTTCGGCAGCTATATTAAATATTGTGTTTATCAAAATGGTTTCTTTGACAAATTTGCTATAAATTTTACGGACTAACTAAATGTATTATTTATTTTAACAAATTTTATACTTTTTAAAGGGAAGAAATTTAATGACCACCAAAAAAACCATCGTTACCCTAAACAGCCTCATCCTAAAAAAATATAATATGTACAAATAAATAAAACCTGTACCAAAATTTTTCGGGCTATTTAAGTCATGCCTGCACTACATAAGCTTTTCATAACCCAAAAAGGCCACGCGTGCACCAAATTTAAACTAACAAAGTTTTGTGTCATTACTACCCAAATATATCACTACGTTTGCCATAGAAATAGAATAGAAATAGAAATATTTTTTATTTAAATAGACTTATTACAAGTTCTTTTAAATCGTTCAGTTTTTTTTCCCTACCACCCATTCGGGACGTCTTTTTGCTAACAAGAAGAATGGGCGCAAGAAACTTATCAGCCTCATCAAAAGTAACGATATTAACAATTTATTATATCGTTACCTCCCAAATACAATCAAAATAAAAAAATAAATATAAACATAAAAAGGTATATCATATTGATGGCAAATTGGCTTTAAATTGTAGCCATTAATAAATGAATGCA
The DNA here is from genome assembly GCA_928269145.1 of Agriphila tristella. Lineage (NCBI taxonomy): Eukaryota > Metazoa > Arthropoda > Insecta > Lepidoptera > Crambidae > Agriphila > Agriphila tristella. The sequence goes on from OV743437.1 coordinate 23,522,847, forward strand.
AACTAGGTAATGTTTTTTTTTGGGGCCGTTATTTTATTGAAAGCTCTAAGAAGCTCAGCCTATAGTAAACACTAGCTTCCGCCCGCGGCTTCGTCCGCGAGCGGAAGCTGGATATTAGAGAAAATCCTTAAAACCTTCAACCCGGGATCCGACCAGCCGTTTTTACGCGATTAGGCGGGTCCCCCCCCTCCCCACCAAGCGCGCTGCCTCGCGAGGCATGACGTTTGCCGCATGTGGCGGGCCTCGCACGAGGCTGCTTGCTTTAATCGCGTAAAAACGGCTGGTCGGATCCTAAGGATTTTCTCTAATATCCACGCGGACGAAGTCGCGGGCGGAAGCTAGTTTATTACAATAATCAGAATTGGGTCCAAAGATATTATTCCCGTTTCTTTTCGCTTTCCCGTTCCCGTTCCCGGCCCCGTCCCCGTCCCCATCCCCTAGGGTTGAGTCCACTGTGTTGGACTTCAAAATAAATGTCATTTTCGTAATCACCATCCCATAAAACCTCAAGAACGACATCCACATCGATTGTCATTTTTACTTACCCATTTACCCCCTAAGGAATGATTTTCAAAATAACAAAATATGTGTTTGCCTATTTATTTTTAGACGTGCTCGAACTAATTTTAAAGTTGTAATGTCTATTTTATATTATTTTTCCATCCAAATTTGAACCCCATTTTCACCCCCTTAGGGGTTAAATCTTATCCACGGTGTTGGACTTCAAAATAAATGTCATTTTCGCAATCACCATCTCATAAAACCTCAAGATCGACATCCATATCGATTTTTATGTTAACTTACCCCATTTACCCCCTAAGGGGTGGATTTTTAAAATCACAAAATATATAATTGCCTATATTTATTTTTAGACGTGCTCCAAGTAATTTTAAAGTTGTAATGTCTATTTTATATTATTTTTCCATACAAAATTTGACCCCATTTTCACCCCTTTAGGAGTTAAATCATGTCCACCTTGTTGGATTTCAAAATAAATGTCATTTTCGCAATCGTCATCCCAGAAAACCCCAATAACGACATCCATATCTATTTTTAGGTTTTTTACCCCATTTCACCCCTATTTCATCCCCATTGGAGTTGAAATATTACCAATTACAATTTACGTTGCATTAGATTTCTATCCATAAGCCTAAATTGTAAATTAAGCGATTTTTACTTCGAAAATGAAGGATTTTCTATACACAACTCTATCCCCCTTTTCACCCCTTCAAGGGTAGACTTTTCAAAAAGCTGAGATATGTATACATTAACTTTTAATTGTCAGCCTAAACACAAAATTTGAAGATCCTAACTTCTAAACTGAGGGACTTTCATACAAAATTTGATCCCCTTTTTTACCCCCTTCGGGGATGAATTTTGAAAAATACTTACTTAGTGCACCCCTAGACCTTATAAGGAACCTATGTGCCAAATATGGAGTCTCTAGACTCAGCGGTTTGGGCTGTGCGTTGATATGTCAGTCAGTTTCTTGTTTTATATATTTAGATTTTACGGTAGTATCGGTAAACCTTTAGACCTTGATTTATATTTTTTGGGTAAACAATGATTTTTTGGATATTAATTTACTTTATTAGGATAAAATTTTGTAACATATTTGGATGAAATTTTTAAATAAAATGGGAGTACATATTTGGTGCATGCGTGGCCTTTTTGGGTAGCTCGGCGATTATTCTGACGATACTTGCTTTTTTTAGGTTAGCAAACTTTACGTTTATTGGTGATAATTTCATATTAAAATGGGGATTAAATTCTGGTAAGTACTTACGATTTTTTGGGCAATATATTTCATAATTTCTGGTGGTTGCTTAAACCTAAGCCCTTTTTAAATGGACTTGTCCACCCAACTTTGAAGGGTCATAAAACAAATAATACGCAATAAGTATATAAAACCAAGAGGTATACAAGCTACTCCAAAAGTTTGATATGTTTACGATTTTTATTAGTATTTCGTTATTTTATTCATAAGTCAACATTCCTATTACGTCTGTCGGGTCAGCTCATAAACTTAATATTCCAGCGAAAAATTTTCTAAGTCTATGGGTCAGCTAGTATTTAATAAAAAGAACTAAATAAATAATACTTACTTATTGCAAAATGTTTCAGTATTTCAGCAGTTTCCTCTGAGTCCAAGCCTTCCATTTTAAAAGGATAGTTTTGTGTTTCCCCACTCATATTGTTTTATAAGAATTAAACTAAATACTGGTATTATGGCGATGTATATATTCTGTGGCGATGTGATGAACAAGTAAAGATATATTTGTCTTGTGCACGAGTTGCATTGCATTGCATCACTGTGTGTCAGTGATAAGGAAATCTATTATCTTTTAAACATTCACCTACTTAAACACTTAATTAGCTTTAAAATATACATTTATGCTACCTATATAGGTACCTACTTCATTTTTCATTTTATGGTACGGTACGAAGTACCATAAAATGAAAAATGAAGTAGGTACGTACTTCAATTTTATGAACTAATGACCTGTCCTGGTTTTGCCCAGATTAATGTATGTAAGTACCTTTTTTTCATTCGATCACTGAGGCACAGTAACCAAATATTTGATTATATTGTGACTGAGGTATTGGTATTAGTAGGTACAATACCTCAGAATACATAATATTAATATAGGTACCCTACTTTCCCGATTATTTTACCAACTAATGTAATAGGTACCAATAAATGAACTTTTATTTTTTATTTTTGTGTAAAAATCGTAAAGCGGTTCAGAATACATTCTACCAAGTTTCAACTGTGTAATCCTAATAGTTTCGGAATAAAGTGGCTGTGACATACGGACGGACAGACAGAAAGACAAACAGGACGAATCTAAAAGGATTCCGTTTTTTGTCATTAGGCTACGGAACCCTAAAAAGGAGAAAAGATAACAACTTCCTTTAAAAACAAATTATAACAAGGGATCTTTATGTCTGTCTTTACAGCCATCCGTCTGAAGAGATTGTCAAAGCCAGCGTAGGGAGGGCACATACAAAGATTAAATATAAACGTGCATACAGTAGATATTGTACAAGTGCATAAAACTCACCATTTTACCCGAGCCGCAGGCGAGGATAGTCAAGTCGAGGGTAAAATGGGTTTTATGTACGAGTTATACACTCTACTTCTCACTTCGATTGTGAGGAAATTAAAAAAAAATATTGAAAATTGAAAAATTATTTAAAACTAAAAAAAAATGTTTTCTTAAATTTTAGGGAGAAATTATAATAATGTTGGGATGTGCTCATCAAGGTCATTAATTTGATACCCATATTCAGAAATTGTAAAAAAAAAGTTCTTGTGTCAAATTATATAATTTTTGGATGTGCTCATCAAGGCCTTTCATTTGATACCTACCCATGTTCGAGTATGAAAAAAAAAATGATTTTTCTTAATTTTAGTGACAAATTAAATAAAGCCATATTTCGCCAATCCCGTTGGCGACTCGGTATAGCATAATTGGTTAGTGCATTGGGCCGGAATCGTAAGGGTGCGTGTTCGAGTCCCGTCTGAGCTGCTAGGGGTGAGTCGATTTTTTCTAATATTTTTCAATCGGGAATATATAAATGCACTTCAAAAATAATGTAACACACTTTAAAATGTTTAGCTTTAAAATTTATTGAATGAACTTTAAAAATAAAGGTTTCCACTATAAATATGCTAAGCTTTAAAATTAATACTTTGCACTTTACAATTTAATTGTTTAGCTTTAAAATTAATACTTTGCACCATACAAATGAATTTTATAACTTTAGTACTGGTAAGCAAACGACTAGGTGCGACGACGAGCGGGCGCGGCGAGAGAGGAGCTGAGGAGGAGGTTAGGTTCCATTGCGACCAACAACGCCAGAACCGACGATGGCGTGTATGCATTATGCCACAAGTCGGAGTTGGGACACAGTTATAGTGCAAAGTATTTTATTTTGTAGTGATAATAATATTAAATTATAGGTCTATCATTATTTTAAAGTGCTGATATACAATTTTATAGCTGTTTTCATCAAATTTAAAGTGCTATTAAATACATCCCTTTTTCAATTATATAAATAATCTTAATATAAAAACAGCATTGTAATTGCATAAAATCTAAAAGTTTAAAATTAAATAAATTTGGAATGTGCTAATCAAGGCCTTTCATTTGATACCCATATTAACAAATAAAAAAAAAACTTATATTTTAGTGACAAATTATATAATTTTGGAAAGTGCTCATTAACTGTTTTAACATATCGTTGATTAAGGCCTTTCATTTGATACCTATATTCAAAATATGAAAAAAAAATTTTTCGTCAAGGTTTTTCAATTGATACTTTACCCATTTTCAAAAATTTAAAATAGTTATTTGTTATACAAGTGACCAAAATCAATTTGTGCTGCGAGTGCCTACTTTAAATCACAAACTAGCGAAGCAGTCTAGAATTGAATCACGAGCGTAATGAGTGATTCTAATACAGACTACTGAGCGCAGTAAGTGATTTAAAGGCACGAGGCAGAACAAAAATTTGGTCTCGTGTAAAATATACAACTTTTAACCTCGACCATCGAAAAAAATTTCACGTAATTTTCCCGGTGAAAAGCTAAATTCAGCATTAAATAAATAAAATAAAATAAAAATAAAAAGGATTTATTTCATTAACAAAAAATACATAATTTTTTAAACAGTATTTGGGACCAACCCAGTAGGCATTCGAGATGCCTGTGGCAGGCAGCCCCGCTCTTCCATATCATATTAATTGCATATTAATATTAACAGCATTAGAAACTTGTTGTCTCAACTCTTTTGGAATTAGACATCTTCATCGCTGGACGCACTCATTTTTTTTTGAAATCACTATCACTACATAGTGTAAAACAAAGTCGCTTCCTATATCCCTATGTATGCTTAAATCTTTAAAACTACGCAACGGATTTTGATGCGGTTTTTTTAATAGATAGAGTGATTCAAGAGGAAGGTTAATATTTGTGTTATACATGGTGTCAAATTCCACACTACACCGAAGCAAAGCGAGGGCGGGTCGCTCGCTAGTCTTTTATATAAAAATGAATCGCTGAATGTGTTGCTAAGCGCAAATCTCGAGAGCAGATGAACCGATTTCGCTATTTTTTTTTACCATTGAAAATGGTTATCAGATGCAAATCGCCTGAGACGTATTTTTGACCATATCTCCGAGGATTTTGATAGGATCGAGGTGAAAAGAGTACTAAAAGTTGAGGAATTTATCGAGACATGTGTGAACTTTTGAATTTTGAGAAACTACTGGTAACTTTTTTGAAATTTTGCAAAATTCCAAAAATTCCGGATTTTTCGGGGGTTGTTTGTTTACTAAATTGTAAATATTTCGGAAAAAAACTGACTTAAGAAAAAATTAAAAAAAGGGTATTAGTGGTATTAGTTTAGCTACCAAATGGCGAAATAATTTTGAAATCGGTAAATAATTGTGTGTGTAGGTGGTCCCTTTAGATTTGGAATTCCAGAAAAAAGGGGGTTTCCGTAGATAAAAAGTTATGTAGTTTCTATGATTATTGATCGATTGTCATGGTAATAGTGTTAAAAGATGCAGAAGCAGACGAAGTGCATTCGTTGGAATTTTTAAAATCGGTTTATAATATTTCGGCTGCGTCGAGGCAGTCAGCGGGCGCTTTTGTGACACGAGGCGGAGCCGAGTGTCACAATCGTAAAAAGAAATAGGTACTACATAGTATTATATTATCTGTGGTACTACCTAGGTAATTTTAAAAATATAATAGGATTTTGCATTTGATTTGATTTTGGTTTTTCGTAAATTTTTGTATTCATTTTCAATGCTCCGATTCTTGCGGGGACTGCAAAATCTGTGAATTATAAGGAGAAGGTTTAAAAACCTTCTCCTTATAATTCACAGATTTTTTCTTTCATAAATGAAAGAAAAAATAAAGAAAATTGTGCGGAAAATTAGAAAATTTAAGAATACTTCCACTATATAAAATTTAATTTGGACAATATAAACTTTTTTAATGTAACCTTATGACGTTTGTTCGGGCTGCAAAATATCGTCAAAGAGGATGTAAAAAAACTGAATGTCGTTTAATGTTCATAAATCATAAACAACTGTCAGGTCAGCTAGTACCTATATCATAAAAAAATATAGTTCGATCAAACCTATATGCTGAAAAAAATATTCATAGTAGGTAACTTTACCTACTCTAATCGGGAATCTACTTAGATTCCCATCGTTTTGTTTTGCATTATGTCGTGTTTTTACCCACGACGGACGGAACGGAACGGAGGCGGTATATGCGTTTGGGGTACCTCTAAAGGTTGTGTGTTTGTCTGTTTGTATGTTACCATTTTCCTCGGAAACTACTGGGCCGGTTTCGATGCGGTTTCTTGCATTCAAAAGGTTTCATTTCAGAGCAGGTTCTTAGACATGTTTCATGATGGTAGACCACCAGGGGGCGCTGCAGCAACCAGATAAGTCATGTTTGTCTATTACCATTTTCCTCGGAAACTACTGAGCCGATTTCGATGCGGTTTTTTGCATTCAAAAGGTTTCATTTTAGAGCAGGTTCTTAGATATGTTTCATGGTGGTAGATCACCAGGCGGCGCTGCAGCAGCCAGATAATTCGCACTTGAAAAGTTATTTAAAACTTTTCAACTGATTTCGATGCGGTTTTCTGTAATTACTTAGGTGTTATGCCGCTAAGGGGCGCTGTAGTTATCATTTTCCCATTTATCTTCAGAGCGATTTGACCGATTTAGATGCAGTTTTCTGTAATAGGTTTGTAGTGTGTCGGCGATGGTTCTTGGTGTTATGGTGTTGAGCCGCTAGGATGCGCTGCAGTAATCATTTTCCGAATGGTTTGACCGATCCAAAATACGGTTTTTAGAGTACTTAGATAGATACCGTACGATACGATACATACTAACATGTTAGTTTCATAGCGAAAATTTTTCTAAGTCTATGGTTTCAATATAACAGGTTCTAAGTATGCTGAACATTTTATGGGCCGCCTGCATATTGTGAATTTATATACCAGCGATCAAATCGAGCGACATCTCGGCAACCGAAAGTATGTTTATTTATACCAAAAGTATGGAAATACGTAAATATCGTCGCGATTCTCTCGCTCTTGAAGACAGCCCCATAGATAAAAATAGTTTTATCAATTCATTCGGATTACCGCTGTGCATTATCAATGTATATAGATGTAGGTATGATGGTAATATTAGGATATTGAATAGATACTAAGATAAATATTTTATAAATGTTTGTTTGTTCAAACGCTGCGTTTAACTAATATAATTATTAGAAGTGTCTATCTATAAGTTATAATCACTCGTAAGTCTGATAAGATTAAACCGATAACGCGTGACATAAACCTATTTACTTAGTTAATAGTATGTATAATCTTGTAGCAATTGCTAGTGATCACTACTGATCTAGACTAGTCTCTATATAACCACGCTAAGAAAGTTACGTTACAAACTTAAACCATAGAAATCTTAAGAAACCATGAGTGAAGAAACACAAAAATATCCTTTCAAAATTAACGAGCTGAAAACTGAAGAAAATGCTGAAATATTCAAGTTATTCAGAGAAAGTATGTTCATTTTTTACTTTTAAGATTCTATTTGTCGAAATGTTTTTAACATTGAAAATATTTAAGTGATATCACTTGTGTATGTGTCCGATGTTCAGCCAAAAGTGCGACATGATGTCTCTGTTTATCAAAATTTACAACAAGCATTTTCCTTATGACATTAAATTTATAATTATTCCACAAATCCTTTTATAACACAACACGTTAAATTAAACGCTACAAATGTGTTTGTTTATTTAACTATTATGTTTTCACCCTTATATTAGTGATTTCGTTAAAAAAAATCTAAACTTGTAAAAAACTTAAGATGAATAAATAATGAAAAATATCAGAAAAAATCGGCTCACCCGTAGCAACTTAGACGGGATTCGAACCCGCACCCTTAGGATTCCGGCCCAATGCACTACCAATTATGCTACCAAGCCGCTGAGGGATGTGGCGAAATTTTCTAATACTTTCCACGTTTCCGCTGAAGATCAGCGCCATCTCACCAATGTGAAGAGAACTACTTCGACATTCGGTTGTAGCACCTTTACAGGTGCCAGACAATCAATTAAGGTGAAACAGTACAATTTTAAACTTTTTAGATTTTTGCATTCACAATGCTATTTTTATATTAAGATGAATAAATAATGAAAAATATCAGAAAAAATCGGCTCACCCGTAGCAACTTAGACGGGATTCGAACCCGCACCCTTAGGATTCCGGCCCAATGCACTACCAATTATGCTACCAAGCCGCTGAGGGATGTGGCGAAATTTTCTAATACTTTCCACGTTTCCGCTGAAGATCAGCGCCATCTCACCAATGTGAAGAGAACTACTTCGACATTCGGTTGTAGCACCTTTACAGGTGCCAGACAATCAATTAAGGTGAAACAGTACAATTTTAAACTTTTTAGATTTTTGCATTCACAATGCTATTTTTATATTAAGATGAATAAATAATGAAAAATATCAGAAAAAATCGGCTCACCCGTAGCAACTTAGACGGGATTCGAACCCGCACCCTTAGGATTCCGGCCCAATGGACTACCAATTATGCTACCAAGCCGCTGAGGGATGTGGCGAAATTTTCTAATACTTTCCACGTTTCCGCTGAAGATCAGCGCCATCTCACCAATGTGAAGAGAACTACTTCGACATTCGGTTGTAGCACCTTTACAGGTGCCAGACAATCAATTAAGGTGAAACAGTACAATTTTAAACTTTTTAGATTTTTGCATTCACAATGCTATTTTTATATTAAGATGAATAAATAATGAAAAATATCAGAAAAAATCGGCTCACCCGTAGCAACTTAGACGGGATTCGAACCCGCACCCTTAGGATTCCGGCCCAATGCACTACCAATTATGCTACCAAGCCGCTGAGGGATGTGGCGAAATTTTCTAATACTTTCCACGTTTCCGCTGAAGATCAGCGCCATCTCACCAATGTGAAGAGAACTACTTCGACATTCGGTTGTAGCACCTTTACAGGTGCCAGACAATCAATTAAGGTGAAACAGTACAATTTTAAACTTTTTAGATTTTTGCATTCACAATGCTATTTTTATATTAAGATGAATAAATAATGAAAAATATCAGAAAAAATCGGCTCACCCGTAGCAACTTAGACGGGATTCGAACCCGCACCCTTAGGATTCCGGCCCAATGCACTACCAATTATGCTACCAAGCCGCTGAGGGATGTGGCGAAATTTTCTAATACTTTCCACGTTTCCGCTGAAGATCAGCGCCATCTCACCAATGTGAAGAGAACTACTTCGACATTCGGTTGTAGCACCTTTACAGGTGCCAGACAATCAATTAAGGTGAAACAGTACAATTTTAAACTTTTTAGATTTTTGCATTCACAATGCTATTTTTATATTAAGATGAATAAATAATGAAAAATATCAGAAAAAATCGGCTCACCCGTAGCAACTTAGACGGGATTCGAACCCGCACCCTTAGGATTCCGGCCCAATGCACTACCAATTATGCTACCAAGCCGCTGAGGGATGTGGCGAAATTTTCTAATACTTTCCACTTGCTGTTTACTTGTAAAAAACTTTCAACTTGTAAAAACTCAATGGAAAATCCCGAGTATTTCTGAGGGTGTCCGGCGACTCTCCATTCCGTCTGACAATTTTTTATACTTGCATAAATTATTTGGAAAAAGACATAATTTACATGAACTTGTAAAATTTTTCTTGTAAATTTTACTTGTAGACTTGTAAGTTCTGATAAACAAGGCAATGGTCGTAGATCGAAGATATCTCTATGGGAGAGGTGTCAAACAAAATGTGCATGGCGCGGAGATCTATCAGAATGGCGCTTGAATTTTGAATACCTATGTATAGATTTTGTCAAATTTCGATAAATTCGAAAAAAAAAAATTAAATAATATTCTGACTTATTTTAGTTACATTTATACTTTTGATGTTAATTTTCAATACCTACTCATAGGTAGTTGCGTGAAATCTGTACCAATTTTTTTATAAAACGCTAATATTGATATTTTATTTTTTGTTCCTTTTTTTCACTTGGACTTTCTTGCAGTGTCTGTTTTAAAATTGTAGATAGTAAAATATTTCTAAAAAAATAAAAAAAGCCTTTGGAGCTCTATTTGCCAATCGCACTGAGGTAATTAGTGAATTCACCCCATGTGCACAATTATATTATAATATAAAAAATCTATTGACTAAAGTGAAGAGTTTTTGAAGGCTTGTAGTAGGGCGCGTAGGGTTAGAAGCTTGGCTCTACATGAGGTCTGTCTGATAACTTTTTGACAGTGCAAGACATGGAAGTCTTGGCAACATTATACATGAAAATGTTTTTGGTGGGATTATATTACTCGTATATAAAAAAAACAATCGATAAATGCATATGAGCTGTAGCTACTTTACCTATTGATATTGAAAAATATAAATAAATGTAACGACGTTTCTTTCAGCTTGCCAAGATAGTTACTTTCGTATCGGCCCAAAAGGATACTGTTTTGTAAAGGGGTTGACGGCGATAGCTCCTAAAATGTACAATATGGCGGTCAGACCCAATGACACTTGGGTTGTAACATTTCCAAAAGCAGGTATGCCTATTTAGGACTATTTGTCTATCATCGGCGTTTAAAACTATTATCGCCGACGATAGGCGGGTATGCCATCATCATCATATGGCGAGTATGTCCTTGCTGGTAAATTGTGTTTCATGTGAGGATGACCACAAGCGGGTATCATCATTCATCATCATCCTCACTGCTCAAGGCACAGGTCCACTTAGTGGGTGACTAGGACAAGGAGGATCTTCGAACGAGGGTAGTCGCATCGCATTCTAACGCACTGCCAAAGCGGAATAGTGAGTGTTTGCGAGACTGAAAATGCAGCCGGGACCAACAACGGCTTAACGTCCCTTATCTGAAGCACAGCATAAGAGCTCGAGATAATAGCGGTTTTCTGACAGCAGAGAATTTTAGTATAATTTAATGTCGATAGATGACGCTACTTCAAATAGGTAGATTTTAATGGTCATATTAGTCATAGAACAGTTCTTCGTGACACGCCAACGGACAACCAACGCACAACGCAACAAACCACATACTCAACAAACGTGTAATGCCCTTTTCATAAAATGCTACCTACTTAGTTGTTCGCCAGCAGTCTCTAGAAACCGTTGGAATACCATCCCCGTCAATTGGTAATGCGCTGGAACCTTGTCAAATTAACATATATCAACGTCATCCGCAACAAAAAATGACAAAAAGCAGGAAAATTCTAATAGGTAATATAATATATTAATTATTGAATTCTTATTTTCAATAAGAAAGGGTCTAGGTATATAAAAAAATTGCAATTGTTTTTCGTTTTTGAGGTTAAAATCATGGCCGCCAGGCGCATTACCAATTGACGGGGATAATACTTGTCGAACGGATTCAGTAACTAAGATTCAGTTTCCGGGCAATATTACATTGCCTCATTATTTGCAATTTTGAGCAACTTCATGGGCAATAGGATCCATCTTGGGTGTTTTTCTTTTTTTTAATTTAACTGTTGAAGTGTGTTTTCTCCATCATCTCGATAGTGAAATTTACCCGCATTTCCTGAACGGCCTTTTATTTCCCTTTTATGGCGGCGCAAGTAATGAAGCTTTTAGCGTTTAATTATGGTAACTGTTATGTTAATTAAATGAAACAATTATTAATTGAAAGATCATTAAATGTACTTTCAATAGATATCAACATTTACACAATAAAACGTCTAAACTTATTTTTGAAGAGGTGCGATTTTTATGATGTCAAGTGTATAAAATATTATTTCATCGGCGATTGTATGGAAGAGCCATTGCATTTGCAGGCACAACATGGACCCAAGAGCTGGTGTGGCTAGTCGCCAACGACTTCGACTACGCTGCAGCTGCAGCCACGCCCCTGATGGGAAGATTTCCTTTCTTAGAGTAAGTGGAATAGCATTGATTCTCATGTAGTACCTAATTTAGTTAACATTTTAGTACAAGTATTTACCAATTTATACTTATTTTATTTAATTATTAACACGTTTTTATTAGGTTGCTTTCTCGTTTGTGTGTTTGTTTGTTTCTCCACAAAGTTTGCGAACGATTTTATACTAGCTTCCCGATGAGCTAGAGACTTGAAACTTTGAACATAGGTCAGAACTGGAAGGCAATGCGATATTATCTTTAATAAAACCTTGCTACCCCATCGAGATTGGGCTCGTTTGAATCGTCATGACGAGTAGTTTGATGGGAAATAGTGTCCGAGGATCTGATGATGGAGCCGGAGGAAAGCCATAGAAACTCTAGAATAAAAACATGAAACCCCATCGAGTTTGGGCTCGTTTGAATCGTCTTGACAAGTGCACCGATAGGAGATTGTATATTTTAACACGTTTTTATTAGCTTGCTTTCTCGTTTGTGTGTTTGTTTGTTTGTTTGTTTCTCCACAAAGTTTGCGAACGATTTTATACTAGCTTCCCGATGAGCTAGAGACTTGAAACTTTGAACATAGGTCAGAACTGGAAGGCAATGCGATATTATGGTGTCATCGAGCTGATCTGATGATGAAGCCGGAAGAAGGCCACAGGAACTCTATGATGAAACCATACAAGCCCATCGTGTTTGGGCTCGTTAGAATCGTCTTGACGAGTACTCTAATGGGAGACGAGATCCAGGGTCTGATGATGAAGCCGAAAGGCCGTGCCATAGGAACTCAATATTGAAACCATGCAAACCCATCAAATTTGGGCTCGTTTGAATCGTCTTGACGAGTTCTTTGTTGGGAAATAGTTTCAAGGGTCTGATGATGGAGCCGGAAGTAGGACACAGGAACTCTTTAATAAAACCATGCTACCCCATCGAGATTGGGCTCGTTTGAATCGTCTTGATGAGTAGTTTGATGGGAAATAGTGTCCGAGGATCTGATGATGGAGCCGGAGGAAAGCCATAGAAACTCTAGAATAAAACCATGCAACCCCATCAAATTTGGGCTCGTTTGAATCGTCTTGACGAGTTCTTTGTTGGGAAATAGTTTCCAGGGTCTGATGATGGAGCCGGAAGTAGGACACAGGAACTCTTGAATAAAACCATGCAACCCCATCGAGTTTGGGCTCGCTTGAATCGTCTTGACAAGTGCTCCGATAGGAGATGGTATATTTTTAGTCTTAGCTTGTTAACTAAAAAGCAGAAAATAATAATTTACTGAAAAAAAAACTTTTTTAAAAAACACGTTTTTAAAACGGACTAAATTATTACAAAAAAAAAATCGGACTAAAAACATTAAAACGGACTAAAAAGTAAAAAATAAATTCTTCTGTACATATTTATAACCCTACCTACAGAAATTTTAAACCTAAAAACGTGGGGCGCATGCTAAAGACAATATGGATGATAAATTTTACAAAATGCGTATAATTTAAAAACGTGTTTTTTAAAAAAGTTTTTTTTCAGTAAATTTTCATTTTTTATGTTCTTATGCATTGTTAATAGTAAAAGAAACGATGACAATAGCACAGAATATAAAGTGACAATACACTGGCCTGCAAAACTAAGTAGGTACTACAGAGGTCTATTTTCATACAAACGAGGTAACTTTGAAGCTTTGGTTCTCCGCCCAGGATTAAGCGGGATGTGATCTGATGATGGCCATCCAGGGAGTGAATGGAGAAGATTCAGATCTCCATACACACCCAATTGATCTGATCAGCATTCTAAGAGCTGTAAGGATTAGAGTTATCAATTACAGCATTTCCATACATTTTAATGCTATTTTTGTGGTTTTTTAAACATATCCAAACAGCTCTTATAATGCTGATCAGATCAATTGGGTGTGTATGGGGATCTGAATCGTCTCCATTCACTCTTTGGATGGCTATCATCAGATCACACCACGTTTAATCCTGGGCGGAGAACCAATGCTTCAAAGTAACCTCGTTTGTATGAAAATAGACCTCTGTAGTACTTAGTTTTGCAGGCCAGTGTAGTATAGTAGGGGTACCTACTTATTATGTTATTTGAGACCTACTGTACTGGCATCTAAGCTGAATTACTGAGACCTACCAGCTTGCCTCACTCACTTACTCAGCCCCACTTGGTGGGCGTAGAGTGAGGGGCGCGGCGAGCGGCTCCAGATTTAAACTGTACTTACACTACCTACATAGTTAAGGGATATTTTTATGACTGGATATAATAAAAGGCGACTGTTAATGGGATACTTAAAAACGAGCAACTAGTACATGTGGGAGATAAATAATTTAAATGAGTGACAAAAATACTGAGTGGGTGATCGACTATTATACCAAGTAAGTAACTATGACTGATTTAAGCTGCCCAACATGGTATTTTTGTGACCTCAATTAGGTTAACAGTCGCCTTTTTTAAATAAAATAATTTATGCCTTTTAAATATTTTGTGTGCCCAGGACGTTGTCGCCCAAACAGAAATTTGGTCACCCGATCTGTATAACTAGTTATATACTCAATTTGTATTTTAAAGTCACCCATTTACAATATTTCATACATTTTTAATCTGCTGTTTCATACATTTTGATATTAATTTTTATATGAAACGGCAGATTTTTTTCGCGATTTCAGATTTGGTCCCATATTAAAAGTTGTTCAGTTTGATGGTCACTATCTTCCATATTCGGCTTTAGAAGGCTTTTACCAAACACCTTGTATCTGTTTCCCAACCAGTAGAAGTAGAACCATAGACTTATTATAATAAGTCTATGGTTCTACCCTATAGTTAAATAATTAATAAAATTCGTTGGTTATCTACTTGTTGGTTACTAATACAAGGGGCGTAGTATTTTAGCATAAAATTGGATGAGGCGCATAGGGTAAAAGGTTGGGAAACAGTGTTTCTTTTAGACAAAATTCTCCGGGGCGGCAATTAAGAGGTTCGGGGGAGCTCGTCCGTCGATCACTACACTAGTTTGCCCGTCTCACACACAACACGTTTTTCTCCGGGGGGGCACCAAGGCTGCTCCGGGGGGGCAGTGCCCCCCCGGAATAGTACCTGAAAGAAACACTGTTGGGAAACCCTACAGTAGTGTTAGGCCGGATGTTGGCGAGTAAAAAAGTTTTATTTTGAATTGAAATGTCCACAGATTGTCGATGTTCTTCGCAACAGATGCGGCTAAAGCTTTAGTGCCATTACACAGGAGAGATGAAGCGGCATGGGATTTAATTACCAAGTCATTCGAGATAGTGTCGGCCCTTCCTTCGCCGCGGTTCATCAAATCGCACATGCCGCTCTCGCTATTGCCGCCCTCCCTTCTGGACACTTGTCGGATGGTATACGTGGCACGAGACCCCAGGGACGTCGCCGTATCTTATTACCACCACGTTAAGTTCTTCAAAATGATGGGATACACAAGTGACTTCAAGAATTTTTGGAATTTATTCATCAAGGATATGAGTAAGAAAGAACTGGCCCCTACGTAACTCTGTTGCTATTGCTAACAATTCTCGATTGAAATCGATTGAAACCGCAGTTGCATTGCTGCTTTAAGTAAGATAGTTGTCACATTGTTTCTTCCTTACTAAAGCAGCAATGTAACTGCGATTTCTGTCAGAGTTGACTGCGCAACAAAGTTACAAGAGGGCAGTATAAAAATAATGTAAATAATCGCCTTCCTAAATGTATCTCGAAATCTAAAAGGACAGAAAATGTAATATTTTGTCAAAACTTAGTATTTAGTACCTAGTCAAAAGTCAGAACTATTGAAAAATTCGGCTAAGTGCGATAGTGGGCACCCCGCTATTAAATCATCCTGAGTGGTAGTTCTTTCAAAACTACAATTATAATAATATCTACGTGAAAGTTAAGTAAGTACTAATAATTTTCATGCGTTATGTTTTTAGTTGACTGGGCCCCGTTTTTTTCTCATCTGAAAGAAGCATGGGAGCAGAGGAGCCATCCAAACATGCTGTTCTTGTTTTACGAAGACATGAAAAAGGTAAGAGTTAACACAAAATAATTATAGTGGCTTTATGAGCTGTATGTATGTAGAAATTTCACGAGAGGGTTGAGAAATGCGACCTGTAGAGGAGAACAGACAGACATACGAAAGCATTTTTGCCCAAGGAAACGGAGACGCAATAGGAAAAGAAAAAAATAATCCTTAGGTATAATCAGAAAAGCTCGCTCTTTGATTTCCTTTCGCGATCAAGTCAAAAGACATTTCCTTTCAAATTTCAATTCATTAACATGTTGTATAGAGTAGTTACAACGTGTTAATGAATTAACGCAAAATGAGAAAACCGTTTTTTCGGACCATCAAACTGAAAAACTTTTATATGGAACCAACTCTGAAATCGCGAAAAAAAATCAGCTGTTTCTCCTTGTTTGTTTTTCCTTGTAAGGCTGTCTTAAGTGTGCAATAAAGTGTTTTATTATTATTTTTATAGTTTCCATATTATATTTTAATTCGTATTAATATTAATAGACACTTAAACCTAAGCCTCTTGCCTTTTTTCTTACGCTTATTTTCCATACATTTTACAACCTACCTACTTTAAAACTTGGCACAATAATCATTATTAAAAAAATTTTTTTTTACCTTTTACAAAGGATCTGCCGTCAGTGCTGAAGCAAGTGGCCAAATTCCTCGGGAAAACGGTGACAGAGGAACAAGTCAGTCGCGCGTGTGAACACCTCTCCTTCGATAACTTCAAGAATAATGAATCGGTTAATATGGACCTCACTAAGGAATTTAACATCTCTTATAAGGAAAAGAGCTTTTGTAGAGAAGGTAAGTTCTACGACAGTGGCGTGCACTCCATACATGCAAATAAGCACTGCATACCCTATAGTCCCATAAATACTTCATCATCATCATCATCATCATCAACCTCCTTAGTTACATGGCGGATGTTATACCAGCGGTGGACAGTGGGGCGCAGGTGGACACAGCATATTTCGACTACAAAAAGGCATTTGATCTAGTTGACAATGATGTTTTACTCAAAAAGTTGGCAAGCGTTGGCTTCACTCCCCAGTTATTGAAACTTTTTGCCAGTTATATGCGAGACCGACGGCAATATGTCGAGTACGGTGGTCACGTATCCGAACCATATTATACGTGGTCAGGGGTGAGCCAAGGCAGTAATCTCGGCCCTTTTGAGTTCATCCTGATGGTCAATGATCTGCCTAATGTTGTAAAGGACGCCAAATGTTTGCTGTTCGCAGACATGAAGTTGTATCTGACAATTAAAGAGCCAAAAGACTGTGAAAAGCTGCAAAGAGACATCGATAGAGTGGCGGCCTGGGGCGAGGAGAATAAGTTGCAGTTTAACACCTCCAAGTGTATAACGGTAACTTTCTCGCGCGCACATCACCCCGTTTTAAATGCTTATAAAGTTAATGGAGTGGCTATGGCAAGGATGAATGACGTCAGAGATTTGGGTGTTCGCCTCACTTCGGGACTTACATTTCGTGAACATATTACTACCATCTGTAAAAAGGCGTATCGCAATTTAGGATTTATACTGCGCACAGCTTACAGTTTCACGAACATCAAAGCTATTATAGCATTGTATAACACCTTAGTTAGGAGCCAGCTTGAGTGTAACGCAGTTATATGGACTCCACACGAAGCTAAGTATAGTTTTATGCTAGAGCGAATACAAAATAAATTTGTGAGATATTTATATTTAAAACTTTACGGAATATACCCATTTTTTCCACATAAATATCCTACTTTATTTGTTCTAGGTATGGTAGGGTATAACGAACTTAGGGTAAGGAGAGACCTCGCACTGGTGTCATACATTTTTAAGTTATTAAGAGGAAAGATAAACAATGCTCATGTATTGAGTACTGTTTATTTTTGTGTACCAGACCGATAGGGAGAGAAGGCGTCGCCCGCCGCTGCTAGCGACACCGCGCGCGCGCACTAACATATTGAAGGAGGCGCCACTCACTCGCGCCACAA
Organism: Agriphila tristella; assembly: GCA_928269145.1. Lineage (NCBI taxonomy): Eukaryota > Metazoa > Arthropoda > Insecta > Lepidoptera > Crambidae > Agriphila > Agriphila tristella. Next base: position 23,540,877 of record OV743437.1, read on the forward strand.
AGATTATTAATGAAGTAGCTAAAGAAGTAGATTTATTTGGATGTACTCTGAGTGAATTCACAAGGGCTGCATTGTTTATTATTTGTTACAAATTTAAATGAATAGGTACCTACATAAGTAATGAAGTTGCTGGTATTATCGCCTTGGATTTTTCTTAAATCTGTAATGGTAGTACTAAGTTTTATTGAATAAAATAAATAAATAAAAAAAAATAAAAAAAAACATATCAGCCGCACGACACCCACTGCTGAGTATAGGCCTCCCCCAAGGATTTCCACGACGATCGGTCCTGCGCTTCCCACATCCAGTGGCTTCCGGCAACCTTCACCAGATCGTCGGTCCACCTTGTCGGGGGCCTACCCACGGAGCGGTCGCCATTCCAGAACCTTTCCGCCCCAACGGCCATCGGTTCTTCTCGCTATGTGTCCAGCCCACTGCCACTTTAGCTGAGCAATCCTTCGAGCGATGTCGCGGTTACTTTAGTTCGCCTGCGGATCTCCTCATTTCTGATTCGATCACGCAGGGAAACGCCGAGCATGGCTCTCTCCATTGCACGCTGGGTGACCTTGAGCCTCCTTATGAGACCCATAGTTAGCGACCACGTTTCACTGCCGCTAAATAAATACTTATATGACCCTAATTCCAAATATAAGTTCAAGGAAGTCATAAAAAAAATTAGGTGAGATAATTATGAATAATTTCTTTTTAAATTCACAGTTTTCAGACACTTTTTATATCCTAAAAATCTAGGCACGCACGCTCACCCTCGCGCACGAGATGCAAGCGGGGGAAGGCAGGTGACGGGAGGGGCGCTCGCGCGGGTCGACTTGTGCGATGCGCAAACAGTGACAACAATTTCAATTTGTGTAGGGAAAACTTTGGGGTAAAAATGTAAAAAAAACAAATTATTGTAGGTACTGCTGTTATAGAATGACCTGATAAAATTTGAAAAGGGGTCCAAAAATGACCCTGTATTTTCTCCGTTAGTTGGCTGGAGCAGGGTACCTATAACAGCTTAGGTATTGTTTTAGGCAAGGCGGGTGGCTGGCGGCAGTGGTTCGACGAAGAGATGGTGCAGCAGGCGGACCGCTGGATGGCCGACAACTTGCGCAACACAGATATGCGCTTCCCCACTGTGCCGTAACTTAAGGGCCTAACCTATATCACACAGGGGGCGGCGAAACGAGACGCACTTCCAACAAAATACAGATGGCTTGGCCAGAAAGAATAGAAATTAAGTAAAATGGAAATACAATTTTTCAGTAGTAATATAGTAAGTCTATGTTTTTAACCGACTTCAAAAAAAGGAGGAGGTTCTCAAGTCAACGGTATTTTTTTTTATTTTTTTTTTATGTATGTTTTAACATAGCTTCGTCAGTTGTTACCCGATTTGTACCATTCTTTTTTTATCTCAAAGAACATAGTTCGTGTGTGGTCCCATAAATTTTTTAGTAGTTTTCTCATAATCCTGAAAAATATCAATTTATTTAGCTCGCCATCGTACGAGTTTTTATGGAATTTCGGACATAACATCTTTGTTTATGAACCGATTTAGATGATTCTTTTTTTTATTTAAAAGGGTATACTTCAAGAGTGGTCACAATTTAATTTCATCGTTATTGGACTTCGAACTTCGAAGATACACAAGGGAACTCCTCAAAGTCAAATAGTATATGTAAAGTGATTTAGGTTTTGGTAAGTTTATGGCAATCCAAAACAAACCAAATCATGGTTTGCGATGCAACGTTCTGGACTAGATTTGGACTACGAAAACACAACGGAACTCCTCAAAAACAAACAGCGTGAATTTGGAAATTGAGTTCTGGGCATTTTACCATTGAAAATGTTATAATATAAAGTTAAAAAATATTTACACGCTGCGCTTACATACCTACCACAAAAAAGTTGAAAATAAAAAAGCTTTTTAAAAAAAAAGAAAAACCGCCTTCAAAAAACCTGAAAACAAAAACAGCTTAAAAATTAAATACCTCTAAAAAGCAAGAAATAATATTCGAATCATTCGTTACACATATCAATATTAATAAAACACGTCTATTGAAGTCGGGTGGGGCTGGAGGACAACTTAATTTTTTTCTTAAAGCCCCACCCGACTTCAATAGACGTGTTTTATTAATATTGATATGTGTAACGAATGATTCGAATATTATTTCTTGCTTTTTAGAGGTATTTAATTTTTAAGCTGTTTTTGTTTTCAGGTTTTTTGAAGGCAGTTTTTCTTTTTTTTTAAAAAGCTTTTTCAGTACAAAATGTCGCCAGTGTTGCCAAATCCGTGGTTTTGACGTATTTGCATAGAAAGTGGCGTCCTCAATTTTTGTGAAAACTTTATGGTCAAATGGTCGAGGAAATTTTGTAGGTACTTCGTGCAACAGGAAGGTGCTCTGCGGCTTAAAAAACAGTCCACTTTGAGATAGCAAGTACGAGGTCAGTTTGTCTCGCTCTATTAGGGTAACCATAAGTTTGAAAACAAATAAACTAATTTTTTTATGCAATTTGTTATCATTTGTTCGATATGCTTTCATGCTTCGTGTAGTGAACCGCTTTTGACGAAATTTGAACCAGATGATGTCATAAGTTTGAACCTAAGCAGTTTTATCATAAAAAAAATTATAGCATTAGAATATTTAAGTGCACCTTTTACGGATGTATTAAACTACTGAGTAGATTAATGACAACAAGTTGAATGTTCGTAGTTTCATCTGCGTAAGATTCCTTGGTGATTTAGTGGGAATGTCAGAAAATAGGTGCCGATAAATAATAGAGATAAATCATAATAACGCGAGATAATTGCGGACAAACATACATACAATACAGGTCAAACTGAGAACCTCCTTTTAGTCGTCCTTTAAGTCGGTTAAAAAGTATGTACAACCAACCCGACTAACGATAGGGCCCACCAAAGAAATTAAATACATTTTTTTTTATCACTCACTAAATATATTTACTGCTACTACTTTAATTAAAAAACCAAACTTACAAAAATAATATTATTCCGTCCTCCAAAATAAAGTAGTTACAAGTAAGCTGATATAGGTACGTAAAATTGACGGAACTGCATTCGTGAATTCAATATAATGAAGTCATCGGGTTGATTACCGCAGATAAATTAATACTGTCCAATATTTACTTGTAGCAATTTTTGCCATTTCATTCTCACTTCCTAGTTCTAAGGGAAGATAAAAAAATAGAGGTTTACTAACGTTTCAAAGAATCCAATGAAACGGAAAATTGTTGTCACCCTAATTGTTTATCGTTTGTAGCGAAAACGCGGGTGGACACAATTTAGCATGTAAAAACACTTTAACATTCTGAATGGGGAGGAAAAGCGCAATTTTATCCCGATAGGTGGCGTCTTGTTTTTGGTACCCGGCCGCCTCAAAGAAAGTGTCAAAACATATGGGAATCTCTTGGAGTATTGCACTTTTTTTATTTTATACTGAGAAAATGCTGCATTTTTGTGCATGTAACTGTTAAAATATTGGAGTTCATTGATTTCCCAGTAACAATAAAAATATTGGGCAAAAAAATATTTAAAAAAGATGCTATTCCCTCGATTCTCTCCTTTACTGAGCCTGAGAAATATTATAAATCAAAAGGAATGTTTCATGAAATTAATGAAGCTTCGCCAAAATAAAACAATATTTGAATTATAGCAGCTTTGTTCAACCTCAGCAGTTTCTAACATATTTATAACTTGGATGAATTTGATAGGTATATCAAATATGGAATAAGCCTAATATTGGGGCCAAACAGAGAATTAATAGAATTTTATATGCCAGAGTCATTCAAGAAACTTAGAATAATAAAATAAATATGATAAAACGGTTCGTGTAATTTTGGATGGTACAGAAATTCCAGTACAGAAACCTGAAATTACTATTGCATAGAAGGCATCATCAGGCAACTAAAAACACGGAAATTCACACTCAGTTGCTTTGTTAAAACTTAAATCATATGCTTCTAATCTGAAATAAAAAGATTATACTTGTAAATCTTACACGAAATTTAAAGAAATGTAATGCTTATTAGCAATTTTTTGTAAGTTGCTATAAACTTTCTTGCCTGTTGTTTTGGCTTTTCTTTTCCGTAATTCTTCTTTTATATGAGCTAAAGTTAGCATAGAATACATTGTTTGTCCGCAAAACCGAAAAAAATACAATCTAAGAAAGTAAAATCACGTACCTAATACACAGTCAAGACAATATAAGCTCAAACTGACAATTGTTCCAAAGACTGAAGCGCCATCTGTAATTCACTTTGCCTTCGCCTCCCCATTCTATCATTCTATTCTACTAATAGGATAGGTTGCAAAAAACTTGATTCTGATATTTTCTGATTATTTAATAAACTGTAGTATTTACAAAAAACATGTTGCTAATGATATTACCTACCAAATGACGCCTTATTTGTTTAAATCGGACAAGTAGTTTTTGAGAAAATAAACCAATTTCTGATACTCGATTTCCGCACCTTTTACCTCCCCCTTCAACCCTCCACACCTTTGCTAGAAGTCTGTACTTTTGATACGAATAAAAATTTGCGTGTTTTGAGCTCATCAGCCGATTTATCATCTCTTAAACCCTACGTTCATTCAAAAATTACGATTTTGTCAGTTTTGTCAGATAACTCCTTTGTCCACTCACCCCTTCGGTTATCCTTTTTATTGAATTTTGGACTCGAATATTTCTTGTTTCGTACTTTTTAGAGCACGATTTCAGTATTTGTAGTCGCCCTCAGTCCGTCGCCCACTTAGTATTTCAGTACGCTATATTCAGTATTGTTGATACCCAAAATGGGAATTTATTGTTACCCGATTAAATACTACCGTTAAGAAAAGCCTCAGGCTTCCTGGATCTTCGGCAACTCTCGACTTGCAGGCCTACCGCATACCTCAATTCCTTTTACAAATTGCTCTACTTTATGACGTTAACACATAGGTACACAATAATCATTGTGTTATGGTTAGACGATATGACAAGGACGGACAGTGCATTAGTATTGCTATAGCTTTGAGTTAGGCGCATAAGAATAAATTTATTCTTATGTTAGGCGGTAGAAACTCTGTTTTGTCTGTGTCTTCTTACCATCATCGGTTGTACTGGACGACGATCCCCGGGATAAAACCACCAAGCCTGACAGAAGGTCTTCCATTTGGCTTTGTTGACTGACTCTTTCCTATGTTGGTGACCTCGACGCTCCGACTTTCCTACAAGTAAATTATCGATTAGATATTTTAAGATTTTAACCACAAATTACTTGTACCTACAGACATAATAGTAAAAAACCGGCCAAGTGCGAGTCGGACTCACGCACGAAGGGTTCCGTACCAAAAAACGGCAAAAAATCACGTTTGTTGTATGGGAGCCCCCCTTAAATATTTATTTTATTTTGTTTTTAGTATTCATTGTTATAGCGGCAACAGAAATACATCATCTGTGAAAATTTCAACTGTCTACCTGTTGTCGTTATTAATATCGAGCTAAAAACGGCAAAAAAACATATTTGTTGTATGGGAGCGCCCCTTTAATATTTATTTTATTCTGTTTTTAGTACATATTTGTTTTTATAGCGGCAACAGAAATACATTTCAGCTGTCTTGCTATCACGGTTCTTGAGATACGGCCTGGTGACAGACAGACAGACGGACAGCGGAGTCTTAGTAATAGGGTCCCGTTTTTACCCTTTGGGTACGGAACCCTAAATAGTGTTTAGTTAACTAAATAAAATAGTAAAAGTTTCACTGAAATACAAGATCGCGTTGATGTCTTTTCTATTGGATGATAGAGTAAATATTTTTATTTTTAATTTGATTTAATTTGTTTTCATATAAATTCTACTGATTTGTATTAATTGATGTAATTTACTAACACTAGACTAAGATATTGTTACTAACAATTTTATCGGCCTTGCCTGAAATAAATGATTTGAATTGAATTGAATGACACGTTCATCACAAACAAACTTAATTGTAATTTAATATAAATTACATACGTGTGATGTTCTACTATTGTTGATACAGGTTCCAGACAGTGATAATTTTGTCGTTTAATTTAAAAATAGAACAGAATTTTAATGGCATGACATAAGTAGCATGACCATGTCATTCTACTTATTTATGCACTGTCCTTATTAAAAACACTTATTAAAAAAAACATAAAATGTATTTATTATGATTATCGAACCTGCTCACAAAATTGCACGATAATCGGTGGAGAAATGCGACCTGCTGTAGAGGAGAACAGACGGACAGCCGAACGAACACACGAAAGCATTTTTGCCCAAGGTGAAACACGCCATAATATTATTAAATAATTATAAAAAGTTCCATTAACGATCAAAGTAGAATCTGTAGCATCGTAAGTGACGGCTCTAGCACAAGGTAAAAAAAATGTAAGCAGTTCATTATTCCTGTGGCTTTAGTCTCGGAAGATGTCAAATGTGAGAAACTACGTGACTAGTCCCAAATTAGGGCAGGCGCAAACTGGTCGGCGGCGGAGGTGAGTGGACGCTGTCCCGTTGCCTATAGCCCGTCTGACTTGTCTCTTGTTGATTAGCATAAACCGCTGATAAAGAATACGATTTAATGTCTTCCGGCCATACTAATCACAGTCTTTGAATAGTTAGCTTATTTTTCTCTTATGATGGAATAGAAAACTATTATGTGAGAAAAAGACACTGGTAAAATTCATCTACAAGGTGTTTGGTAAAAGCCTTCTAAAGCCGAATATGGTAGATAGGGACCATCAAACTGAACAACTTTTACTATGAGCTCAACTCTGAAATCGCGAAAAAAAGAATCAGCTGCTTTCATACAAACCAAACACCTTGTATAGGTACAAGGTGTTGGTAAAAGCCTTATAAAGCCGAATATGGTAGATAGGGGCCATCAAATTGAACAACTTTTTCTATGGGACCAACTCCGAAATCGCGAAAAAAAAATCAGCTGTTCCATACATTTTGATATTTTCGTTATTATTTTTTGTATGAAACAGCTGATTTTTTTTTCGCGATTTCAGAGTTGGTCCTATAGTAAAAGTTGTTCAGTTTGATGGTCCCTATCTACCATATTCGGCTTTATAAGGCTTTTACCAAACACCTTGTATAGTACCTACCTAAATTTTTTTTTGTAAATCAAGGATTGCGCTACAAATCTAGTTGAAAAATTTACTTGGTCGCTTTTCTGCAGTGACACTTAATAAGTAAGATTTCAGTTGATTCCGGGATCAATTTACATTTAATTTTGCGCATTTTGACCATTTGCTTACTTATGACACTAATACGTAAGATGCCTCTGTTATTTTAATTAGGAAATTAATTAATTGGGTGACTAAAAATAATTAAAGGCGACTGTTAATGGCGTACTTAAATACTAAACTGGGCAGCAGTTTATTTTTTGGGTGACAAAATAACTAAACGGGCGACTAACAGTGGATTACAAAAATACTCAAAACGGGCGACTACATATGGGTGATAAATAATTTAAGTTAGCAGTGAACTGAACACTCTAAATGGGTGACAAAAATACTGAGAGGGCAACTATTATATCAAGTATGTAACTAAATAACTGTTTTAAGCTGCCCAACATGGTATTTTTAACACGTTTTTATTAGGCTGCTTTCTCGTTTGTTTGTTTTGTCATCTCGATTAGGATAGATAAATAGTCACCTTTTTAGGGTTCCGTATCCAAAGGGTAAAAACGGGACCCTATTACTAAGCCTCCGCTGTCCGTCTGTCTGTCTGTCTGTCTGTCACCAGGCTGTATCTCATGAACTGTGATAGCTAGACAGTTGAAATTTTCACAGATGATGTATTTCTGTTGCCGCTATAACAACAAATACTAATAACAGAACAAAATAGATATTTAAGGGGGGCTCCCATACAACAAACGTGATTTTTTTGCCGTTTTTTGCTCAATATTGATAACGACTACAGGTAGACAGTTGAAATTTTCACGGATCGTGTATTTCTATTGCTGCTATAACAACATATGCTAAAAACAGAATAAAATAAATATTTAAGGGGGGCTCCTATACAAAAAACGTGATTTTTTGCAGTTTTTTGGTACGGAACCCTTTGTGCGCGAGTCTGACTCGCACTTAGCCGATTTTTTAAATAAAATATGCCAAATTTTGAATGTTTTATGTGCCCTAAAGTTGTCGCCCAAATAGTAATTTGGTCGCCCGTTCTGTATAACTAGTTACCCAATTTGTATTTTAAAGTCACCCATTTTTAATATCTGTAGTCGCCCTCGGTCCGTCGCCCACTTAGTATTTCAGTACGCTATATATTCAGTGTTTTTGAAACAAAAATGGGAATTTATTGTTACCCGATTAAATACTAGGTACCCTTTTAATTATAAAGGACGCATCCAGATGAGTGTGATCGTAGAGGCATCGCACGCGCCCGTAAGAATCTCGAGCACGATCACTATAATCCGTATTCCGTATTTAAGGGCAAATAAGACTAAAAGTAATGGTGCCGTTTACCGGTGCAACTACGGTACAGTTAGGCGAAAGCTGAGCAGGTTGTTTTGACCGCTTTGCCACAGATTATACAGTAGGTACACCTACTTACCCCATGTTTCGCCTCGACCTGCGCCAGCCTCGCTGAGATTGTTTTACGGCAATACTGCATTGTGCGAATTGATATGTGAAAATATTGGACGCTAAGTAACTGTACCTACCTACATACTTAAACAATATTGGTCTACTAACAAAACAATACGGGAAACAGCTAGGTCATGAGGTGACAGTTCGAAACAAGAAAGATTTAACTACGATCCTTTGCAATAATTGGAATATTATGGAGCTGTAAAGAGGTCAAGCAATTTATCAACTTTACCAAAACCTAATTGCATATTTCCCGTCAACTCAACAATTCAAAGTCAACTTTGAATCATGAAGTTTGGTAGGAAACACGGTCTTACATAATAATAGTACAGTAGCCCGTAATACATTTAAATTACCAAAAAGGTTACCGCTCGCCGTTGTGATATAGTTATTTATTACGAAATTATAGATCCTTTAACCCAAGTTTTACAGATCGCAACACGCCGTAACCTATATTTGTATATCTCCAAAAATTATATTTTTTTAGTTTTCGAGGTTTACCACATGGTTTAGCTATTGTCGTGTTCTACAGCTTTGTTTGATTGCCACTGATAATAGTAAGACTATGAAAAGCAGCCATAGACAGATTTAAGACCAGATGAAAATGGATGGACTTTATCTGGTCTTAAATCTGTGTATGGTCACTTTCCATAGGCTTACTATTATTAGTGGCAATCAAACAAAGCTGTAGAACACGACAATAGCTAAACCATGTGGTAAACCTCGAAAACTAAAAAAATATCATTTTTGGAGCTATACAAATATAGGTTACGGCGGGTTGCGATCTGTAAAACTTGGGTTAAAGGATCTATAATTTCGTGATAAATAACTATATCACAACGGCGAGCGGTAACCTTTTTGATAATTTAAATGTATTACGGGCTACTGTAGTATAAGTAGGTATCTAAGGAAATGATTCGAAATTACACATTTTAGCCCCATCTTACATGGCGCTACTCAAAATAAACTAGTTTCAAACTCTAATCACCAACTAGTTACTAAAATGTCACAGCACTAGTATTTGAATGGCGGTTCGTACACGACGCTACCAATCACAAACTGGTTTGGAACGCGTCAGTAACTAATCACCCAGCGACCGGTCATGCAGACGCGCGTCGACTGATTACTAATGGAAACTGGAAACTATGCTGCGGTTCAGTGAAAATTAATGACCATTAGTAAATATACAATTTGTCCAAGAAGTGGAAAATCATAATTATGTGTCTGTGTAATTACACATTAAAAGAGTATTCGCGTTGGGATGTGACCGAGAAAGCTTGGAGTAAAGTGGGATGCAGTCTGATGTAGTATAGAAGTAATAAATCCTCATCACTGGAATCGCTAGCCATTTCAATAATATCCCGAAACAACACACACACCGCGTTTCGTGTAGGTTTCAAATGAATTTGGTAGTGCCGTGTACGAATCTTTGTCACAAACTAGTTTGTAACTATAATTACTAACTGGTTTCGTCAGGTTTCAGTAGCGCCGTGTAAGAAGGGGCTTATAGTTGCACGTTAACAAAAAATATTAGTGCAGAACTCTCGGCACGCTAGTCAAACTCACACTTATCCGGTTTCTATGACATACATACACATTCTGTCTTGTTTGATTCCTGTCTGAGCACAGCACAGACAGAATTGAACCCATATCTCTGGCATCTTAATCCGGTCAATCTTAGTACATCTAAGTAGATAGTTCTTCAATCATAATTATAATCCATGAAACTATACTTAATGTAAATCCAAAACTACTTAATAAATCCCGGTTTTCCAAAGATGCAATACATAATACACAAGTGCTTAATTTAATATTTATACCTGACTAAGTACTTCCTTAAAAGGTTTTGAAGGTATACTTACTTATATAGAATTATCTTTTAGGATCTAGCTAGGATCTCGGATTTGGATCAGCAACTATATTTAGACCACTCGTCACTAGACCAGATTTATTTAAGTACTAGGACTACTAGGAGGTTCGGGTTTTTTTGAACGCTCAGTTCAAAACTGGTAGGCAATAGTTATGCCAAAAAAAGTCCAAAAGTAGGACACTGTATTAATTCCTACACAAATAGTCGATTGACGATGTCAGTAATTAAATCAAACAAGTTTAGGCGAATACTTAATTTAAAGGTCAGTGATGTCTGCTTTTATCTTGACCTAATCTTGAGGATAACGCGATTTCGGTGGGATGTAGGGAATATTAGGGGGTTGAGACTGTAGTTCATAAGAAAACTTTTGGTTAAGGATTGTGCTGTATTGAACCTATAAAAGTCTTTCATAAATTCTTCAATAATTGTTTGCCTATTCAGTATTTTGTGTTTAGGACTTTAAATTAATTTCTAAATAGTTAATTACAGGCATCGTAATTGAACCTTGAAGCATAGCCGTATTTAATACAAGCGGCGACTGTGTTAATTCCAGTTTAGCCGGCACGGGGAGTGCGGTTAGGCGCTGCGGCGGGTGTACCGCTATCTCCGCGAATAAATAAAAGATGCAGAGCCGAGCGGCTGCACAACGACTCAGTGCGGGTCCCGGCGCGTAATACGATGGTCAACTACAAACGAGTGGTCTGTGAGGTGGCGCTGTTGGTGGTGCTCGCGGCGGCCGTGGCGGCAGCGCCAGCGGCCGAGTGCGCCGACCGCCATCACTACGACCAGCGCCAGAACGGCTCCGAGAACTACAGACTCAACATTGACGGCGTCGTAATCGCCGTCGCTCCAGCAGACTCTTTACTCGCCGCCGCTTCCGACATCGACCTCAGCGACCTCCTAGACTTCGAAGAGTTCAATGAACCTTCCAAGCCGACCAAACCAAGCAGTGAACCCCTTAAGCCGCTAATTGAACCGAAGCCAGAGGACGGAAAGCCGCAAGAGACGAAGCCTGAAGCTTCCAAACCTGATGAATCTCCGCTCAGTGACGTCTCCCTCAACTCCGATCTCAAAGGACAGAAAAAAGATGCTTCCGTTAAGAAACATGAGAAAGCTCACAGGTTTGATCTAGATTCCGTAATATGGTAGCATACATTCGATAACTTAAATACGTGATTGTACCTTGTGTTTTCTTAGCCAGAAAAATCCAATCCAATTTGTGAGACAAATTACCAGATCCTCTAAGCTATTGAGTTATTGTCTTTGTTCAAAATGAGTAACCACCACGAGAAGTTTTTAACGCTAACAAAAACCCAAAAAAATTATTACCTTATGTACTTAGTAACTTTATAAAAATGTGAAATAGTATAGTACTACTTAGTTAGTATCTTCTAATGTTTAAATGTTTTGTTCGTAGGCTAAAGAACCGCCTGGCTAACATCCTGCTACCTCTACTAAGGAGGACTCGCCATCACTAGACTATGGAAAACTTCAGACTGAACTATATGGGTCACATTAAAGAGATTGTACGACTAGAGAAATATAGGAAAAGTGTGTTTGTTTCACGACTCATTTATTGAAATAAGTTTAAGGAGTATACTTTAAGCCTAATCCTGTGCCTATCTCTCTTAAATGTAAAGTTGTAGTGGTACCACAGAATACATAATAGTACAAGTGTGGTACTGCCAAGTACTTAGGTATGCTATGGAGAAATATGTTTCAACACAAGTGATATAATGCATTTATATTTATATTAGGTTTAAGTGTTTGTGTAAGATTGTAAATTGTTTCGTTGAAAATAAAATTGACTAATTTTTATTGAAAAATCCCTAAAGGTATCGTTTTATTTTTCTGTATTGTGAGTGATATAAAAATAAACCCTTTCCACAAAATATTAGGGGCTGAAAAATGAAATTGGTGTTTTGTATGAAGAATTTTAAAGAGTTTGCATTTTCCATCCATACTAACATGTTTTCATAATATAACTTTTTTTACGTTCAGGAAAAAAATCTGAAATATTTTTATTGCTGATAGTGGGCCGGATCATAATTCGAAAAGCCTCTGTGCTGTGTGTCAGAAAAATAAAAAAACCGGCCAAGTACGAGTCGGGCCACGCGCAGTAGGGTTCCGTAGTTACCTTATACCATACCATATTGAATAGCACTATCATTTTTCGTCTGCAAAAATAACTTTGAGCACCCCCTTAGTTTTTTTATCTTTTTATTTTTAAAGTAAAAAACGTAAAGCGGTTCACAGAATATATCTACCTACCAAGTTTCAACTGTGTAATCTTAATAGTTTCGGAATAAAGTGGCTGTGACATACGGACGGACAGACAGACTTGACGAAACTATAAGGGTTCGGTTTTTTGCCATTAGGCTACGGAACCCTAAAAAGGCAGTTACATACTGTCAGCCGCATGATGCCCGCTACTATGGGCCAGGGCACTATACAGAGTGTATTTAAGGAAGCGTTCAGTCCATGAAACTAGACATAAAAAAAATGGTTAGTATTTAATCGGGTAGCAATAAATTCCTATTTTGGGTATCAACAAGAATATAGCGTACTGAAATACTAAGTGGGCGACGGCAGTCCGTCCGGCCAACTACAAATATAGAAAACTAGCGGCCGCCCACGACTTCGTCTGCGTGGAAAGTTGCTTGCTATCCCTCGGGAACAAAACTATTTTTCGGGATGAAAGGTACCCTATGTCCTGCTCTGTACCCCTGACAACGTGTATGAAAAATGTTGATCGGTTCAGTATAGTTAAGTCGTGAAGGCGTAACAAACAAAGAAACGGACTTTCGCATTTATAATATTAAGTAAGTAAGGATGGGTGACTTTAAAATTTAGTTAAGTTGGAGCCTTGATTGATTTATTGTTGTAGTTATTCAAGTTTACAGGAGAAATGATAATAGTAGATTGTATTACAAGGGAGCAAAATAATATTTTTACGGCGAGGGCGCTTTTTTGAATCCAGAGCGAAGTGAGGGATTCTAGAGTAGAATCCCGAGCGTAGCGAGGGATTCTTCAGTAGAATCCTGAACGTAGCGAGGGATTCAAAGTATGTCGCCCTCGCCAAAAATATTTTGCGCCCGAGTCATATACTCTATTTTTCATCCCGTTTCTATGAGAAAATAAATAGGAGACTGTGTTTATGTAATTAATGAAAATGTTCTTTATTTAAAAGACACGTGAAAAGTAAAAATAATTACAAATTTATAGTTACTACGTTTGATACACTAGCGCAATTTTCAAAAGTTATTGTAATAAGTACGTAAGTATGTACTAATTACAAGAACACAGACTTAATTCGCGCGCTTATGTTTTTTTTTAGTCTCCGCGCCGCGCCGTCTATACAGCCAGTCAATACATACCAGCCGGCGGCGGCGTTCGAATTCTTTGATTTTCATCCCTTCTAAAATTGATTCGAAAAATGATGATTTGTTCCTATATACGAACCGGGACCAAAATAGCTCTTTTCTGGTAAGAACTTTTTAGTGGGAGGAAAATAGATTTGAATTTAGAACATGTATCTTTCAAAGAATTCGAACGCCCGCCGCCGCCGGCTGGTATGTATTGACTGGCTGTATAGACGGCGCGGCGAGGTCGCCGCGGCGCGATAACCCGCGCAAACTGAAAAAAAATACATAAGCGCGCGAATTAAGTCCGTGTTCTTGTAATTAGTACATACTTACGTACTTAGTACAATAACTTTTGAAAATTGCGCTAGTGTATCAAACGTAACTATAAATTTGTAATTATTTTTACTTTTCACGTGTCTTTTTTAAATAAAGAACATTTTCATTAATTACATAAACACAGTCTCCTATTTATTTTCTCATAGAAAGGGGATGAAAAGTAGAGTATATGACTCGGGCGCAAAATATTTTTGGCGAGGGCGACATACTTTGAATCCCTCGCTACGTTCAGGATTCTACTGAGGAATCCCTCGCTACGCTCGGGATTCTACTCTAGAATCCCTCACTTCGCTCTGGATTCAAAAAAGCGCCCTCGCCGTAAAAATATTATTTTGCTCCCTTGTAATACAATCTACTATTGCTACATAGGGTGGATATGCCTAACTCCAGCCCCCCCCCCCCTAATACCAGCCCCCAAAAGTTTTTGCTTTGCTTTCATTAAAAAACAGTGAAAATCGGAAACTGTTTAATGGAGCCACACCGCTAGTTAATCCTCTAAGTTGGAAAATCACTATTACCTCGTCACGTCACCTACAACTCACACAACGAACAATAATGTTCACCGAGACCGAGTAGAGGTGACTATGTTTGAAAAACAGCATAAAAGCTCGATCGATGCGAACTTTGGGAAGTGTGTTTACGAAGGCAAGATGCAATTTTTTTAGGTTTTAAGCTTTGATACTAGTAATAGATTAGTTATATAGCGTTTTGACATTACTAGTTTGTAATTAAATTTACTAATTTCGAAAAAAATAGGGGGGCTGGAGTTTGACTGGGTGATTTTCAATAACTTTCTATTATCAGCCGGGGCTGGTATTGGGTATTTAACTTTCGTTTAAGAAATCAAATTCATCTTAATTTGCTCGTCTCAAAGTTGGAATTTGTAGTGCTATTCACTAGAACTACTAACCCTGCACCCAATGACCTAATTACAGCCGGGTGAATTATGTTAATTTCCTAAGTTATTTGTTCTGCAAATTAGGGGCTGATATTAGGATATGTATGAGAATCTAACTCCAGCCGGTCATCTAACTTTACGGCAATATACAGGGTGTTCTCAAATAATAGGTCTTTACCTATGAAATTGCCGTATTGCAGTACAGACTTTTTCAAACAAAAAAAAGTTTTGATTGGTTATGAATTCTAAATTCAAATTAATTTTGTTTTAAAAATATGACATTCTATTTACAAAATCAGTCTTTTGTTTATTGATTAGCGTTGTATTTTCATTACATTTCAACATTTTTCCTCATAATGGATACTTCGAAATTTCGTGTAATTATGGAATATGAGTTCCGTCGTGACACCAACGCGGCACAAACGACACGTAACATCAACGACGTTTACGGAGAGAACTGTATAAACGAACGTACAACCCGTTATTGGTTTGCTCGGTTCCGTTCTGGGAATTTTGACTTGAAAAATGAACCTCGTGGTCGTCCGGAAACTTTGGTCAACAATGATGAATTAAAGGCGATTGTGGAAGCAGATGAATCGCAATCTACAGCTGAGCTGGCAGCAGCTTTTGATGTTAGCATCAAAACAATATTGGTCCATTTGCGACAGATTGGCAAGATAAAAAAGCTTGATAGATGGGTGCCCCACTGCTACTTCACGACAACGCGTGACCCCATACTGCACAACAGACCGTCTCTAAGCTGCATGAGTTGGGTTTGGAAGCTCTCCCTCATCCGCCATACTCACCAGATCTTGCGCCTACCGACTATTACTTTTTCCAAAATTTTGACAACTTTTTAGCGGGAAAAAAATTCAATTCCCGAGAGGCAGTACAAAACGTGTCAGTCGTGTGTGCGATGCGGATCGGTGCAGACGCATGCTAAATATTTTATTGCATTTCGCGTAACGCGGCCAAGTGCCGCTGTTTCGCAAGAACCATGAGTGATAAACTTGTGGCAAACGAACTCCTGGCGTTCCTGCACCAAAAACTGGACGTCATGGATGAAGTGAGCGCTCTGTAAATTTGCAAGACCAGCTTTAGCGAGGACGATGTAGCCTCGGCAAAGAAACTGCTGTACGAGTCTCTCGGCAAAAGTGACCAGATGGTGTCCCGGAGGCGTGATGGGACACAGAAGAGCCTGCAGGAGATCATCACCCTGTTCAAGGAAACCGATCCCGATGACGTGCCGACGTTCGTGGCGAGGGACCTCAACAAGCTGCCCCCCGTCACCTTCGATCACGTCGATGTGACCTGCCTCCTGAAGGACATCGTGTCCCTAAAGGCGAGTTTGGCTGAAGTGATGCTGAAATTCCAAGCATCCGAAAATACGGTGAGTGAGTTGCGTAAAGAAGTTGACGATTTACGTGAATCACTCGCCGTATGTAGGTCAGTTAGTGCAGGCACAAATGTCAACATGCGACGTGGGGCCTGCCTCGATACATCGTCGTCGAGTTGCAAGTCAGCAGTTTCGACTCCGTCTCCGCCACGGCCCGATCGAGCCCGAGCGTTGCCGCCGCCACCGCTGCCGCCGGCCGCGAACGCCGACCCCGCGAGCTGCGCGCCCCCCGCCCGCGCCCCGCCGCCGCTGCCTACCGCGGTGCCGCCGCGCGCGCCTGAGACGCGTGCGCCCGTAAGCAGCTGTCAACGGAATTTTGCTGCCGTTGCTGCCGCCAAGAACTCAAGGCCGCAGTCACAGCAGCCAGCTCCCGTCAGTGGAAAAGCTCTTTCGCATGATGTCGTCCGACCGGTCCAAGATGAAGACGACTTCCTCGAGGTTCGGAATAAAAAGCGACAGCGTCAGCGAACGAAGCAGAATCACCATGGCACCGCACCGACAGGGCCCAACTTCCTGCTGCGAGCTGCCATACCGACCACGGCCGTGTACCTGTCCCGCCTGCACCACACCACCACCGTGCAGGACGTGATAGAGTACATCAAGAAGAAAAGCAACTTTTGTTTGAGGGTTCAGCCTCTGGAGTCGCGCCATAACACCAATTTCAAGGCGTTTGTGGTGCGCATCCCGACAACAAGGCTGGACCTTTTCATGAAGGAGGACTTCTGGCCGCAGGGCGTGGTGTACAGGTGCTTCCGAGGGACATTGCCCTGTGCCCCCGATTCGACACAGAAAATAGTGTCAAATTAATTCTTTACTAACATTACCATTAAGTTATTAACTAACACAATTGTTTTATATTTTTATATATGTTTAGTTTTAAGGTATATATCTATGGGCCTTGTTGCCTGATTATAAATAAATAAATAAAAAAAAATAAAAAAAACGCCTTTGAAGAGTTTGTTGTCTCCCGTCCAGCTGATTTTTTCAAGAAGGGCATCCATAAACTGCCACAGCGTTGGCAAAGATGCATTGATTGCAGGGGTGATTAATTTGAATAAAAGAAATAAATAAGTTCGAAAAAAAAATACTTTAACTTTTTTCAAACAAAACGGCAATTTCATAGGTAAAGACCTAATATGATTTTAATTATTTTGTTTTCTTTTTTAATATTAGATGTAAAAAGTAATAATATTTAAAATAATACTTTTCTTCACTCATAGAAACAGAAAATAAATTCAATATAAAAAAATGTATATTGAACTCCACTTCTTTGGAAAACGTTTAAAAAGTTACAAATAATTAAAACGATTTCATACTCGTTGATTATATGTTTATTAAATCAAAGTTCACTTTTTGTTACGCCATTTTTAATATATATGTATATTCTAAATTGATTAATATCTACAGGAGATGTGTAAGTTTCAATGACTTGCTATGGGAATCATAATTTATAGCCTTTAGTGTTTTATTATCACTATTGAGAGTTACCAAATTATATTTTATTTTATTTTATACTAACATGGTTGTATTATTTTAGAACACCCTGTACCCGGCTGGAATTAGGGAGTAAAGCGGCTGATATTAGGGCAAAGGCGGCTGGAATTAGGCTTTTTCGCCCTTCGGACATTTAAACGCTTCTCTATTTTTTTTCCACAAAACTAGGTGAAACTAAGTACTATTTTCGTAATAAAGATGAATCAACCTACCTAAAACTGTATCAACAATATTTTTAAGATAGCAATTGTGGCAACAACAGAGATTCAAAGTTGAAAAATCCTTGGGGGGGCTGGTAATAGGCATATTCACCCTACCTACACTACAGCAGCTCTCTCCTAAAAGGCATCTAGGGTGAATATGCCTATTACCAGCCCCCCCAAGGATTTTTCAACTTTGAATCTCTGTTGTTGCCACAATTGTTATCTTAAAAATATTGTTGATACAGTTTTAGGTAGGTTGATTCATCTTTATTACGAAAATAGTACTTAGTTTCACGTAGTTTTGTGGAAAAAAAATAGAGAAGCGTTTAAATGTCCGAAGGGCGAAAAAGCCTAATTCCAGCCGCCTTTGCCCTAATATCAGCCGCTTTACTCCCTAATTCCAGCCGGGTACAGGGTGTTCTAAAATAATACAACCATGTTAGTATAAAATAAAATAAAATATAATTTGGTAACTCTCAATAGTGATAATAAAACACTAAAGGCTATAAATTGTGATTCCCATCGCAAGTCATTGAAACTTACACCTCTCCTGTAGATATTAATCAATTTAGAATATATGTTATAGTCAAAGCCCGATGTGTAGTCTCTTCGCGGAATGACTGGTTAATCCTAGGTTTGACTGACGCCTTTCGGCAAACCCCGAAATGAAATCTTATTTCGGACTTTGACAGATATATTTTTAGGCAAACCTAGAAATGCCTAAATGTTTAGTCAAACCTTAAATACAAAATAATCTGTTTCGGACTTTGCCTAGTCAATCCTAGGAACGACTAAGGCAAATTCGTCAAACGTCGATTTGTACTGCATTTGTTGCATTATTAAACAGGGTTTATTTATCAACAGTCGATTAATTGTACTGTTAAAACATTGATTTGCACTGCATAATATGTTGCTTGCTTAAACAGGTTTTTTCGTCAAATGTTGATTTGTACTACACTAGTTGCATATTTTAACAGGTTTAGTTAGATGTTCCGTCAGGTTTAGACCAATATCACAAAAGAGTCCATAAAATTTTATTGAGACTTATGCCAAACGAAACGCGTCACAAGAAAAAAACACCCTAAAAGGGGCTAGTAATTAAATCGTTGCTATTTAAAGAGATTGATGCACGAGGACAAGTGGATCTTAAAGATATGCAAACGTGTCCTGGTCGTGATTACAAATAAATTTTAAACTATAAAGATCATTTGACAACATTTTTGATACTATGTCCCCTTCATACAAAAACAGCACAGGAAGTAGCTCACATTCTTCTTGATATTTTCTGTACTTTGGGCGCACCATCTGTGCTTCAATCAGATAATGGGCGAGAATTTCCTAGTCGTGTCGTAGAAGAGCTGAAAGCTATGTCACGTCAGGTGGCCCGAATTTCCCATAGTCCATGGCAAAACGCGCCACTCACAGAGTCAGGGAAGCGTTGAGCGTGCCAACCAAGACGTACAGAAAATACTATTTGCTTGGATGTTTGATTAAAACTAATCGTTTGAGTGAGGGCCTTTGAATCTGTCAATTGCAGAAAAACTGCGCATACCATCATGGTACACAACAATCGCCGTTTGAACTTATATTTTAGAGTAACGTAAAAATAAATTAATATAAGAAATAGTAGTAAAAATTAAGTAGGTAGCAGTGTCTTTACTATATTTGCTTGCTTTATTTAATTTATATTATTTGTTCATGTTGTATCAATAAATAAACATAAATTGAGTCGTTATTTGTTATATTAATCCACTACGGTCCAATTAAACTGGAATAAACAATTAGATTTTTTTAATTATAGGAAGAAAAGTTCATGTATCTAGGTTTGACTAGTCAAACCCCGTTTTAACTGTATTGAGTTTCGGACTTTGACTGCCCAAGTTAGGCACTCCTAGGATTAGTCATGAATTCATTAGTCAAAGCCCGAAACACGCTATTGCTTCGGACTTTGACTAAGACTTCTTGTCAAACCTGAGCTTTGACTAGGCAAACCTAGGAGCGCCTGGACTTCGGGGTTTGACTATAACATATACATATATTGAAAATGGCGTAACAAAAAGTGAACTTTGATTTAATAAACATATAATCAACGAGTATGAAATCGTTTTAATTATTTGAAACTTTTTTAAGCGTTTTCCAAGACGTGGAATTCAATATACATTTTTTTTATATTGAATTCATTTTCTGTTTCTATGAGTGAAGAAAAGTATGATTTTAATTATTATTACTTTTTACATCTAATATTAAAAAAGAAAACAAAATAATTAAAATCATATTTGAGAACACCCTGTATATTGCCGTAAAGTTAGATGACCGGCTGGAGTTAGGTTCTCATACATATCCTAATATCAGCCCCTAATTTGCAGAACAAATAACTTAGGAAATGAACATTATTCACCCGGCTGTAATTAGGTCATTGGGTGCAGGGTTAGTAGTTCTAGTGAATAGCACTACAAATTCCAACTTTGAGACGAGCAAATTAAGATGAATTTGATTTCTTAAACGAAAGTTAAATACCCAATACCAGCCCCGGCTGATAATAGAAAGTTATTGAAAATCACCCAGTCAAACTCCAGCCCCCCTATTTTTTTCGAAATTAGTAAATTTAATTACAAACTAGTAATGTCAAAACGCTATATATCTAATCTATTACTAGTATCAAAGCTTAAAACCTAAAAAAATTGCATCTTGCCTTTGTAAACACACTTCCGAAAGTTCGCATCGATCGATATTGTATGCTGTTTTTCAAACATAGTCACCTCTACTCGGTCTTAGTGAACATTATTGCTCGTTGTGTGAATTATAGGTGACGTGACGGGGTAATAGTGATTTTAAAAGGTAGAGGATTAACTAGGGGTGTGGCTCCATTAAAGAGTTTCCGATTTTTATTGTTTTTTAATTAAAGCAAGGCAAAATCTTTTGGGGGCTGGTGTTAGGGGGGGGGGGGGGCTGGAGTTAGGCATATCCACCCTATAATTGGCTTGTTGATATAGTTGTTTTATTATTATTTAATTACACCACAGATGCATAAAATCTTATTAAGCCAGCTTTCGCGGTAAATAAAACTTTCAACTACGAAAGCCAAAGCAAGGCTTATGAAAGTACTACAAAAGTAATACTACTACACACTACTCGATCGATACACAAGCATGTATATCCGCATTTCAAAGAAATTAGCGTTTTTCCAAAGAAGTTATCTAAAGAATGAAAGCATTACTATTGATGTAAACTTTAGTTTTAGGAATCAAAATTCTTAAATAATTGCCATATAATATGTGCAGAGAAAAACATAATAAATTATTAGGTACCTACCTACCTATTTTAAAAAGAAGACAATCTGTTCAAGTGGAATTTCAAATTTGCTTGTCAGAGGTATTTTTGCAAACGTTTCAGCTGTAACAAATAAGAATACGACTCATATTTTTCATTTATTGTTTGTATTGTCAAGGAGTGCCCTATAGAGAGATTTTTTTTTATAAATAAGAGATTTCTACTGGTATTAACAAATTCTAAAGTCATTGTTAATTTTTTTAGGAATAATGAGGTATTTGTCTAACACGCAGTACACGTGTTTTGTATATTATACTCATATATCTATTTAATAATTTAATAGGAATTTTCAAAGTTCGCCCTCATACCATGTGCTCATACGGCTCGCGCAGAGTTGTTTCGATCATTTGTATTGAAAATTTTAAAATGGAACGTGATGCGCGTGCATAAGTTAGGTACCCTTAGTATATTACATAACCTAAGATTCTGTTATTTTTTACACAAATAATAAAAAGAAAAATATAACATTGATAAATTAGTCCTATAGTATAAATAAATAAAAGGTGACGATGTTATTGATAACGAATGTCTGAAAGTGCCAAACATGTTTGAAGAACTTCCCAAAAGAAAGAAGAGCTTTCCAAAATTCTCACACAATACCGCATACACTATTGTGCCAAAGAATACTAATTTGTGTGGCGTTTGTTTTGGATATAGACTGAGAATTTGGTTCAAAACAAACGGACCGTTGGTAACTGAAACAAAACCTATTATTATTCAGTGCCAAAATAGAACTAGCTCTCACCTAAAATGAGTGTATTCAATTATTAAAGACTGAAATGGGCGTTCAATCTATTAATTTCAGTTAGAGGGCACAGATCATGGGCCATTAGGTAACACAGAGTTAAGCTAGGGTTTCCTAAGATGACGGTGCCGTCATATTACGGCCGTAATTTAGCGGCGTAGAACGTTGTCTATGTAAACAATATGGCGGCAGTAAAATGTAATACGGCGCGCCAACAACGGCACGTACTATCCCCGTCAATTGGTAATGCGCTGGAACCTTGTCAAATTAACATACAAATCAACGTTATCCGCAACTAAAAATGACAAAAAACAGTAAAATTCTAATAGGTAATACAATATATTAATTATTGAATTCTTATTTTCAATACGAAAGGGTCTAGGTATACGAAAAAATTACAATTGTTTTTGGTTTTTGAGGTTAAAATCATGGCCGCCAGGCGCATTACCAATTGACGCGGATAGTAGGGTGAATATGCCAATTACCAGCCCCCCCAAGGATTTTTCAACTTTGAATCTCTGTTGTTGCCACAATAGCTATCTTAAAAATATTGTTGATACAGTTTTAGGTAGGTTGATTCATCTTTATTACGAAAATAGAACTTAGTTTTACGTAGTTTTGTGGGAAAAAAATAGAGAAGCGTTTAAATGTCCGAAGGGCGAAAAACCCTAACTCCAGCCGCCTTTGCCCTAATATCAGCCGCTTTGCTCCCTAATTCCAGCCGGGTACAGGGTGTTCTAAAATAATACAACCATGTTAGTATAAAATAAAAAAATATAATTTGGTAACTCTCAATAGTGATAATAAAACACTAAAGGCTATAAATTATGATTCCCATAGCAAGTCATTGAAACTTACACCTCTCCTGTAGATATTAATCAATTAAGAATACACATATATTAAAAATGGCGTATCAAAAAGTTAACTTTGGTTTAATAAACATACAATCAACGAGTATGAAATCGTTTTAATTATTTGAAACTTTTTTAAGCGTTTTCCAAGAAGTGGAATTCAATATACATTTTTTTATATTGAATTTATTTTCTGTTTCTATGAGTGAAGAAAAGTATGATTTTAATTATTATTACTTTTTACATCTAACATAAAAAAATAAAACAAAATAATTAAAATCATATTTGAGAACACCCTGTATATTGCCGTAAAGTTAGATGACCGGCTGGAGTTAGGTTCTCATACATATCCTAATACCAGCCCCTAATTTGCAGAACAAATAACTTAGGAATTAAACATTTTTCACCCGGCTGTAATTAGGTCATAGGGTGCAGGGTTAGTGATTCTAGTGAATAGCACTACAAATTCCAACCTTGAGACGAGCAAATTAAGATGAACTTGATTTCTTAAACGAAAGTTAAATACCCAATACCAGCCCCGGCTGGTAATAGAAAGTTATTGAAAATCATCCAGTCAAACTCCAGCCCCCCTATTTTTTTCGAAATTAGTAAATTTAATTACAAACTAGTAATGTCAAAACGTTATATATCTAATCTATTACTAGTATCAAAGCTTAAAACCTAAAAAAATTGCATCTTGCCTTCGTAAACACACTTCCCAAAGTTCGCATCGATCGAGCTTTTATGCTGTTTTTCAAACATAGTCACCTCTACTCGGTCTCGGTAAACATTATTGCTCGTTGTGTGAGTTGTAGGTGACGTGACCGGCTAATAGTGATTTTCCAACTTAGAGGATTAACTAGCGGTGTGGGTCCATCAAACAGTTTCCGATTTTCACTGTTTTTTAATGAAAGCAAAGCAAAAACTTTTGGGGGCTGGTATTAGGGGGGGGGCCGGAGTTAGGCATATCCACCCTACCTAACAATATGGCGCGCCGTACATTTTACCGCCGCCATATTGTTTACATAGACAACGTTCTACGCCGCTAAATTACGGCCGTAATATGACGGCACCGTCATCTTAGGAAACCTAGCTTTCCGCTGGCAAAAATTACACAAATACCTACTTATACGATAGGTTGCGATAGTGACAGTGTGTACCTAGGTACCACAGAATAATATTGGGTGTAGGTACTGTACAAATCAACTAGGTATTATTTTTATGTGTGCAACTTTGTGCTAAAATAACAACAGCTTGTTAACTCTCCCTGCGTTTCTAGGCTTCGCCTGCCCGTCTACGACGTGTTATCTGTTACAAAATATTTACAAAATAACCCCTAATGCCGAATTTGGTAGAAAGAATATAAATAGTAAAAATTGTCCAATTTGATGGTTCCTATCTACCATATTCGGTATTAGGGATTATTTTGTAACACCTACCCTACATGCAACCACTACCAATACGTGTGCCTATATTCAAAGGCTGGTCGGTTCTTTTAACGGAACTAGCTTACTCTAAGAATTTATCAAATAGGCACACTACACAATCTCATTTGAATACCTACTAACTGCGTTCGTTACATTCATATAATGGAATATTCCTAGAAATCCTATTAAAATGTCTAAATAATCTAAAGCAAGCGATGATGTTATGATTGCAATTCGCAAGACAAGTGATAGGAGCACTTTGTATGAAATATCTGGAATAACCATGACGCAATAATCGTTGAGCCCTCTAGCTATTAAAAATGTCTATCGCCTGCTATACCAACACTTGGCCACAAACATTTCTTTACCCAGTTACCTATCAAATATCATGTATGTAGGTACTTACCTACTCGAGTCGAGACAAGCAAAACTCGGCTATCTACCCGTTGACCTGAGCTTTCTGTCTCGTCGCACGCTAAGAATCTGTCTGTGCCGGCCATAGCACATTGACCTAAATACGCCATCGTGGAGTATTCATCGTCCTTCGGACAAAAGTAATGTAGTACTCCTTTGACGCATAGAGATGCGTGAATCGAGTCCCTCTTCTGGTCCGCTAGACCTGGTATAAAAGTTATTCCATGCCAAGATTTCATAAAATTATCAGAGATTAATAACTTCCGCCCGCGAGACTTGGTCCGCGTGGACAGTTCCTGGGAAAAATCCCTGGGAACCTTCGACCAAGTATACCTATCCTGTTTTAATCTCTAGCTACGTTATGAACTATCAGTGTGACAAACTGAAATCCAATAAACATTTAAACTTTGAATTAATTTAATTCTTGCTTATTTTTTTTTCAATACGATGCGCAGCGTAGCAACATCCATGCGCTTGCTTACTAACGATGACCGAAAGAAAATTAATAGGGCATGCCAAGCGCCAGCATCGGATCCGACGCGACGACTGTCAATATAGACCGTTAAATTTAATTAAGTGCCATACATTTAAGCTGTTTTCCATAATCATTAAAGTAAAAACGATAACAAGCGTTATTAGATCCCGTACGCAGTGAGAGAGGTCGTGTCGTTAACCGTTACAGTGTGCCCGATTCGAAGCGACTGGTTCGCGGGTGTGCAGTAAAAGCAGCGGCAGCGGGCGCGGCGCGCAGTGTGCACTTCGAGGGCCCCGCGCGCGCACGACCATGCTCACCCTCTGCCTGGCGCTCTGCGCCGCCGCCGTCCACGCCGCCCCCGCCACCTACGACCAACGTCAGGATGGAGACTTCAACGTGAGAGCCGACGTCCAGAACGTCGTGTTCCTCGTCGCCCTCCCTCAGAAGATGGGCATCCCGACGGACCTTCTCGCCGGCTTCCTCAAGAGCAGCAAACCAGAATCCGACATCCAGGAGAGAGCCGATGTGCACGTGATGGAGGCATTCGTGGAGCCGAGCACGCCCTATAAAGTGGAGATCGGCTCGAGCGGGCGGTACGCGGACGGAGACGGGCGCGCTGTCGAGGTGATCATCGCCGGACGGCGGAGGCAGGGCCCCGACCCGGTGGCGGAGCCGGATGAGCTGAAGCTCCTGGGTGCGACGGAGCAGTGCGGGCCGGACGGCGAGCGCGATCCCGTGACGTTGACGTGCCGCGGCCGGTCCGCGCCCGCGCCGGACGAGGACGTCGCCGTCGCACAGCCCGAAGTCGTACCCTCCACCGCGTAGCCCCTGATCTCCACGTTCGTCTCTAGTTAATTTATTCGCATGTCTTTATGCCATTTTAATTTATTTTTGTAAATTATTTATTAAATAAGTTTAAACTTTACTCAGTTTTTCATTCTGTCGAAAATAATATGTCCCGATAATTATCATCATCATCATCACAAAGCAATCTGGAAAAAGTAAAAAAAAGGAAAGTAGTATCACATGAAAAGCGCTCGCACCAGCGAAGTAGGTATCTCATGTGTAAAACATCAATCGATTTATTATTCACCAAACATCCGCCCGTATACGTTATGAAAATGTTATTGAGACATTGTCATTATTTTTGTCTTATATTATTAGAGTATACAACATGTAGTGTGAACTAGTACATTTTAAATTATTATAACTAATCCTGTTCCACTTAAAACAGTTAAAACATTACTTACGAACTGTTAAAATATAGGTACCTACCAGTGGCGAGGGGTGAAATTATGGCGAAGGTAAGCCGCTCTACAAAAATCATGAAAAATGTTATGATCTGCTGCATAGTGGATCATTGGGGTGAGATTTCCAAAGGTAAGCCGATGGGAATCGGCTTGTATGGACCCTTCGCCACTGGTACCTACTCTATTTTTTATTTGCAAAGGAACCTTCAAAATTGAAATAAAATGTTGCCTTTACAATAATATTTATAAGTAGAATTCGGCAATGACGAGTCGCGTTTGTAAATAACACAACACAGTCGTAAACTACAAACCGAAAACTATCTGGCTAATGATTTGATTATTTTAAACGCGCTTGAACAATCGAAAACCCACCCATTGTGACAGCACCAAACAAAATGTAGATTCCCACAGAAATAGCACACGGCCGCCCCACTGAGAAAACAGTCAACAAAACCGTTCAGTGCCAAAAAATACACTTCCTAATATTACCGGTTTCAAAAGGTAATTTTCAGCATACGATGCAGAAACGAATTATTTGAGAGACGCCACAGAATACATAATAGTACAGCTTTAAAAACTAGGACAAGTACAATGAAACATTTTACACTTTGGATCTGAATTTATTACTATAAAATATTCACATTTCACTTTTAGGAAAACAAGTTTAACATAACACTGTCCTTATGATTAAATACTGACCTCTAAACTTTAGAATTTAAATGAAGAGAAAACGTAGTAATTAGGTATATTTGGAATATTGCAGGAAAAACCCATAAAGAAGTTTAAGCTCTTAAAATACAGAGTTTATGAGTACTAAAAGCAGCAATATTTACATTTCGTAAAACTCAAGAAACCTGTTTTTACAAAAATATCTGCAATATTCCAAATATACTGTTGTTCCTGTAACTACTTATCCTTAAAGTATAATCATTAAAATAATATCGGTTTAACACATCCTCTCTTTATGCAATCATCAAACGTAATGAAAACAATGTAACTATAATATCAATCAATATCATTTGACACACGGAAGACAACCTTTGTGCTGTGCTGAGAGATGTTGTGACTTATCACTATAATAAAATCAACAAATAAACCTACGGGGCAATTACACTAGGTCGCATTCGGATGCCACATGGAATTCAGGCTAGCGATTAGTATAAATTAAAGAAGGGCCTTCCTTCGTACAAATTCGTCCGGCTTCATATTATCCGAATGAAGGGCTACAATACACCCCTTGTTCCTCGGAGATAACCATGGTCAGATAACTGGTTATATGTGAAGAATTTTTTTCCTCCAAAACAAACGACGACCGTGCTATTTTGGGTGACGCTTGGCTCGAGTGGCTCGAAATTAAATAATACGTTGGCATTCCTGAATTCGAATTATAATAAGCCGTCAGCATACACCCGAACCCTGATTATTTCATTCGGATATACATAATTATTAGTAATGTTGTTAAACGACCCAATGTAATGCGCTATGAGGCTGCTTAACCCTTTAACTCCACGAAAATGAGACTACAATAGATATTTCTTTGTTGTTCGGCTAACTAGCCGCGTGGAATTTTTGAATTAATTTAAACTTACTCTTAACTACCTAACTACTTTTATTAATATCTTCTCGTAAGTCTCGCCTAATCAGACCGCGTTCGGGCAATGGACAATTTGTCTATATGGACAAAATGTCTATCGCCTGTCTTCTAATCCGCTGACGTAGTCGGGCGTCTATAATTTGTCGAGTGATAAAATCGAGAATATTTGCAACTCCAAAAATAAACCTCAATAAAAGTTACATAAATGGAAAATTAGTATCAAATCAAAATATTGTAACAACTTAACGAAGTTCAAATGAAAACTAATAATAATGAGTGGTAAGTAATAGTGAGTTTCATAAGGCTGGCCCCAGACCTACCGGTTTCATTTCTTTGCTTTGCTGTTCTACCTTGCTTAAAAGACCGCCGGCCAACCAGGATAATTTTAAATCTATCGCATTTTGGGACTAGACCAAATTGGCAAGATAGCCATTAGCTTGGTGTTATCAAATAAGTATCATCGCCTGGATTGCGAAGTAGGAAGCTTTTAGGAGATATGCCACCCTGAACATGGACTCCGATCGTTAAAAATAATTCGATCGCTTATTTATACAAGATGTTTGGTAAAGCCTTATAAAGCTGAATATGGTAGATAGGAACCATAAAACTGAACAACTTTTACTATGGGACCAACTCTGAAATCGCGAAAAAAAATGAGCTGTTTCATACATTTTGATAATTTCGTTATTAATTTTTATATGAAACAGCAGTTTTTTTTAAACTAAAACTAAAACTTCGCATTGCAACCCAGACAACGATATTTGATAACACCAAACTAATGGCTATCTTGCCAATGTGGTCTGGTCAAAATATGCGATAGATGAGCCTCTTGGCCGGCGGTCCATGGTAGAACAGCAAAGCAAAGAAACGAAACCGGTAGGTCTGGGGCCAGCCTAACTAAATACCTATACATAAAACTTAACACGTTAGTTTGTATATCAATACAAATATGACGAATAAATCAAGATATAGCTTTGAATAAACCAAATGCTTAAAATTAAATAATTAAAAATACTCTCTTAAACCTTATTAACATTAAAATACAATTCACAATTTCAATAAAAAGAAAACACATTTTTTATTTTTCAAAAGGCACTGAGGAAGACACTGTTGTATCTTATTTATCAAGATTGTGTAAGGCACGTCAGTTTATTACTGAAGCAAATCGCTAAAATCTAATTTCTCTAATATAAAAAAAATAGAAGCAGTCATTAACATTGGTGTAAAAATACTGTTTCTAGTAATAGTTTATTTCAGCAAAGTCCGTTTGCTTAGATAGTGTCGGTACACCCGCAAGCACTTGTGTTCAGAGACAGGAATACCGGTAACAAACACAACCTTTTACTACGGCACTTCTATGTAAACTGCTAAAATCGAAATTCACTTGCGGGTGTACGCCGCACGCATGACGCGGTATCCTTTGACAAGAAGCGGCACGTGCAAAGGCGGCGGGATAAAAGGGCGACACTATCTAAGCGAATGGACTTTTTTTGTCAATGTAATTTAGGAATAATCTTTAGCATATGTGCTCGTAGAAGCTGTCCCCGTACCGTAGCCGGGGCCGGTAGAGGGCAATCTAATCTAAGTCTATCACATAATTTATGCCAGTAATTATCTGTAGCATGCTGTACATTGGTAGAGTATACGGTAGAGTAGCATGGTATAGTACTAAGGGGTCGTCCATTAATCACGTGAGCCTCGAAAGGGGGGGGGTAGTTGAAAAAATCACGAAGTATCACGAGGGGGGACGGGGGGGTGTAGTCAGATATCACATGTATTAATTTTTTTTCGTTAAACGTGTGACTTTCAACTGAGAACTGTGTGTTATTGTTGACTCACCGTTACCAGGACGATTTCCCCGCCCACCGCGACGTATTCGTACAGTCAGTGGCACGAATCATGAAATCGGGTGGGGATTGCGCGAAACGCGTATTTTGGGTATGCGTTGCGGTGAGGGGCGCGGGCGGCGGGAGAGGGGCGCGCGCTATTGGTCGCTCACAAGAGCACATGCGCGAACTTATCCCCACTCCGTCGAAAAATTTTCATAATTCGTGCCACTGACTGTACTGAAAATTGTTGAGATTATTTTGTACCAAAAAATACAGGTGATTTAGAGGGAGGTGGGGGATGTTAACGTAAAACCTCACCATGTATCACCAGGGGGGAGGGGGGGTTAAAAATTGGCCAAAAAACATCACGTGATTAATGGACGCCCCCTAACGTATTGATAAAGTACTGAATTAGAGTAGCTAACACCGTGGGCAAGCTACTCTACCACTTTCCATCCCCCCACCCCGGCGTCCACTCTACTCTACCGTACACTTTACCGCCCCGCGACCCATGTTTACGCTTAGTAGAGAATTTTTACTTGCGATTCTTTTTGTTCATGGCGTTCTAAGAATTACGCAACTAACCACTTGACTTACAAAATGAAAATTACGTGTAGACAGTTACTCTCCTAATACTGGTAAAGTACTTGGAACTGGTAGAGTAGTATACCAGTTGACTCTACTATTTACTCGTGTACAGCAGCCTAAAGATAGTAGTTAAACAGACGTCAGTCAGTAGTTGTCAGTGAAGTTACTAGCAACACTCCGTAGCACGTGCTCGTAGAAGCCGTCCCCATACCGCAGCCGGTAGAGTGCGGTGTCCAGGTAGCGCTGCACCGCGGGCGCGCACGCCGGCGCCGAGCCGCCCGCGCACAGCTCGCGCGACGCGCCGCATAACGACACGGCCTGGCGCCATATCCGCGAGCTCACTGTCATACGGATTGGGTAATCAAAACTTGGGACTACCAAACCATACCCTACTAACCTAAGGTTGCGTGCGCACCGACATACAGGTGGCTTTCTTAAGCTAGGGTTTCCTAGGATGACGGTGCCGTCATATTACGGCCGTAATTTAGCGGCGTAAAGAGTTGTCTATGTACACAATACGGCACGGTTTCTGACGTTACGGTGTCGCCATATTGTTTACATAGACAACATTCAACGCCGCTATATTACGGTCGTAATATGATGGCACCGTCATCCTAGGAAACCCTAGCTTTAGCGCATGCCTAGATATGTATCGAAATAAAAGGAACGTTTACGAATATTCGCAACCGGCCGCACTGCGCGCTTAGCGCCTCGCTACCGCTAGGCTTGTCGCCTACTAAATACATATCTAGGCGCTAGGGGCTAAGCAAGCCTCCCTGTCGGTGCGTACGCGGCCTAACGCTCCCTCGTCACCACAGACTAATAATAATTTAAAAAAGCAAGCCCATACCGTAATAATATGCGCAAAATAACTTGGCGGCTTGGAAGTTAGCCGCAAGTGATATTTCGCGCAGGGTCCATAGTTCCGAGTGCTTCCGCCCGCGCCCCATCCCCGCGCAAGCTCTGTATTCGTCTACTGCGCAGCGTTTCGCGCGAAGTTTAGAACCGCCATGTTATTTTGCGCATACTTTATCTCCTGCGCCTTAGAGTCCATGCGGAAAGAAAAGCGTTATGGGATTTGGGCTTGATTACCGTGTTTGTCATGTTGACGGCACTGTGACGTCATTATAGTGCAACTAATTATAGTTATCTTGCTTGATATCTACCTATCATGTCAAGATAGTCGCACTATAATGTCGTAACAGTGCCGTCAAAATGACAAAACCGATAATCAAGCACAAATCATGACGGTTCACTAGAGATAAGCGCTAATGTGCAGAATATGTTTATTTACTATCAACATAACATTATGTACTTTAGTTACATTTTCAGTCCAATAGCCTTCCATTCTATTTTTTTGACATAAAAACTCTAATGATTATATGAATATATTTCGCATGCTTACAGAAGTGCTGCATCTCGACGTCACATTGCTGCGTGAGCTGTTGCATGGGCACCGCCCCCTCCACCAGAGGTACGTCATTTCCCATCACCAACGTGGATTCCGGTTCTGTCGACTTTGACACAAACTGATCCACCTCCACTTGAAGAGACTGCAACAAACGAAGTTAATATTATTAAAGAAAAAAGTGTTTGACCGTTATTAATAATTTAATTATTAAGAATAAATTTAATGAGTTTTCAACTGACAGAAAGTAATTTTTATAACTTTGCCATGTACAGGGTAATTTTGCGACCCCTTTACAAAATCAAATAATAGTTCAAGGAAGTAATAAAAAAAAATAGGTGAGATAATTATAAATTATTTCTTTTTAAATTCACAGTTTTCAACCACTTTATTATATCCTAAAAATCTAGGCGCGCACGCTCACCGTCACGAACGGGACGCGAGCGGGGGAAGGCGAGTTGCGGGAGGGGGGCTCGCGCGGGTCGACCGTGCGACGCACAAACGGTGACAACAATTTCAATTTGTGTAGGGAAGTTTGGGGTAAAAATGTAAAAAAAAATATTTTTGTTTTACTTCATAAATTGATTGTACTGCTGTTATAGAATGACCTGACAAAGTTTGAAAAGGGGTCCAAAAATGACCCTGTATTGTAATGCCAGGGTAATCATGACAGGTCTACAAACTCAATGGGGCTGTCCAATCGGGTGCTTTTGGAATTGCTCGAGGCCTATGTGCCTATGTTTGACAGGTTTCCATACATGGTGGCGCTGCCCAATCGGGTGCTTTTAGACTGCTCGAGGCCTGTGTGCTTATGTTTGACAGGTCTCCAGATACGGTGGCGCTGCCCAATCAGATGCTTTTGGAATTGATCGAGGCCTGTGTGCTTATGTTTGATAGGTCTCCAGTCATAGAGGCGCTGTCCAATCGAGTGCTCTTGGAACTGCTCGAGGCCTGTGTGCTTACGTTTGACAGGTCTCCAGACATGGTGACGCTGCCCAATCGGGTGCTTTTGGAATTGGTTGAGGCCTGTCTGCCTATGTTTGACAGGTCTCCAGAGACGGTGGCGGTGCCCAATCAGATGCATTTGGAATTGGCTGAGGCCTATGTGCCTATGTTTGACAGATCTTCAGATACGGTGGCGCTGCACAATTGGATGTTTTTGGCACTGCTTGAGGCCTGTGTGCTTATGTTTGATAGGTCTCCAGACATAGAGGAGCTGTCCAATCGGGTGCTCTTGGAAAGTATCACTACTTCTTTGCAGTGTACATGCCACCGCATGTAAGACCAACATTAACAATAACAATGGCTGGATATTTTGATATCTGACAGCAGCACCACTAAGCTAATTCTACGTATCTAGTAATAGTTAGTATTCCTGGCTTACTACTGCTAATCTGAGCTGGTCCAAAAGTATCCGATTGGGCAGGCAGTGTCAGCGAGTTTGGAGACCTGTCAAGCATAGGCACACATGCCTCAAGTAATTTTCGTGTGCGCTCGCATCGCCCCAGCGCAAACTAAAGCGGCGTACAAGCACTTATAACCCTTAGAGTGTTTATGCGCTCATGAACTCGATACTACCTACAATGTTTGAATTACACCAAAAAATATAGGTACCTGATTATCTAGTGCCTGTTGTTTCTTCAAGTCATGATGAATCACATGTAATTTGTATGCCGTTGGAATGTGCTGAAATAGAACAGATAATATTTAGTTTGTTTTTCAAGTTGAATACTACATTCTAGGGCTTTAGAATAATAACAACCTAGAACGATAGTTCCCCATAAAGCAAGGCAAAAGTAAGGCAAATAAAACTGAGTCAGAATGGCTCAGTTTTTAGATTTTTAACCTTCATATGTTACCTAATAGTACCCATAAGAACGTTTCAATTTCCCTACCTTTAGGGGATTAGTTATTATTTTATAAGATTTTAGTTACAATTAGGTACTATATAAAGGATAAAACTGACCTATTTTGAAAGTACCATATGAAGGAAATCAATCTGAAAACTGAGCCATTGCAAATTTTTAGTTGCATCACTTTACATACAAGGACTCTGCTTCTAGGTGTTATTATTCTAAGTCTAGGGCATAGTTTCTTACTTTAGTATCTGCCAGCATAAGTATCCTATGGACATGGGGCTGATCGGTTGTATCAGGGGAGAGGCGATTCAAGCAGTCAGGATATATCTCAGCCAACACCACGCTGTTGTCTCCTCCAAGTTTTGTGTTTTTGTGTTCTTTGATGGCCAAGTCATCCAGTTTATCATATATCAGGCTGACCACTTTAGGTTTTACACCTGTGAAAACATATTATTTGAAATTCAATCTTTGTATTGAAAATTTTTTAGACCAAACCTAATTATAATAATCATCATCATCCTATTATTATAAGCGCCTCTGAAGCGCTTCTCTTTCTGTCGCGTAGCTCTGTCTTTACTGACATATGACATCCCTCGCTCGCTGGCTCGACTGAGTCAGCCCGCCGCGAGAAGTAGGCTAATATAAAAGAGTGAGACACCCTTGGCCCCCAACATCATTATAGTTTTGCACATTATTCTTTTTTTTTTCAGTGTCATATCATGTGAGTGTGAGATGTGAGCCTAATGTTGAAATATTCACAGAAGACAGTCCAACCATGCAGAAAGCACTGATCAGTACACGGAAAAAAAGATTTCTTAAAACAAGAAAAGATTCTTAAATCACGATATTTTGTGTCTCATAATATAGGGAAACAAATATTTTCTTGGTTCAATGCAATTTACTTTCGCTTAAAGTAATTTACTCTTGAAAGAAAGTAAAATTGCATTGAACCAATAATATACTATATTTGTTTCCCTATATATGAGACAAAATATCTTGATTAAAGAAATCCTATTTATCCGTGTACAATCACAATGATCTGTCACTCATAATTTATAATACAGTGTACTTAAATAAATATTGGTTTTAAAAATGTCCAAAAATAAACTTACCTCACTACTTTTTATGATCAAAGGAGGCATGAAAATATTTATAATAATTATTGTAGCAAAAAACACACTGAATAACGATAAACAATAAAGTAAAAAATAACAAGAAAGAAAAATCATCAAATTGCACAATTTAATTTCAGCATGGGAATTTCACAACTACAACTACAGGGACGTATCCTGAGGGGGGATAGTTGGGATGAATCCCCCCCTCGAAATCTGTAACACACAGAACAGAACAAAACTAATTCTTAAGCAGGCGAGTCACTTGCCCGGTTTGCATGATGCGGTTATGTTCTCCCTGAATTAAAAGTCTTGATACTTTACTGTTAGTTAAAATAACAGGAAATAAACACGTACATTACTAATGATAGGATCTTTAAAATACCAGGGGCCCTATTTTTGAATCACTCGATTGGCGTCGAGCGCTCGTTTCTACTGATTTTCGTTCGACATATGGCTCAAACGTTCGAAATAGAGTCATATGTCGAACGAAAATCAGTAGAAACGAGCGCTCGACGCCAGCCGAGCGATTCAAAAATAGGGCCCCAGGCTTGGTCACAGGGGCGGGGGAAGGGGGCCTAGGTTTTGTCAAGTAGTCAATATCCTCTATGGAAATCTGGTTCTTTTTCAAGCTGTACTCAAATATGGCACGCAGCTAAATTTTTTTCTTCTTGATACATTTTTTTCACTTGTAATTGTATTTAATGAATATTCGAATTAATCGAATATTCGCCTTATTTTGCTATTCGAATACTCAAGTCGGTGAAATTCGAATATTCGAATATTTTCTACTTTGTTAGATTTAGGCAAAAGACATTAATTCAAAACCCGTGCCACGTGGTTCTCTTTGAATACTGCCCGATGAGAGCCACGGAGCAAAGAAAATTAAATATAAGGAGTAAACAAAAATAAATAAAAGATGGTATGGGTTTAATGGTCTATATTGTTAAAATTTGGTTTACACCTTACATAAGAAAAATTCCAAAATACTAGCTTAGCGATAGGGGTCGCTTTACATGGGTACGATTTGGTTGGTGTGCGCTGGGCCGCAAAAGGTAAAAGTTACAGTTCTACGTCAAGAAACCGAGCCCTACATGGAGATACCACGGTTCACTAAAAGAGCTAAATTGTAGTGAAAGTTACACCGACCTCATGTGTCCGATATGATGACAACTTCTAGTTATTAATGCTCCTGTGAGTCTTGAATGAAATTAGGACTCGGTGGACAGCAATTCGTTCAGGCCGGTGACGTGGCCGTGGATGGACACCGTCCCAAAGTAGGGTATTCTCATAAAACGATGAGTCGAATAAAATTAACTTCCCATAGCTGTAACAAAATATGTATGATTAGCAAACTGGAAAACCGACCACGAACACGTTGTGCTATGCGGCATGGCGGCGTGGCGTGGGAAATAATATTTCCAAGATTCTTACCAGGTTTTCGCTGAACAGAATCCTGTTTAGCGGGTGTTCAAACCGCCTGCTCCCACCACCCGTTTGAAACTTTTCCTGGCCGAACTCAACCACAGCAAGTAAAATTGGAGAATCTGGCACACCCTCAAACCAGTGACCAGTGGTTCTACCTGTAATAAGAACAACCTCAAAAAAATGTTCCTGGCGTCTTGCGACATCTGCATTAAACAGATAAAACTGCACTTACCTCAGTAGCGTTTTCTGACTATAAATTATTATGCGAGCGACTCTCGCCGCGTTAAATAAAATAACCAAATGAAATCTCGTTCATCACAACTGTCATCTTTCTTTTCTGAAAATCTGAAAACTTGCTTGGTGTTGCCCTTGCTCGTTTTGAAACTTCTTCCAAAACGTTCCGTTTTCCCAAATCCTACCATAACTTGAAATTAAAAATTGACCAAATATTTTTGTAAATAAAAATTTAACCTACATAAACAAATACTTGTGCATTTGTCGACTATAAAACTTTTGGACAAAACACAAAGAACTGTCACTCGACGCTTCAATCTGCAAAAAGGTGTTTGCGCATAACTTCATTAAAAGTGTCAGATAGAAGAATGTGACGCGAAATGGCAACACCGCGGCTCCAAAATCAGCCTTCCTATTGGGCGTTGTTGCTATTCGTCGAAATCAAGAATCTTATATTCGTATTGGTCGAAATCATGACACGCCGCACGCGCCATTTTCTATAGTCAAATTCTCTGCAAAACTGAAGCGAATATTGAGAGACTTTGTTCTGTTTTCCAATGTTTATTAATTTCAAAACCCTATTCAAATACTAAAAAATTCGAAAAGACATTTAATAAAGTTGCGGCTGCTACACACATCCGCCAATGACGTTAAGGGGGAGGTGCCAATTCCTGTAAGGTACTGAAAACTACCATTGCGCTTCCGCGCCAAAATTTAAACTTGGGAATTGTCAGAACACAATGTTACAATACCCCCTCTCCTGAAAAAAAGGCGCTGCCCTCAGCGTCCTCAAACTACAAATCCTACTACTAACACAAACCTAGAAAAAAAATCTATTGAATGCTACGATTCAACGAACCATGTCGACCGACAACCCAAAAAAATATACCCTGGACGTACAACCCGACACCCTAGTGACATCACATTTGACGACACAGGACTTCCACTTAACGAGACAAAACACAAAACAACACCGCACAAACAAAACATTTACAACTCAAAACCAAGTTGTAAACCAAACAAGGAGACGAAACTACGCTCCTAAAAAAATTGTAGCATTCACCAAATACGCAAATGCCTACAGTTGTTGTGACTGTACAACAACTAAATATTCAAGATTAAAAAAAAAATTGTGACATAAATTTCAGTCACCCAAATAGCAGAAAAAAACATGCCGGTTTCTTCCATAACGAGTCGTTTCAAAATTGGAGTATGAATTGGAAAAAAAAATATAAGTTTCACTACCTGCCAAACAGCAAAAATAAAAAAAATATCAAGATTTACCCGAATCTACACCTAGGTAAAAAAATAGATTCGAAACTCGTAACAAAAAGTGAATTCTAACTCATTAGAGATTGAACCACACAAAAAAACTAAACCAGTCCTCCATCTACCTATAGCTTGGCTACCGGCAATTCCCTGCTCTTTCACACCCAAATTCCTCCGCATGCAATCGTCATTCATTCGTTCATCACCATTTGTCCTTTCATACCTCACCATGCAAACCAAAAGTGTTACAGTGAAAATAACTGTAAACACCACACACAGACATACGCTTCGTGTGCCAAATTTCGTGTATTTGACACACTACTAGAGAAGATGTAATAAGTGCCCTAAGCTTTTAAATCCTTAATGTGCCAAGAACCTATAGATTGACCATCAGAAACCCTTTCCAAATCATACACCAAAGGCGATAAAACTTTTTTGACCCTACATTTCTCAAATTTAGGTGCCAACTTTGCCATTTTAAATTTTTGCGCATCACTCTGAGTAAATGTTCTCTTCCACACAACATCACCTACAGAAAATTTAGCCTCTCTTCTTCTTAAGTTATAGTGAGTGGTGTTCTCAGCATGGGCTTTTAATAAATGCTCGCGTACCTCTTCGAAAATGGTCTTTAAATTGTGAAATTCACCGGCGTATTCGTCCCTAGGTACCCCAGGTTCGTATTCCTTATCTGTGTCCCTATAAAAGGTACCACTAATGACTGGTTCCCTAGCATGTACTAGAAAAAATGGTGAAAATCCAGTGGACTCATTCACGGCACTATTAATTGCAAACTGAATTTTTGGCAATTGTTCATCCCATGTACGATGATTATCTTTAACGTAAGAAGCAACAGCTGTCATTATGGTTTTGTTGTATCTTTCAACCAAATTTACTTGAGGTGTGTAACGCGGGGTAAAATGGAGTTTCGGAACTTTATAACGTTCGAGCATTTGGCGGAATTCAGATCCTGTGAATTGCACTCCGTTATCAGCAATTACAGTCTCTGGAACGCCGTGTACTAAAATTACGCGTTGTTCCAAGTTTTTCACCACCTCCGCACAAGTAGCACGTCTCATTGGAAAAATTAAACAATATTTAGAAAAGCAACAGGTAACTACCAAAAGATAAACAAAACCAGAACGAGACCTTGGCATTGGACCGACGATGTCCACGGATAATACCTGAAATGGTTTATGGCAGACTTTCGGTTGACCCATTAAACCTGGAGTTGCCTTCTGTGATGGTTTGTATGCGGCGCAAGTGTCACAGTGTTTAATGAAATCAACGATGTCTTTGTACATTCCTGGCCAATAATACCGTAGACAAAGGCGTCTATGGGTTTTGAAAACTCCCAAATGAGCCGCTGTTGGTTCACAGTGGTTCTCCCTAATAATGGCCTCTCTCTGATCCTTCCGTACTACCAGCTTCCAATCAAATTCACTCAATAAACTAAATTTACTTTTTGAAAAACGATACAAATTACCATCCTTTACACAAAAATTAGGAAAATTAAGTGGATGCGACTTACAACCATTAAAAATTTTATCAAACCACTCGTCCTCCACAGAGTTGATCACGTTTAAGGTGTTAGCGTCCATAAGTCTGGATAACGCGTCTGGAACCACATTGTCTGTGCCTTTCCTGTGCTCAACCTGAAAATCGAATTGAGACAGTCGACAAAACCAACGCGCCAGTCTACCTGAAGGGTTCTCCAGCTTAGTAAACCATTTAAGAGATGAATGATCCGTGACAACTTTAAAAGGACGAGATCCCAAATAAGGTTCAAATTTCTCGACCGAAAATAAAACAGCTAAGGCTTCCCTTTCTGTAGCACTGTAATTTCTCTCTGCTTTATTTAAAGAACGACTTACAAATGCAATAGGGTGATCATGTCCTTCAATTTCCTGAGATAACATTCCTCCTAACCCATATGAAGATGCATCACAATGTACAGTGAAAGGCTTACCAAAATCTGGTACAGCTAAAACCGGTGCTGTAACTAGGGCGTCTTTCAAAGTATTAAAAGACTCTTCGGCTTCCTGTGACCAAGAGAAGGGTGGCGCATTCTTTCCACTACACGTCAACTTATTTAGTGGTGCGGCGATAGTCGAAAAGTTACGAATAAACCGTCTATACCAGGAACACGTTCCAAGAAACATTTTGACCTCACGACTTGAAGTTGGAGTAGGAAAGTTCAAAATTGCGGAAACCTTCTCCGGATCCGTTCTCAGACCGAATTCGTCTACAACGTAACCCAAATATTTAATAGAACTTCGGAAAAATTTAGATTTTGCAAAATTAATAGATAAATTTGCTTCCTTAAGCTTGTCAAACACCCGTTTTAAAAGTAGTAAATGCGTTTGGAAATCAGAACTACAGATAATAATGTCATCAACGTAACAGTAAACTGTTCCGTTGTCAATATCACTGCAGAACCCGTGACCCAACAACCTATCCATCAAACGTTGCTGTCTAGCCGGAGCTCCGCAGAGTCCAAACGGCATCACCTTAAATTTGAAGATACCTCTTCCCGGAACAGTAAAACTAGTCTTATCCTGCGACTCAGTTTGGAGTGGAATTTGCCAAAAACTGGAGCTTAAATCTATCGAGGATAAGTACCTAGCCTCCTTAAGGCTGTCAAGTATCTGAGGCATGTACGGAATAGCATATGCATCGCCCTTGGTAACGGCGTTAAGCTTCCTACAGTCAAGACAGAATCTCCAATCGCCACTCGCCTTCTTAACTAATAGAACGGGATTATTCCACGGACTTTCACTAGGTGTTACAACGTCTAATTCCAGCATTCTATCCAACTCGTCATTTAAGGCTTTCTTCTTTTCCGGCGACAACGGATACTGACCTATCCTAATAGGTATGGCCTCTCCCGTATCAATAACATGCTCAGTTAAAGGGGTCCTTCCTAACCC
Organism: Agriphila tristella; assembly: GCA_928269145.1. Classification (NCBI taxonomy): domain Eukaryota; kingdom Metazoa; phylum Arthropoda; class Insecta; order Lepidoptera; family Crambidae; genus Agriphila; species Agriphila tristella. The sequence goes on from OV743437.1 coordinate 23,581,806, forward strand.
AATCCTTTCTGAAGAAATTGATTCAAAGTCTTTCACCATTGAATCAGCCAATTCTTTTTGACTAAAAGACAAACTATTATACCACTGAATACTATTTATTTGTTCTGAGTGAATTGAACTACATTTATTAAAAAATGATTTAGGAGCGTTCCTATAATCTATTTGATCAAAAATGTTCTTTCCTAAATCGAAAGATCTCCAAAAATCACAACCTAGTATCACCTCCGTGACTATACTAGGAATCACAAAAAATTTCACTACCCGGCTAATTTTACCAAAAGTAACCGGTACAAAAATAAACCCTAAAGATTCTAGTTGAACTCCATTTGCAACACTACACGACCTGTCTACACGCTCCTGAAGTTCAAACCCAAACTTGATAAATTGTTTATGTGCATTGTTCCCTAAAATTGAGATACAAGCACCTGAATCTAATAAACCAATAATTTCAAAATCATTCACTTTAAATTTTAAATAAGGCCTAACATCATTTTCACTAGGTGCGAAGAGAACCGAAGCGATGCTACGAAAAGATTTAAATTTACCCTCACTATCCACTAAATTATTACCTCGGTTCTCACCAACTAGTTTTTTGTCTGTGGTGAACTTTTAAAACTTGTGCCCTTACTGCAGTTCGGACACGATGTGACAGTAAAACCTACTTTGCCACATTTGAAACATTTTATATTTTGAGGTGTCACTTTACATAATCTGAAATTGTGGTTACCCTTGCCACATTTGTAACACACTCGTTGGTTTGCAGAAGGCATTGAATTCGAATTAAACTGTTGTGATGTTGTTGGCGGTCTACTGGTGTTGTGTGTTGCTACATAATTGACTTGTTTTGCTTTACCCTTATAGCAAAATTCTTGACTCAGAAAATTCGACTTAGTCGGTTCAACAAAAAAATCCGAACGTTGGCGAGCAGATTCAAGTTTACGACATTTTGTCTTTAAATCGGAAATTGTAGTAATATCTAACAAAGCTAACTGTTGTGAAAAATACGGTCTGATGTTATGCAAAAGGATTTCAAGCTGTTTCTCCTCCGGCAGTGGTGATTTCAGTCTGTTGAATAGGCATGCCATTACTGAAAAATAAATGTGTGTTGGCTCCTCCATTCCTTGTGTTCGTGAACGGATCTCACCCAGTAACCTGTAATCATAATCGACCGGGTCAAATTCTTCGAGCAACAAAGATTTCAGTTCTGCCCAACTGTCAACCTGACTTTTAATGCCACGATACCACAGCAAACCCTGTTCTGAAAACAACTGAGCGGCTGAGTTGAACAACTTGCCGTCAGAAACACCATATGAAACTTGGAGCTCGTCGACACGTTCCAAAAATGAGCGTGGGTCTGTGGTCCCGTTGAATCTCAAGTTCCACTTTGCCACATTCCTATCACCAGAACATTCTGCAACTGCTACTACTGGCACCGGTTCAACCTGGGTATCGCTCTGATCCGGATGCTGTGCTCTTGTTGACAAGAAAAACTTTTCAGAAACTGACAATAAAAACTCAATTGCGCCAGACAACTCTGCCTTTTGTGACAAAACAGCAGGGTCATCCGACACAACTCGCAAAAGCCTATGATGTAAGTGTCGTACCAAACCACGGCATCTGCTCAAACAATGTGCTGTAACAGATTTTTCACTAAGTTTTGCTTTTAATTCTTTAATTTTATCTGAAATAATTTTAAGTTCTGAACCACTTTCAAACTCTGTTTCTGTGATTACCTCAGAGGGACACTCAATAAGAAGCTGTTTTAGTTGCTTCCTCAACAAAGGAACCGTAGAAGTCGGTGTTTCAGACCTAATTGTCACTTCATAAGTAAGTTCATCTTTTAAAAGAGAATGTACTAAAATTTCTAAATCCATCGTTAAGAACTGGTGGTATTTCCTTCACAAATAATTTAAATAAAAGGTAATATTAAATTATCAAACACTAAATCAGAGAAAACACAGTACTCAAGAAAATTATTTGTAATTGTATTGACCACAACGACACACCGCTTGTACAATATTGTAATATTTTGTAAATTTATCACCTAAATGTATAAAATGTAGCTAGTTTTAACAAAATGTATCAAATTTATAACCCAACTGTATGAACTTTTAAATTTAACAAAATGTATTCATTTTAAAAACAAAATAAAGTTTTAATCTGAAAACTGAAATCTTTCCTTTGAAAGTATGAATGTGTACACAACACTAGTTTGTTACCAAATGTAAAATCTGATATTTATGTCTGTTTAGTTACAGCTTTATGAAACAATATAACTTGAAGTTAACTTTTAAACATGAAACATGTAGGTAGATACCTATACATATAAATCTTAGTTTTATAAAAACATATAACACATAACATAAAACATGGAACAAAAGCTTAACACTTAAAAATTAAAGGAAATGAAACAACCACACATGTGTTTTTTTTTCACTTTATAACATTCACAATAGCAGCACACCACAACATAAAATTACAAAACTAGAACGCGTGGTATTCCAATCCTAAAAATCAATTTAAATCTATGCCGCTACTGTTAAAAAAAACAAATTCCTAATAAAATGTTCCAAAGAAATTTATTAAATTGAAAAACAATTCTTTACTGTGGTTATGTTGTTCAAGCACAAAAAAAATATCTTAAATGTTGTTCGCTCAATAATTATGAACTAAATATTCTTGTTTGAAAAATATATTATGACTCTAAGTTACACAAAATACATAATGACTCTACCAAATACTTTCAAAAATATGATTCTAAGTTAAGCAAAAATATATACCTACCCTCTTTTCAAAATCAAAAAAAATAATATGACTCGACTGTAAACTTTTATTAAAACAAAAAAAACTCCCCTACTCTCTCCTACCCTCTCTCAATCTTTCAATCGTACTAAAATCATTCCATAAGTAAGCCAAAGGTGTGGGCCAGGACAAATCTTACACACACAATATTCCCTGCGGTCCGGGCCCAGATATGAGAAGATGGGGGATATTTCTGACCAACACACACCAAACAATATCTTTAAATAAATGTGGGCGCCATTTGCCACGTGGTTCTCTTTGAATACTGCCCGATGAGAGCCACGGAGCAAAGAAAATTAAATATAAGGAGTAAACAAAAATAAATAAAAGATGGTATGGGTTTAATGGTCTATATTGTTAAAATTTGGTTTACACCTTACATAAGAAAAATTCCAAAATACTAGCTTAGCGATAGGGGTCGCTTTACATGGGTACGATTTGGTTGGTGTGCGCTGGGCCGCAAAAGGTAAAAGTTACAGTTCTACGTCAAGAAACCGAGCCCTACATGGAGATACCACGGTTCACTAAAAGAGCTAAATTGTAGTGAAAGTTACACCGACCTCATGTGTCCGATATGATGACAACTTCTAGTTATTAATGCTCCTGTGAGTCTTGAATGAAATTAGGACTCGGTGGACAGCAATTCGTTCAGGCCGGTGACGTGGCCGTGGATGGACACCGTCCCAAAGTAGGGTATTCTCATAAAACGATGAGTCGAATAAAATTAACTTCCCATAGCTGTAACAAAATATGTATGATTAGCAAACTGGAAAACCGACCACGAACACGTTGTGCTATGCGGCATGGCGGCGTGGCGTGGGAAATAATATTTCCAAGATTCTTACCAGGTTTTCGCTGAACAGAATCCTGTTTAGCGGGTGTTCAAACCGCCTGCTCCCACCACCCGTTTGAAACTTTTCCTGGCCGAACTCAACCACAGCAAGTAAAATTGGAGAATCTGGCACACCCTCAAACCAGTGACCAGTGGTTCTACCTGTAATAAGAACAACCTCAAAAAAATGTTCCTGGCGTCTTGCGACATCTGCATTAAACAGATAAAACTGCACTTACCTCAGTAGCGTTTTCTGACTATAAATTATTATGCGAGCGACTCTCGCCGCGTTAAATAAAATAACCAAATGAAATCTCGTTCATCACAACTGTCATCTTTCTTTTCTGAAAATCTGAAAACTTGCTTGGTGTTGCCCTTGCTCGTTTTGAAACTTCTTCCAAAACGTTCCGTTTTCCCAAATCCTACCATAACTTGAAATTAAAAATTGACCAAATATTTTTGTAAATAAAAATTTAACCTACATAAACAAATACTTGTGCATTTGTCGACTATAAAACTTTTGGACAAAACACAAAGAACTGTCACTCGACGCTTCAATCTGCAAAAAGGTGTTTGCGCATAACTTCATTAAAAGTGTCAGATAGAAGAATGTGACGCGAAATGGCAACACCGCGGCTCCAAAATCAGCCTTCCTATTGGGCGTTGTTGCTATTCGTCGAAATCAAGAATCTTATATTCGTATTGGTCGAAATCATGACACGCCGCACGCGCCATTTTCTATAGTCAAATTCTCTGCAAAACTGAAGCGAATATTGAGAGACTTTGTTCTGTTTTCCAATGTTTATTAATTTCAAAACCCTATTCAAATACTAAAAAATTCGAAAAGACATTTAATAAAGTTGCGGCTGCTACACACATCCGCCAATGACGTTAAGGGGGAGGTGCCAATTCCTGTAAGGTACTGAAAACTACCATTGCGCTTCCGCGCCAAAATTTAAACTTGGGAATTGTCAGAACACAATGTTACACCCGAATAGCATTTTTGAGCATAGAATGAAGCGATCGTTAACGTACACATTCTCGTTAATTTTTTTGGTTTAGCTATGTTGTTTGTTTTTCCAAAAATTGCAAACGATTTTAATCTAGCTTCCCGATGAGCACAAGACTTCAAACTTGAAACATAGGTCAAAACAGGAAGATAATAAAGTATTATAGTGTCATTGAGCTGACCTGATGATGGAACCGGGAAAAGGCCACAGGAAATCTGTAATAAAAGCATACAAACCCATCGAGTTTAGGCTCGTTTAATTCGTCTTGACACGTACTCTGTTGTGAAGTAGTGTCCAGGGTCTGATGAAGCCGAAATAAGGCCACAAGAACTCTGTGATAAAACCATACAACCCATCTAGTTTGGGGTCGTTTGATTCGTCTTGACTAGTACTCTAAAAGAAGATGGGTAGCAGTTTCTAGGGTCTGCTGATGGAGCCGGAAGAAGGCCACAGGAACTCTGTAATAAAACCAAAGAGTGAGGAAGACATAGAAAGACGAGTGAAGAAAGGAAATTCGGTGAGTGGTGCTATACACTCGGTTATGAGTAGCCAAACCGTTTCTGCAAAGGCGCGAATGGCTATTCATAACGGAGTGCTGGTACCGACACTGATGTATGGAAGTGAATCTTGGGTATGGCAGAAGAAGAATGAAAGCAGAATAAATGCGGTAGAGATGCGATCGTTGAGGAAAATATGTGGAGTAAAACTGAGTGATAGAGTGAGCAATGAGGTGATTCGCAAAAGGTGTGGTCTGAAAGATGATATAGTGACAAGAATTGAGAAAGGAATGCTCCAATGGTTTGGTCACTTAGAGAGGATGAATGAAAGGCGAATCACGAAAGAGATATACTGTGCGAATGTGGAAGGAACGATTGCACGAGGGCGTCCCAGAAAAACCTACGCGGACCAAATAGAGGTTATTATAAAAAAGGCTGGTGTACGCAGTGACAAAAACCGCAGGGCATGTATGAAAAGATTGATGGATATGAATGAAGCGAAAGAAATGTGCAAGGATCGTAGCAGGTGGCGATCCATAGTCTCTGCCTACCCCCATGGGAAACAGGCGTGAGTGTATGTATGACCCCATGTTTGTGCTCGTTTGATTTGTCTTGATGAGTACTCTGTTAGGAAATAGTGGTCAGGGTCGGATAATGGAGCCGGAAGAAGACCACAGGAACACTACTCTACTCTAATAATTAACAAAATACATTTTATTTCTTCTTGGCGTTAGTGAACATCGTGTCTTGCGACACGTAGGCCTCTTCCAGCTGTTTCCATTTTGTTCTATCTCTTGCTATTTGCGTCCAAAGTGTTCCTCCAGTTTTCATAATATCATCTGCCCATCTTTTGGTTTATCTTCCTCTTTTCCTTTTCCGTCCCATGGTTGCCACTCTTTTTTTATTTTGGTCTATTTTTTCTTGCTTTATCTTGCCATATGACCCTTCCATTGCCATTTTAACTGTCTTATTTTCCTTATTACCCAGACAAGGTTCAAACAACAAAATAGCCAAATGTCCATGACAGATTGCTGTGCTAAGCAGGATACATAAAAGAAAAAAAAATCCTTATTATATCTTCTACTTTCGTTTTTGTTCTTATTTCCTCTGATTTTTGCCGGTCTTTCAGCGTTACACTTATTAGGCTTTTTTCCATGTTCCTCTGGCATGTTCTGAGATTCCAATAGTGTTTTTGAATCAGTGCCCATGTTTGACACTATGTAATAAAACCGTACAAATCCATTGAGTTTGGGCTCGTTTGATTCGTCTTGACAAGTATTCTGTTGGGAAATAGTGTTCAGTCCAGGGTCTGATGATGGAGCCGGAAAAAAAACCACAGGAATTCTGTATTTAATTCCATCCTCTCACGGGCTAAGCGGTATTTCTCAGTTCTCACCCAACCAACTACTTCTGTTATACAAAACGCAGATTCGTCCAATAATGGAGTAGGTACGGTTGTCACCTGTGGGAAGGTTCTGCTAAGTATCAGCTTGAACTTCCTGAATCGATTGAAAGCCATGCCAGGAGGCTCATCGGCAACTCAACATTGGCCACGGCGGAACTTCAGAGCCTTAGTCACCGTCGCAAAATTAAAGAGTGTGCGAGGGAACTGCACAACCTTGTTCTTCTAGCCCCTTTCCACCATCGGGGTACCAGACGCAGGTTAGCATATCACCCTTCCTTACATAGTAGATGCTACAAGGGTCCGTACCAAGCACTTTGCCAATACATTTGACTGCTGAAGAATGGATCGCGCTGCCTACTCATATGTTCGCCGATAGTTACAACCTTTGTCTCTTCAAGGTAAGAGTGAATAGGCAAGCGAGCTACACCTTAGACCATATCCTGTTTACCAAGCAAGATAGTGGTCAAATGCCTGCCCAGTTTCCGATTCAAAAAGGAAACCATACAAGTTCATCGAGTTTTGGGTGGCTTGTACTCTGTTGAAAAATAGTATCAAACCCTGGTGTGATGAAAAAGTCGGAAAAAGCCAGAGAAAAAAACACAGATTAGACTAAAAAGCAAAAAATAAATATTTACTGACAAAAAAAAACAAAAAAAAACGCGTTTTAAAAACGAACAAAAAGTTTAAAAATCGTTCAAAACATACTTATAAAAACGGACTAATAAGTATAAAATAATTACCCACGTAAAGATGTATGGCCCTATAAAAAAGTTTTAAACCTAAAAATGTGGGGCGAATGCAAAAGTCAATTGATGATAAATCTTACAAAATGCGCCCCATTAAACGAAGCATTTAACGTTGGTTTAACTTGAAAAATAAACAATATTTAATAATCACGACCACCTATTTTACTTTACAGAAATATTCGAATAATATTCGAATACCTCCTTAAAAAATATCGAATATTCGAATATTGAATTTCGTCGAATATTTGCAAGCCCTAATTATGGCACACACTCTTGGCGTTACGTGGCAAGCGCCGTACTAATAAAAAGACAAATAAGAGCAATTTTTTTTTATTTCTGTTTAAAAAATTATAAAACCATTATCTATCAATTACTACGTGAATACTAGTCGAGTTGGGGGGGATGGCCAAACTTACCCGGCCATTCCCCGGCGGAGGAGGCCTGGGAAGCCGGGCAGGCCGCATGCCGTTGGGGTGGCCCCCCACACAGCCTTTGGCTGGCGGCGCTAGCGGCGAGAGGGTAAGTGCCGGGGTTTTTAGTGGGTAGTATCTTCCCGGGATCCCACTCAACCACCTGGTTGGGTGGGATCACGGGAGGCAGTTGTGGAGGGAGCCGCAACGTTGAACGTTGCAGTCCCCTCCTGGCGAGTTCCACATGCCTCTCGCTCACCTGCGGGAGGGAAGCGCGTAAATGCGTTTTTCCCCAGCATAAAAGAAAAAAAAGGGGGTAGGGGGGGGGGTCTTGGCATATACTACGGGTGGTCACCAAGGGTAAGGGTACACACCTACCTATTTTCCCAATGATACTTAAAAATACCTATCATTAATTCATTAGTTCAGTATGCGTTTAATTCCTGTTATTTTAACTAAGTATGATTTAACGCGAAAGTTTAAAAGTGTTAATATATGTATAATTACCAAGCTGTTCACCAACCAAAGAACAGTCTGCATCTTCACACCATGCAAGGATGATTTGCAGTGCTTGAAGCAGAGAACACGTAAGTCGGAGAAAGAATGATCCTGAACGAACAGGCTGCCTTTTACCGCAACCTTCACATGACCACTGAACTCTGAAATCAAAATAACAACTTGACAACTTTAACCAACTATGTAACCCAGAGGTTTGCAAAGTGGCAGCATAGGGACTTTCCAAGGGGGTGTGGGCCACCTGTGCAGTTAAGGACTTTATTTAGAGATAACCAAGAAACACTCATAATGTGGAAATCATTGTCATCTCTGTATCCTTCTCCTTCTTAGAAATTTAATAAATATTTATATAACGGGTGGCGCAAAAGTAAAGACCCTATTTGGTTCAGCTATAACATTTTTTCTAAATTAGAAAACTAGATTTAGGTTTTTTTAAATGTATATTTGTGCCATTAAATTTCGTACCATTAGGATTTAAAGATGATGTCTTTTAAATGGTGACCTCCAGAGTTGATACACATTTGAGCCCTATTTATGACATTTTGCATAACTTGCCGTAACACTTCCTGCGATATGTTCGTTATTTCTTGACGAATGTTTTCTTTTAGAGCTGCGAGAGTCTGTGGCTTGTTCACATACACCCGAGATTTCAAAAAACCCCAAAGAAAGAAGTCTGGACTGGTCAGATCGGGTGATCTTGCAGGCCAAGGCAAATCGCCAAAACGAGAGATAACTCGGCCTGGAAAAGCGTCCCTCACTAAATCCATATTTATTCCACGTTCTTGGGGAGTAAAACGGTCCATGTTTATTTTCAGTGTATTTTATATTTGTTCACTACACAATTTTCAACAACAGAATGACAGAAAATGTCATATAAAAAAAATAAAAGTATTTTCTTTAGTGCCAGTACTTTTGCGCCACCCGTTATTATTATATATTTACGTATTTTGTGTACTTACCTTTAAGTATTATGTTTTATATTATTATTATATTTGTATTTATTACTTTTGTATGTTATTAATGTTATTATGTACCGCATTCATGGTTTCTCTGTTTCCCAAAGGTTGACTGGCAGAGAATGCTTTTAGCATTAAGTCCGCCTTTTGTACTTTAGTTTGTTGTACAATAAAGATTTTAAAATAAAAAAATAAAATAAAAAATAAAACACATCTGTATATAGGTATGGTGTTTGTACACTAATTGTAAGCGCCTCTTTAACATACTAATCTCAGCTGGGAGCTCGGTGGAGCAGTCGTTTAGCGCCTGGCCCAGCGATTGGGGAGGTTAAGCAACGTTTGCAAGGGCCAGTCATGGGATGGGTGACCAAAAATTTATTATCTCAAGCTCCTCTGTGCTTCGAAAGTCACGTTAAGCCATTGGTCGCGGCTGCATTTGCAGTCGGTAACACCCAGCAATCTGCATTGGGCCCGCATGGTGAGTTAAGGCCTGTCCTCCTTATCCACCCATAAGGAAGGCCTGTGCCCCAGCAGTGGGGGATTTAAAATGGCTGATGGACAATCACAGCAAGGGGTCAGTTCGAGCATCTGGCTCGTGCAAGCACCTCTCCTGCTTTCACTGGCTATAATTTTATTAATCTAAAATTGTCTAGGTGGAGGGGATTTGTTTTTTGGTAGAAAGGGGACGCATCCCAAACAAGTTAGGGAACCCCTGATGGGACTAAATAAGGCCCAAGCTCGGTAAGTAATAAGGGTTGTTAGTAACAAAATAATACCATGATTCTGTGTAAATCTTTTTGCCATCAATTAATAAAACCAACTAATTTGACGGCTCAATAATTATATTCATGACTAATGGCAGAATACACAAAGGCTTCTTAATTGAAATCTTAAGTTAAGGTCTCCTTAACTTTAAGGAAGCTGTCAGTTTCATAGAGTTTCTGTTAAATTTGACAAGGTGGCCTTAACTTTAAGATTCTGGCCGAATACTCAAACACTACTTAACTTTGAGCGGCTCTCAAACAGCATGCTGACTTTGTCATATCTTTGACATTTAATGCAACAGGACGACGTTTAAGAGCCCCTCAAAGTTAATTAGCGTTAGAGTATTCAGCCATTTGAGTATTTGGCTGTTATTTGGATAAAAAAGTTAACAATATGTTTTCATTTTACAATATATTTCAATATAAATTATATCCTATCCCTACCTACCTAAAGAATCATCTTACCTATCAACAACTCTTGCTGTTTTGCAAATCAATCGGCATTCTGGATTTCCAGTTTGACATTTAACTGTCTTTGGCAGAAGTCCAAACGCCTGTAATTTCTCTACAATTTGAATTTCTAGATGTTTTGCACTGCTGTTATGTGTTAAGTTCATGTAGAGTTTCAAATTCCTGAAATGGCAAACAAAATATGTTAACGGTCGACCAAGTGGCCTAAAAGTTTTACTCAGTACTAGAGACCGCCTGTGACTTTGTCTGTGTGGAATGTTTTTTTGCTATCCGACGGGAATAATACTTTTTTCGGGATGAAAGGTACCCAAGTCCTTCTCTGTACTCCTGACAAGGTTTATGTAAACATTCATGATGATTTCAGTAGGTAGGTAAATCGTGAAGGCGTAACAAACGGTAAAATATTAGTAGGTACCTATATAGGTAGTAAGTATTCAGACAAATTATTATGATTCTTACCCAGGGCTAGCAGGAAAAGGTAAAATATCTTTTAAAAATCCTTTTGAGTTATCCTCATAGGTAGTGGAGTCCGCTTCCATTATGAGATCTCACGTTACGTTACAGACTTTTGCTTGTGTCAAGGGAAATTACATTAATTTCAGCACCTTGATTCATGTAAAAATAGGAAGCGCTGCCTGTAGGCTAAGCTGTTTTTTTACATATAAAAAGAAATCGGTGCACTGCACACAGTATTATAATTTTACGGTCAATCTAATTTAGCATGGTTTAACACAATAAATAACACATGATTGTAAAATTAAAAACGAGTAAATAAATTTTGTTGTACCAATTGTACCATAATAATGTACTCCACAGCACAGCAAAGAGAATATAATCACTCAACTCCATACATTGGTCCGAGCTCGAGTTAGCTACGCAGATCATTGCCAACCACACGGTTTTGATTGATAGTATTATAATCTTAATGTTGGCTAAACTGTCAATCTGACGTCACGTCAATTAGTGATGGGAAAGTATCGACATTCCACGATAGTCGCTAGTGATGGGATTTATCGAAAAATTTGGCTAGCAGGGTTTTTGAACTTATTATTAATATTTAAGAGGGAAATAATAAAAAAAAAAGATTTGATGATTTAAAACACATTTATTAAACAACAACACAAAAGATATGTTTAATCGATTAACAAACAAAACAAGGGTTTATTGGTAATGCAATCAATATTCATTGTACTTATAATGGCTCTCATTGAGTGTTTCAAAGGTTGTCTGGTTCGAATTCGTCTGGCAGAAAAACTGCAAATTGTTTGATCTCTGTATTTTTTCTTATCCGCAATCTGTCTGGCAGACGAATTAATAATAAAAACTCGCAGTTCGTCTTAACTTTTATCATTTTTTAAATCGAGACGGACTGCGATTTTTTTTATCTCTATGTCTAGAAGACCAAGTAGATTGTATAGGTACACTGGAAGGCTGGAATTCCTCTTGATTGCAGTCAGCAAGATGAAATGCCAATTAAAAATAATCAGTTCGTCCGGCAGATCTGATATGAAAAATTTGCAGTTGGTCTGCCGGATGAACTGATATGAAAAATTGGCAGTTTGTCTGGCAGACGAACTGCTAATTTAAAAAGAAAGCAAATGGATCGTAGAATATAAACAAATTGCAAACCAGACAACCTGCGAAACAAAACAAAAAATAACTAAACTATTTTATACTGCCCGGCACGTAACTTGGCAAGATAAAAACGAGACAAAAGATGCGCAGTAGCCATAAACACTAAACTCGGCGCATTTTTTGTCTTATCTTTCTCATGCCAACTTATATGCCGGCATCTGTACCTACACATAAAAATTCTGCAAGGTAGTATAATTATATTCTACTATTAGTTTCTTACGTATATATAATATTAATTTATACACGTATCTATATTGGACAGCAGTTATAAAAAGAGGACCTGCGTTAAAGATTTTACTTTTGTTACAAAAAAAATATGATGCATAAGTGCATGTTAGAAGAAATTGTTACATCAAAGTTTAAAATGAAAGAATCATTACCTTAGTACCTAATAAACATACTCGTAATACCTACATACAGTTGTTCCGAAAACTTTTCCACATGGAGAGAAAGTAAGCACCTTAAATATTGAAAATGGGAAATATCACTCAAAGACTTCATTTTGTTTTTAAAAATAATTGGAACAGCATTGTGGGACACCCTGTATATTAGATTTTGTTTAACTAAGGCAGCAATCTCTAGCAAGCAACAAGACAAACAGAATAGTTAGTTGAACGGGAATAATAATGCAAATCAAAGTAGATGACAGAAGTACCTAATAGCTAGGACAGAAAGTACGTGAACATTATGTTTACTTCACAACCTCATTAACTCTAGAAAACAATTAAATTGACTTGCCACCAGTACCTTGATTACGTAAAGCTGTTGCTAACAATTCTCGATTGAAATCGATTGAAAGCGCGGTTGCATTGCTGCTTTAGTTAAGATAGTTGTCACATTGGTTCTTACTAAAGCAGCAATGTAACTGCGATTTCTATCAGAGTTGATTGCAACAAAGATACATAATTACCCCCCTGATCATTTTCTCAGGCGGGACGCGAAACCGAACTTTGGTAGTATGTAGTATAAAAAAAATACACACATGAAGGCTTGAGCGGAGTAATATTAAGGTGATTAGTATGTGGGGACTAACGTACTTACTAAGGTTGAATGACCTGACCTCGATTTAATTATGTACTTACGTCATAGGTAGTTACAATAATGCAATATTTATAAGTTGATTTATGAGAATAAAATGAGTATCTGATTGGCATTCACGGCGTTTATTTATCATCCCTAAAGTTAATATATTTAGAGTAGGTAACCCAATAGCCACAGTGGTGACCCCGAGTTTTTTTAAATAGTTCACGCTAAATTAAATCGGTGAAGTTTTTGTGATTTTTTAATTTTAAAGTTTAGTGGTTGCACATTCCAATCGGCCTCCCACCAGCGGGTCTCACCGGTTGGAATTTCAAGAGGCACTATACCCTAAGATTCAAAGTTTTATTTTCGGAAAGTATACCATCAATCGAAAACAATGCCGTTGATACCAGATGCTCCAGATGCGCAGAGTGGTTACCAATATTTACAACAACAACAGCAAGCCTTTACGGGACAACAGAGTAACCTTCCCCAAACATCAACCTTGTCACCAAGAAATCCCAGCGCTGCTGTGGCAGCTGAAGCAGCATCCATCAGCGTAACTGCAAGAATTCCTGAATTTTGGATCGAACTGCCGAGATTATGGTTTGCGCAATTTGAATCTGTAATGTTACCACAAAAACAAGGCGACGATAGCAAATTTCATCTAGTAATATCTAAATTAGGCCACGATACCATTCAACAAGTTGGCGATTTGCTGTTAAACCCACCGAAGGAAGATAAATATAACACCATAAAACAAAGATTGTTATCCATTTATGAAGAATCCGCAGAACGGCAGTTTCAGAAGCTGATTGGCGAGATGGAATTAGGTGATCAGAAACCATCTCAGCTACTGCGTAAGATGTCCGCTTTAGCACGGAATGCTAACGTGGCTGAATCCACCCTTCATAATTTATGGTTGCAACGCCTACCTGGAAACGTGAGAGCTGTTTTGACGGTGAGCCAGGATCAGAAATTAGATAATTTAGCCGCCATAGCTGACAAAATTATGGAAAACATAAGATTTCAAGAGGTATCCGAAATTGCAACTACAAGCAATTTTCCTATGAACTTGCTGCTGAATAAGATGAATGCGTTGTGTCTCGAGATCGCTGAAATAAAAAGTTGGCGTCACAGTGCACGAGAGCACCATCCACGTGGTCGCGGATACCAGTACAGATACAGGAGTCGCTCTAGATCCAGACAGGGCGCGCCGTGGAGAGGTCCGCCGAGTAACCCTAGTCCGAACTGGCTATGTTATTATCGCAGCGAAAAAATGCGAGCAGCCGTGCGCCTGGAAAACAAAGTCGGAAAACTCTCAATAGTGTTGACGGAGGCGGACGTGAGCGCTATATATCCATCTAGCCGCCTATGCGTTACCGACCGCAAAAGTCGGTATCGTTTTTTAATTGATACAGGGGCGAGCGAACATATCTATATTACCAAGAACAAAAAAAGCCATGAAGTCGAGCGATTACAAATTATACGCGGCGAACGGTAGCGAAATCAATACCTACGGCGAAACAACGCTTGAATTGGATCTCGGATTACGTCGGCCGTATAGATGGACATTCGTCATAGCTGACGTCAGACAACCGATACTAGGCGCCGATTTCTTATCAAAACATAACTTGCTAGTGGATATACGGCAGAAAAAATTGGTGGATGGAGTAACAGGACTAATAACACCTGTACCTTGATTACGTAAAGCTGTTGCTAACAATTCTCGATTGAAATCGATTGAAAGCACGATTGCATTGCTGCTTTAGTTAAGATAGTTGTCACATTGGTTCTTACTAAAGCAGCGATGTAACTGCGATTTCTGTCAGAGTTGATTGCAACAAAGTTACGTGATTACCCCCCTGGAAGGATGACTAATTCAGACATACCAACAGTAAAAACCATAAATGCCCAAATGCCTTATGCTGATTTGATAGAAAAATATCCTGACATTACCAAGCCTTTTTGTGCCAAAGAAACACCGAAACACAACGTGGTTCATCAGATTATCACCGAAGGTCATCCCGTTTTCTCTAAATGTCGTCCATTATCAGCTGAAAAATATAAATTAGTAAAGAAAGAAATCGAACATATGCTGAGCACGGGAATTTGCCGACCGTCAAAAAGTGCTTGGGCAAGCCCGATTCACGTTACGAAGAAAAAAGACGGTGTAATTAGATTATGTGGCGATTATCGAAAATTAAATTCGATTACGAAACCAGACCGCTACCCCATTCCAAGGTTATTGGACTTTACATATCTTTTGCCAAAAAAGACTGTATTTTCCAGGATTGACCTTAAAAGAGCTTACAATCAACTCCCAGTGGAAGAAATCGAGAAAACAGCTGTAATCACCCCCTTCGGATTGTTCGAGTTTCCCCGGATGCCGTTTGGACTTCGCAACGCAGGCCAAACTTTTATGAGATTCATGAATGACATAATGAAAGGGTTGGATTACGTATTTTGCTTCGTCGACGATATTTTGGTTGCCTCGGAATCGGAAAGTATCCATCGAAAACACATCGAAGAAGTTTTCAAGAGATTAAACGAGCAAGGAATCACCATCAACACAGAAAAATGCATTTTTGGTCAGTCGGAAATAGATTTTTTGGGATACAGAATTACGTCACAAGGAATCTCACCATTACCAGATCGAGTAAAAGTTATCGACGAATATCCATTACCGAAGACGATACGAGACTTGAAACGATTTTTGGGAATGCTCAATTTTTACAGAACAAGCATACCAAACGCAGCATCACATCAAGCACCGTTGAACAAGTACATGTGTGGAGTCAACAAACGGGAAAGCAGCACTATCGAGTGGACAGAAGAAACAAGGGAAGCTTTTTATCAGTGCAAGAATGGTTTGAAGAAAGCTATTGTACTGAGCCCACCCTCTTCCGAAGCACCGCTATCAATAATGACAGATGCATCCCAAACGTGTGTCGGAGCCGTCCTGCAACAAAACATAAACAACGAGTGGAAGCCTATCGCATTTTCTCCAAAGCTCTATCGCAAACTCAGCAAGGATACAGCACATACGATCGAGAGTTGCTGGCATTTTGTCATTTTCAAAACTACTGCGAAGGACACGAGATAATTGTTTACACAGATCATAAACCATTATCTTTCGCATTCAAACCGCGCCAAACAGTTTCAAAAGAAAAAATATCACCGAGACGCTTACGGCAATTAGATTACATCGCTCAATTTACATCTGACATACGACACCTACCCCGATCTCAAAATGCAGTAGCCGACGCACTATCACGAATCTCAGAGATAAGTTTCCCAAGTAAAATAGATTGGACCGAAATCGCTAAACAACAAATGGCTGACCCAGAATTATCAAAACTATTGCGAAATGACAAATTAAAATGGAAAAAAATAATTATGCCTACCAGTGAAGAATTATTACAATCAATTACAATCAGAGTTGCATAATAACTTTGATGCCAAATACCCACTGACAAATACCACAGGCAGATCCACAAAAGAACATAAATCTTCAACTTGTAGATCATCTTCCTCATCGGGCAATGACAACACGCAGTGAAGTCGGTACCCATCACATGAAGTACCTGGTACTTGATGAATCTGTAAGGTATAATGATATGTAAATATATTTTAATAAAATATTAAACTTAGAGATCTACAGTAGGGTACAGCAAAATATCAATAGTAACACTTTTCATTGCCATGGAATCGAGACAAAATAGCTGTTCCTTTGCGTCCAAAGTGAGAAAACCTACCCTCTATTCAAACGGCCAACTTTCTATTTGTTCCCTACTTAGTTTATAAATAAACAATAAACTGTACCTACAAATTACATATTCTAACCTAAACTGGCCATTGCATACAATACAAAAATCTGTTATTTACATAAACTTGTGTGCGACATGTGACTTGTTTGTTATTGCTTATTAAAGCTTTATAATTATTGCATTAAGTTAGTGAACGAATACAATAATAGCCATTTGAATCAGTATTCAGGGCTTTGATTTCTTACCCTATTCAATTTATATACACAGAAATCTTTAATATATGAGAGTATTAACTGAGTACATACCATGTCTCTGGTATTGACCGATGTGCAGTGGAAAATCATGTAACAGTTCATCACCTAATGGTCGTAGAGGTAAATTTAAATATGGTACAGCATGGGACAAAAGTCTGGTTCTTGATTTATTCCAGTCTTGTCAAAAATTTAAATTTCAAACAAATTTAAGTTCATGAATTTTTTCTATTGGTACGACTTGTACGACAACGAATAGTTGTTGTTTACTTTACATAAACATTTTCTCATTCCCAACTTCAAGAATTAGTTAGTGAAACGTTTAGCAACTGCTCGACACTAGTCGAGCTAGTCTGGTACTAGAATCCTTTCGATGTTGATCTATGATATGTTGTATTCTCATAATGCTATGATTATGTTTGCATATCAAATAGGGTTTCCTTAACAATAAATCTGTTAAACACATTTCTTTTTTTATTTTCGTTCTGTAAATACTAAAAACCCAAAGTAACGAAGTCGCTTAAATGCAAATGCTTCAGCTACCTATCTTGGATATGTGATCATAATATTTAGATAATACTCATAAAGGTAGTGCATAGCAATACAAACCTATAAGGGTCGAGTGGGATACAGGCCAAGAACACGTTCAACCCTGGTGTACGTATCCTATTGCATAAAACCAATACAACATAGAAGTCTTTGCATAAAACACACTTCTTATAGTTGCGTGTAGTTAAAAGACACGATTCCTTTGTCAATTATTACAAGACTATACACTAAAATTGTCACTAAAACTAAAGCATCCAATACCACAGGTTCACAGAAATTTATGTTCAGTGATGACTTTAAACGTCCAATTGGCACAAAGAAAAAAATACTGACGAGCGAGAGCTCACTCAACTCGATATAATTTCAGCACAATTTCAGTTATTTCACAAAAGTAAGCAAACAAAACAAGACTTGTAAAATTTCGAAGGCAACCGTGAAAGAATAGATAGATAGATAGATAGAGACGCCATATTGCCATGTAATGTCAAATTTAGCCAACATAGTGGACTGGAAATAAAATTTAGTTTATCATGTTGCACAAAGTTGCGGTTCTGGCAAATTTATAAAGTGCGTGTTTGTTGGCCTTATTACGAGGAAATAAGGTTGAAAATAGAAAAACAATTCGAAATGTTCACTTTGTTGCTGTAGTGTCCGTCCACCCACTGCTCCACAGTCCACAGAACAAATATACTCAGGGGGAGATGTACTCTATGGTTGTATAGAGGTGGAAAAAACGGCTTAAAATTTTTAAACGTTGAAACGTTGTACTTTTTTTAATAAGCACGCTTAAAAAAGTGCTTTTTTGCTTAAATGTTTTTTTCGTTTGTACGTTGTGTTGAAACCGTTGAAGTAAAAAGCTTGCAACGTTGTGTTGCCAATAACAAACAAACTACGCGGAGAGCTTTTTAAGCGGAACAAAATTATTGTGATATAAACAAAATACTGAATAAAACCTAATATTTTTTTTAATATTTCAATTAACTTTAACTTTACAAATATTGCATTCTGCCATTTTTTCCTGAATTCTCGACATTTTATTTATGTTCACAACTTTAAAACGAATGCAGTTCAAATAATAGTGTTTACAAAATTTTAATTACTCATATCACCACCTCATACAATAAAACGTTTTTACAACGTTTATTAACAACAAAACGTAAATCACGTTAGCAATTTAAGCATACAATGCAAATTACGCAACAAACTGAACGAAAACGTGACACGTGCTCACTCCAAGACAGCAAAAAGCGTACTGCTTACTGCTTTTTTACTTTTCGTTTAAAAAATTCAAACCAACCAAATAAAGTTGCATATATACGCTAAAGTGCTGCCTTCAAATGGCAAAAACGCCGAATAGGAACGTTGAAGCAAGTAGTTCTACCACAACATGATAGATGGCGGGACTTTTTTAAGTAGAAAGCACACTTTGCTTAAAATTGAAAGCGCGCTTTTGCACTTATTTAAATAAGTACTAACGCTTATTTAAGTGCTTTTCGTTTAAACGTCCAACTCTAGTTGTAATTTCAAGCAGGGTTGCCAGATCGGAACTCCAAAATATCTGGAGAATATTTGAAAATGTCGGAATTTTGCGGTTGTTGTCGGGAGAAAGAAATATTAAAAATTAAAAATGTAACTTAAATGCCTGTATATATAGTACAAAAACGGCCGCGCAGCGCGACTTTTAGTCAGTTTCATCCACTAAGGGGAGTAAGGGGTGAACGGACATAACATCTTATCCGACCCAACTCAACCTCACCTGCTCGCGCTAGTGGTCCTTTTAGAATAGCTGGCGACGGCGGCCCAGGGTCCGTCGTGGTACTCCCTGCTAGACAACGGACGAGGCAATGGCGACCGAGTATAGGCGGTATAACCTAACACCCAGTAGGGAAACCAGCTGGAAGAGGCTTCAGCGGCCTTGGGAGCTAAATACTTCCTAAAAGGTTTGGTGCAGAAGGCAACGGGAAACCACTGCACTATTTTCCCTAGTAATCAGTTTCACATGGAAAAGGTACAGAAAGCAATGGCCCCGAGTGCCCGGCGTCCCTTTAATGGGACAGGGGTGCGAAGAATCCCCGGGCGGAAACCATTTAGAATTGCAACGTGGAATACTAGAAGCTTTCTCATCAGTCCTGACAAAATATTCAACGTGAAGAAGGAGATGACGCGACTCAAAATTGATATTTTGGGATTAAGTGATGTAAGATGGAGGGGGTGCGGAAAACACCAGATAGACGAAGACCATGTTCTGTATTACTCTAGATCGGAAGAGTCCTCTAATAAGCACGGAGTGGGTGTCATTTACAAGCGTAGCATTGGCACATCGGTAACCTTGGTGCCGAAGTCTAACCGTACAATGATGCTCCAGATCCAGGCCCATCCAAGAAACATAAATATCATCCAGGTTTATGCTCCAACTCAAGATGGCTCAGACCAGGAAGTGGAGGACTTCTACGAAGAAGTAGAACAGCTGATGGCAGTTACAAAGAGACATGAAATCAATATTGTTATGGGAGATTTGAATGCCAAGGTGGGAAAGGGAGAAGTTCAAGGAACCGTTGGGAAGTTCGGCCTGGGAGAACGGAATGACAGAGGTGACACGTTTGTTCAGTTTTGTCAGGAAAAAGACCTCGTCGTTACAAATACATTTTTTCAACTTCCACCAAGAAGACTGTATACTTGGACATCTCCCCGCCATACGCCTGGACATATAATGAGAAACCAAATTGATTTCATCACTATCAACAGTCGGTTTAAGAACTGCGTAAAAAGCGTTAAAACATATCCTGGGGCTGACATAAGATCAGACCACAATCCTGTAGTTGCTGACTTGTTATGCACATTAAAGAAAATACGGAGAAAACCGAAGACCGGTATTGACATTCGAGCGATCAACGACAATACTATAAGACCTAAAGTAGCGAATGATATTAATAAATGGGCTTTGAGTGAGGAAAGGGGGATGCCAAAAACTGTGGAGGAAATGTGGCTAGATTTAAAGAGCAAGATCACTGAAATCAATAAGGATTATCTTAGGCCTAGAAAACGGGATACTAAGCAAACATGGATGACAGATAAAATTTACAACCTAATGGAAGAAAGGAGACTACAGAAAAACACAGATTTGGATAAATATAACACTATTGATAAGCAAATACGGAAAGAAGTACGTTTGGCTCGAAAATCCTGGTACGAGAAGAGATGTGATTATGTAGAAACCCTTCATGCAAAACATGACTCATTTAATTTGCACAAAGAAATAAAGGCAATGATTGGACACAAAACCCACACTCATCATCAATTAGTGGATGAAAATAACGTACCAATTCTTGACATATCCAGGAAAAAGGCTCTGTGGGAACAATATATCGAAAATCTTTTTGCGGATGACTCTAGAGAACTTGCCTTGTTTACAACTAACAACCAAGATAACGACAGCCACTTGTTCTTAAAAGACGAAATTACAAAAGTGCTTAGGCGAGCTAAGACTGGAAGGGCTCCGGGACCTGATGATGTCCACATTGAAATCCTCAAGCTTATTGATGAAGAACATATTGCCGTACTAGTAGACCTATTTAACAACGTCTATAACACTGGCCACATACCTAAAGACTGGCTAAAGTCAACCTTTGTCGCACTGCCTAAAAAGAGTAACGCTCGCAAATGTGAAGAGTTTCGGACGATTAGTCTTCTGAGCCAGGTCCTGAAGCTTTTTCTTTCTGCATTCCACGAACGAATAAGGATAAAATGCGATGAACAACTTAGCGACAGTCAGTTTGGATTCCGAAACGGAGTGGGCACAAGAGAGGCTTTATTCGCAGTACAGGTTTTGGTTCAGAAATGTAGAGACATGCAGCAAGACGTCTTCCTATGTTTTATTGATTATGAGAAAGCGTTTGACAGAGTGCAACACAATCGCCTGTTTGCTCTTCTCAGGGACATTGGATTGGATGACAGAGACATCCGAATAATACAGAACCTGTACTGCAACCAACGTGCTACGGTCAGAGTTGAGGGAGAAGAATCCAAAGAAATTGACATCAAAAGGGGAGTGCGACAGGGCTGCATTTTATCACCGACCCTTTTTAACATCTACTCCGAATCGATCATGGGGGAAGCACTAGAGGATCTAAACTGTGGTATTAAGATAAACGGCCGCCTCATTAATAATTTGAGGTATGCGGATGACACCGTTCTCATAGCATCTACAGAAGCAGAGTTGCAGCAAATTGTCGATCGAGTTAACGAGTGCAGCGTGAATGGGTCTCAAAATGAATGTCACCAAGACAAGTTGATGGTCATATCCAACAAGCCCAATATCCAACCTAAAATAATTGTGGCGGGCCAAAAACTGGAACAGGTGACTAAATATAAGTACCTTGGCACCTGGCTTACACAAAACTGGGACTGCGACGCAGAAATCAAAACTCGTCATCGAACATCGAAATTGCCCGAAGTGCGTTTGGAAAAATGAGAAAGGTCCTCTGCAACAGAAGCCTTACAATCCCGCTTCGGGTGCGTCTTCTTCAGTGTTACATCTGGCCTATACTACTATACGGATGTGAGGCATGGACTATTAAAGAAGATCTCAGGAAACGTATAGAAGCTTTCGAAATGTGGGCATACAGACGCATGATGTTTATATCCTGGACTCAGAAAGTCACCAATGAGGAAGTTCTGCGGCGAGTCAGACAGAAACGCAAGCTTTTACAAACCGTCAAACAGAGAAAAGTTGCATATCTGGGGCACGTGCTTCGGCACGATAGATACGAGTTCTTGCAACTAATTATGATGGGAAAAGTTGCAAGAAAAAGAAGACCTGGTCGCAGAAGAAAGTCTTGGTTGCGAAACATTCGGGAGTGGACGGGAATAACAAGTGCCGCCGAACTCTTTAGCCTTGCCAAGGACAGAACCAAGTATGCGGAGCTGACTGCCAACCTTCACTAGTTGGAGAGGCACCATTAGAAGAAGATCCACTAATCTTGTAAGTTGTGATCTTGCCTGTCTATTGAAAAAAAAACGGCCGCGCAGCGTGATTTTTAGTCAGTTTCATCCACTAATTTTGTAAGTTGTGCTCTTGCCTGTCAATTGAAAAAAAACGGCCACGTAGCGCGATTTTTAGTTAGTCTCACAAGTTTCATCCACTAATCTTGTACTCTTGCCTGTCTATAGTAAAATAAAACAGCCGCGCAGCGCTATTTTTAGTTAGTTTCATCCACTAATATTGTGATCTGTGGTTTCTTACTCGAAAATTATTGTTTTCTAGAGAACTTTCGGAACAACAGTTTTTCCGAGAGATTTTTAGATTTTTCGGAAGTCGGGAGACCACTTGAAATTGCGGGAGAATCCAGGCGAATCCCGACCATCTGGCAACCCTAGTGCAAGCGAGAAAGGAAGAAATTATTTTAGAAAAACATTATTTCTTTGACGATTTGACTTGAGATTGACTGATTGATAGATTGATTTGATTTTTTTTTCGTTCCGTAGAACAGGCTAGACCATGCTGCCTCGTCATTAAGGCCCCCGTAAACGTTCAAACGTGTTTGTCAAACACGTAAGTGATTGTCAAGCAGTTTGACCGTCTGCGAGTAAAAACTACCTGTCCTATTCAGAGTGCGTTCGTTAAACTGGTGCTAAAGTTAGCATGACATTAGACTGCGGGCTAACGCCATGTTAGTGCAAATCGTATTCAGAGTGACAGTTTAACATTTAACACACGTCTATGGGTGGTTTACGAGCGGAATTTTACATTATCATTTAAACCTGCTTGGGAGTAAGTTTAAGGGTGGTTTATGGGTAGTTTAATGCTCTTTGGTAACCTACAATTTACAGAAAATGCAGGAACTAGATGAAATTAGGAAAAACGAAGAATTATTTGAAAATATGCTGACAAAACCTAAATTATACAGGTCATACATGCTGTGTTGCACAATAATTTGGCAATAGATGAGTGGTGGTCTGACAATGGTACCAAATGTTATGTAGGTATTTATCTTTAATAAAGTGCTTGTAATGGAATTGTATTTTTATTAAGATTATATTTATTTACCCTTATATCTTTTCATATGAAAAATGTAAGCAATAAATAAACTAGGTAAGTAGGTACCAGGTAGGTAGGGTGGCAGGCAAAATTTTGGGACATACTATGAGGTATGTCTATTTGTGCAAATTTTTTGTGTGTACAGGTATAATAAAAGTTTCGTTAAATATCAAACTATTTATTTATCAGATTCATCCGTACTCTTCATCTTTTTTTCGATTAATAGTTGGTGGTATTCCGACTCAGTAGCCACAACAGTAGCCCTTCTTCTTCCTATGGTATTGTATCTGCGACGACTCCTTACTTGGGCGTATCATATCTGCCGTCGCAATTGCAGTATGATCATCTGCAGCAACTGTTCGTCTTGTGCGAAGGGAGTCATACTTTGGTACGACGTATTTAGCTGTGCCAAAAGTTTTTTTTTAGTTTCACTCCAATTCTCACATCATATTCGTTTTGGTCCACTAGTGGACGTTATTAAAACAGCATCAGTACAAGACCTAAAATAATAAATCACAGTTACTTCGGTAGATAGGTTTTGTTAGGTATACACAGAAGATTCAACAGTTTTTCAAGCCGAGACAAGCATGACTCACCTTTACACAAAATCAATAGGATTTTCTCCTAATTCTTTCCTACCAAGCTCCCAAACCGAATATTTAAGCTTTATTTTGATTTTATTTTAATTTTTAAATATTTGACTTCATGGATAGACAAGCGACATTGACATTTTATTTTTCTTCGAGTGATCAAAGAGATTATGATCACTACGAGTGATGACACAAACCATAAACTATTTTGTCTTTTTTCACGTTTAAGCCTCAATTACATACGCCGATTTAGCTTCCTTACTGGGGATCCAATTTCAGATTGGAAACGATGCCCCGAATTGGATCCTAGTTGGGGAATTTAAGGGTTGCCTCCCTAGCCAAGGCTATATAGGTAAGGCAAATGAAACTTTGATCATGCAGCCAAGTCTTCAGTCATATTTTTTTCTTTAGTTTGCATTTCTGCGGGTGTATTACTACGGGCACGTAATTTGGCAAGACAAAGATGAGACAAAAGATGCGCAGCACCAGGGGCCTTACTATGAGCTCTTATAGCAGGACTTATATTGAACCGCCTTACTTTTTCGTACTACGACCTCAACGATTAGTATGAAAGCAGGCCTTAAGCAGTTTTGTTTAAGGCCTGCTATTGAACTGAACGTTTTCTTATTTGCTGATGGTAAGCCCCCAGCAGCTACAAACACTAAACTCGGTGCATCTTTTGTCTCATCTTTGTTTTGCCAAGTTATATGCCGGTACCTATATCACATTATAAGTAACCCCTAGATGATCAAGCATGGCTTGTCAATAATTTACATTGCATTACCACCATCACTTTCATTTGAGTGCGTACCAAAAATTCAAGATGAAGGCCAACTTTTTTGTTTTTGGCCTGATATCGATGAAACTCGGTTTTTGGTACTATTTTGGCAAGAAAATAACAACTCCATTTTTCAAATAATAAAAATCCAAGATGGCGGCCATCTTTTTTGTTTGTGGGCTGATTTCGATGAAACTCAGTTTTTGCTACTATTTTGACAAGAAAATAACAACACAATTTTTCAAATATTAATCTTTTTTGTTTGTGGGCCGATTTCGATGAAACTCAGTTTTCGCTACTATGTTGACAAGAAAATAACAACTCAATTTTTCAAATACAAAAAATCCAAGATGGCAGGCAACTTTTTTGTTTATGGGCCGATTTCAAAGAAACTCGGTTTTGTTACTACTTTGACGAAAAATAACAACGAAATGTTGAATATAATAATAAATTCAATATACCAGCCAACTCTTTTATTTATGGGCCGATTTCTCAATTTTTCGATTTCGATTATGATGATTATTGTTACTATTTAAGTAGTTAGTACCAAAACCCAAGTTTTATTAAAATCGGACCACGAACAAAAAAATAGGCCACCATCTTGGATTTTTAATATTTTTAACATTGCCTTGTTATTTTCTTGTCAAAATAGTACCAAAAACCGAGTTTCATCGAAATCGGCCCACAGAAAAAAATTTTGGCCGTCGTCTTGGATTTCTTAATATTTTCAATATTGCGTTGTTATTTACTTGACAAAATAGGACCAAAAACATAGTTTTATCGAAATCGGCCCAAAAACAAAAAAGTTGACCGCCATCTTAGATTTTTAGTATTTGAAAAATTGTGTTGTTATTTTCTTGTTAAAATAGTACAAAAACCGAGTTTCATCGAAATCGGCCCACAAACAAAAATGTTGGCCGCCATCTTGTATTTTTAATATTTTCAACATTTCGTTGTTATTTTTTGTTAAAATAGTAACAAAACCGAGTTTCATTGAAATCAGCCCACAAACAATAAAGTTGACCGCCATCTTTTTTTTATTACAGAGTTCTAGTGGCCTTTTTCCGTCCGGCTTCATCATCAAACTATTTCCTATCAGAGTACTCATCAAAACCTACCTTTACATTTCCGTTAATAGTGAAAACTCATTGTTTAATCTATGTACAATAATATTAAACTTTTAGATTTTTGCATTCACAATGCTATTTTTATATTAAGATGAATAAATAATGAAAAATATTAGAAAAAATCTGCTCACCCGTAGCAACTTAGACGGGATTCGAACCCGCACCCTTAGGATTCCGGCCCAATGCACTACCAATTATGCTACCAAGCCGCTGAGGGATGTGGCGAAATTTTCTAATACTTTCTACGCTTCCGCTGAAGATCAGCGCCATCTCACCAATGTGAAGAGAACTACTTCGACATTCGGTTGTAGCACCTTTGCAGATGCCAGACAATCAATTAAGGTGAAACAGTACAATTTTAAACTTTTAGATTTTTGCATTCACAATGCTATTTTTATATTAAGATGAATAAATAATGAAAAATATTAGAAAAAATCGGCTCACCCGTAGCAACTTAGACGGGATTCGAACCCGCACCCTTAGGATTCCGGCCCAATGCACTACCAATATAAAAATAGCATTGTGAATGCAAAAATCTAAAAGTTTAAAATTGTACTGTTTCACCTTAATTGATTGTCTGGCATCTGCAAAGGTGCTACAACCGAATGTCGAAGTAGTTCTCTTCACATTGGTGAGATGGCGCTGATCTTCAGCGGAAGCGTAGAAAGTATTAGAAAATTTCGCCACATCCCTCAGCGGCTTGGTAGCATAATTGGTAGTGCATTGGGCCGGAATCCTAAGGGTGCGGGTTCGAATCCCGTCTAAGTTGCTACGGGTGAGCCGATTTTTTCTAATATTTTTCATTATTTATTCATCTTAATATAAAAATAGCATTGTGAATGCAAAAATCTAAAAGTTTAAAATTGTACTGTTTCACCTTAATTGATTGTCTGGCATCTGCAAAGGTGCTACAACCGAATGTCGAAGTAGTTCTCTTCACATTGGTGAGATGGCGCTGATCTTCAGCGGAAGCGTAGAAAGTATTAGAAAATTTCGCCACATCCCTCAGCGGCTTGGTAGCATAATTGGTAGTGCATTGGGCCGGAATCCTAAGGGTGCGGGTTCGAATCCCGTCTAAGTTGCTACGGGTGAGCCGATTTTTTCTAATATTTTTCATTATTTATGTACAATAATGTTATTGTCAAGTACTGGTGACAACCCTAATCAGTGAAATCATGTCCTAATTGGGGCATAGTGTGATCACTACATCCAATTTGGGTTCCTAGATTGGATCCCCAGTAAGGAAGCTAAATCGGCGTATGTAATCGAGGCTTTACATTCGCTCATACTTCACTCTTTTTTAACAGTGTTACCAACTTATTGCTTAAACCACAGTTTAGTTGTCACGCTGTGGTAAGTGTGTCTCTGAATACAAAAATCGCTAGTCTGGGATCTAAGCACAAAACCAGCACGCGTAGCATGACCAACATCGAGATAAGATTCGACTCACAGAACAATGGCTTGTCTACACCGAAATGTCACTTTTGTCGGGTTGAGATCGAGATACTCATGCTCGCATTTTACAACCGTAGACTCGCATTGTTCTTTGTCGTGGCCTAATGTCAAAAGTCGACAAACACGAGCTTTTGTCTTCAACTGACATTAATTTGACAGTTGAGTGGGAGAAATTTGTCTACCACCCTTCGAGTAGTCGAGAAAGATTTGTCGACTTATTTTTTTTTCTGAGTTTTTAATTTCGCAATAAAAATAAATCTAAGTTGTCCGTGTTTATATTTTATTAAGGTAAGAAGAGAAGTTACAGCACAAACGACAAAAACAGCTGTCCGGAAAGAAAAAAAATGAAAAGTTGTATTTAAGTAATTCTTTTTTATTATAAAATTTATAAAAAAAGAAATAGAATAAATATTTACTAGTAGTAAATAACGAATAAGTATTTTTTATCTTAATTTTTTTTATAAATTTTATAAATTAAAATAATACAATAAATAATTTATTGTAAATAGGTACCTACCTATTCAATAATATTGTTTCCTAATATTACACTTTTTCCCTTCAGTATTTTTTTTACTTTTATTTTACTTTATTTTAATTTATTTACTTAAAAACGTAAATTAAAATTATTTTCATACATTGATTTCAATATTTATTACTAAATTAACAAGTGCGTTGGTCTGTGTCATCTTTTCAAAAATCTCTCAATAAAAGGAAGGCAAACGAACTATATCCATACGGCTATATTTAACTCGGTTTTAAGAGTTTTGCGTCGTGAAACGTATAGAAAGGAACGCCCTTTAAGAGAAATGATGGAAATAATTATAAATATTTACTAGTGGCAACATTATTCTTCTCGAGCTCGAGAGAGCTTTGTCTACGGAAGTGAATGCTTTTGTGAGTGTCTCTTTATCTTAGAACTTATTAAAAAATAAGTATCATGTTTAAACTAAATCATTTCGAATCATTTCAGATAATTTCGACGTTTATTGATGTTGAAATAAAAATATTATATTTTAAAACTGATATTTGTAATAAAAGACATAAAAAGGTTGTAAAATTCTGAGAGCGAGTCCCACCACTGTGCTCAGCAATCTAGAGGGTCGAGACGACAAGTCTTCGTAGACAAGAGTCCCGTTTGCTCATGCTACGCGTGCAGGTTTTGTTAGAAGAGTCTTGCACCCCAGTTTAACGAACGCACTCTGAATGAGACAGTACGTGTTTGACAAACAAACCATAAACAAAACTACGTTTTTTTGTCTATGCTTTGTTTGTCGAACGCGTTTGCCAAACAACGTTTGAACGTGTGCAGAAAACGTACAAACAAAACCATAGAGAACGTAATCACTCCTGTCAAAAACGTAAAATTTGACAAACGTGTTTGAACGTTTACGGGGGCCTTTAGTTAACTTTTTTCATAAGTAGTTTTTTTTTTAAGTTTAATTCTTTAGTTATTTTTGGTCAATCCATGAAGAAAATTCAAGTCATATTTCGATAATAGTCAGTCCAAGAATATTTTGTCAACAAAGCTAGCAAAATAAAATAAACGATAAACGTCAAAGAAAAGTCATCCAATCCATAGGCGACGCCTACACACACAGTAAATACTGAAATCCATCAGTATTTAATCAGGGGCATATTTCACAAAAGATTAGTAAATTAACTACAATAATTTACCATTGTTGTTATTGGGGTAGAATTACGTTTTAGAATTAATAAGAATCTTAATTCTACCCCAATTACAACAATGGTTAATTTTTGTAGTTAATTTACTAATCTTTTGTGAAATATGCCCCTGATTAAATACTGATGGATTTCATTATTTAGTGTGTGTGTAGGCGTCACCATATGACATGCTGCGTGATTAGGATTGAGAATAATAAATACTCTGCCTGCCAGTGTTGGAGTTGGACTAAAGAAAGCACTCTGAGATGGAGAGTACAACTGATAATAGAAAGATAGTATTTTAACAAAAATATAGTACAGTCTGAGATGGAGAGTACACAGATAATAAAAAGATAGTATTTTAACAAAAAATATAGTACTAGCGGCTCTGTGAGCAAAATTCTTGCGTTTGTGATATTTTAGATCATTTTTCGAAATAGCTGCTTTTTTTTCTCGAAAAATTTCGAAAAATTGAATCGACAAAAAAATCCTTACTTCCTTCTTACTAATAATATCATGATTCCGAAACTAAGTTGTGTTCGTTTGTAACGCCTTCACTTCTTAACTATACAACTGATCTTCATGAAAGTTTGCATACATGTTGTCAGGGATACAGCTGATTTTTTTACGTGATTCGATTGAGAAAATGCGACATCTATAATAGGAGAATCTCACTGTCATAGATGAAGGAACGGTATGGTATGTGTTTTCAAGTTCTTTTTTCTATAGGCCCCCGTAAACGTTCAAACGTGTTTATCAAGCAGTTTGATCATCTGCGAGCAAAAACTACGTGTTTGACAAACAAACCATAAACAAAACTACGTTTTTTGTCTATGCTTTGTTTGTCAAACGCGTTTGCCAAACAACGTTTGAAGGTCCGAACAAATTATCGGACGCGGCTTACTGCCGCGGCTGATCTGAGGTGTGCAAACTATCGGATGTAGTAGGTCGCGGACGTAACCATAGACTAATATGACGTCATCGGACGTCCGATAGCTATCTGGCACGCAGGATGTTATGAGAGTGTGCACACTTATCAGCCGCGGCAGTAAGCCGCGTCCATAAGCCGCGTCCGATAATTTGTTTGGACCTTGAACGTGTGCGCTGAGAAAACGTACAAACAAAACCATAGAGAACGTAATCACTCCTGTCAAAAACGTAAAATTTGACCAACGTGTTTGAACGTTTACGGGGGCCTTAAGTAAAGTATTCAAAACGGATTAAAAATAAAAAGTTGTACTTATTTTAATAGGTACGGACGGAGCTGTAAAATTATAGTATAATAGTGTACTAACTATCCTGTACCTAGATTACGTAAAGCTGTTGCTAACAATTCTCGATTGAAATCGATTGAAAGCGCGGTTGCATTGCTACTTTAGTTAAGATAGTTGTCACATTGGTTCTTACTAAAGCAGCGATGTAACTGCGATTTCTGTCAGAGTTGATTGCAACAAAGATACGTAATTACCCCCCGGGACTTCGGATAGTGTACAACGTGTAACAGAAAGGGGGTATCAACCCGAAAAAAGGGCAATGTACTCGTGAAATTGAACCTTCCAACAGAAAAAAAATCAAGTAAAAAAATATATTTTGAACTCTCCATACAAAATTTTGCCGGCAAATTCAAATTTTCTATGGAGACTCCAAAATATTTTTTTCCGATTTGAATTTTTTTTCTGTTGAAAGGTGTTCAGATTCACGAGTACATTGACCCCCCTTTCGGGTTGATACCTCTTTTTTGTTACACGTTGTATAGTACAAATAGTATAATTATAGTACATAATCGAACCCTGCTGCCTGCTCTCTCTCTATGCTAATATAAGATGACTGAGTATCTCGAAAATCGAACTTTCCACTGATTTTTATTTTCGGCACGCTTTTACAAAAAAATCTGATGTTTTTCTATGTTTTCTATCGAAGTATATAAATAATTACAGCATTTAATGTTTCCATTGGTACCTATTTCATTGTGTATTTCTAATTAAACAAATGCTTATCGATTCCACATTATCATATCAATATCGGTATGTCGTAGAATCGGAAATTGGAATTAAGTTTCGACCGAGATCTCGGTCTCGGTCTCGGCCTATTACAAGAATCTTATATTCATATTCTATGACACAACGCACGCATTCCTCACCGGAATTATTCAAATCAAATCAAAATTGTTGATTTCAGGGTAACCTATCATACTTTCGAAACATTTGTTTCGACACACTGTTCAACGGTATGTCAACGTTTTAAATATCAGATTGGTTGTTTTAAGTGATTTTGATATACTTAACATAAACTTACTTTATGTAATATGTTTCATTTTCCAGAAAAACATGTTTATTTTGACTAGTCAAACATCAATACCACCCAATAATACTTTTGGCAAAAAAGTGGCTCCCCATAATTTTATTTTCTATTCTTTTTGGCCAGACTGTTTCCTCTCTTCCTTCACAATAGTAATTGTTATTAGTATTAGTAACGTACGACAGTTTCAGATGAAGACTTTTTTTGGAATCTCAAGAGCTACCGAAACAAACTTTACTCATGTGCCGAAATAGTTACCAGCAAAAGAAAAAGCAGTTACCAAGCAATAATATTAAATAGTAGATTAGTAGTACAGAATACATAATAGTACAAATGTACAATGAGTGGGACATGGAACATCACTAACTGTCATAAAAGAACGAATGATAATTGGGTGCATTCCAGCAGGCCAATCGCTAAGTCATCAGTCAGCATAATACAGTATGAGGCAGCGGGAGAGGAGCGCGTGCTATTGGTCGCTCGCAAGTGCATTTGCGCGAAATTATCCCCACTCCGTTGAACGAGCGTCATCAAGATATATGCATTAGGCTGGGTCCATAGCGCATGTTTTGCTCTACACAATCAACGAAAACATCTCAACATTCAACAAATAAAAAAAAGGATGAGAGAGGACCCGGCCTTATTCCTTGTACTAACCCCGCCAATTACTAATGCGCAGGAACCTTGTCATATTAACATCCACGTTAAAGTGGATAATAATAATAATAAAGAAATAAACGTCTTTATTATTTTTATTTTTATTAAAGTCATCCGTAATTAAAAATGTCATGAAATTATAAAACTCTAATAGGTAATTGAATTGAATTATTATTTCCAATAAGATAGGGTCTAGGTATACATACAGGGTAATTTTGCGACCTCTTTACAAAATCAAATATTAGTTCAAGGAAGTAATTTTTTTCTTTACAAATATTAGTTTTTTAGTAATAAAAAAAATTTGGTGAGATAATTATGAATTATTTCTTTTTAAATCGACAGTTTTCAGCCACTTTTGATGTCCAAAAAATTTAGGCGCGCACGCTCACCCTCGCGCAAGTGACGCGAGCGGGGGAAGGCGGGTGGCGGGAGGGGGGCTCACGCGGGTCGACCGTGCGACGCGCAAACAGTGACAACAATTTTAATTTGTGTAGGGAAAAGTTTGCTACAAAAATGTAAAAAAATTTTTTTTTTACTTCCCAAATCGATTGTACTGCTGTTATAATGACCTGACAAACTTTAAAAGGGGTCCAAATATGACCCTGTATACAGAGTGTTTGATAAAAGCCTTATAAATCCAAACATAATAGATAGGGACCATCAAACTGAACAACTTTTACTATGGGACCAACTCTGAAATATAAAAAAAACAGCTGTTTCATTCATACCAAAATTAATAACAAAAATATCAATGTATGAAACAGGTGTAAAATTTTTACAATAATTGTTTCTCCTTTTTGAGGTTAAAAATGGCCACCAGGCGCATTACCGATTGGCGGGAATAGTATACATTTTAACCATGGAAAGCAATTTGTTCTATTGTTCAATTTTATGTTTCCAATTTGGTAGTGCCTCCGCAGCCGGCGCCGGCTCCCAAAATTTGTGTGATTGGAAGCCGGCGGTGCACATGGGTATGTTGGCAGCACTGCATCAAGTGTCCGTCAATGGTCGCCATAAAAAATTTGGTTGGGGTCATGTTGGGGTTGGTTTTTTTTTGTTTGTGGTTGGTTGGTTAGTGTAGTGCAGCAGCAGCAGTTTTTTGTAAATATTTTATCGCACTCTCAAAGTTAAAACACCATGGCTTGTGCGAATGTGAAAATAAAAGTGAATGATAGATTTTCGACGTATAAAGAGTTTGAAGTTCTCACTGAGTACAAAAAAAATCAGCTGCTAGAGTTTTGGATAAGAGACGCACGGACTATTTTGAATCAAAGGAAACGATTTCCAGAGACTGTTTCAAAGGCTAATGAAGAGCTGAAATATTATAATGTTTGCCTATCGTGTATTAATTTATTAATGGTGGAAGATTTAAAACCAAAAACGAAAATAGTACAGATGCCGGCATATAACTTGGCAAGATAAAGTTGAGACAAAAGATGCGCAGAAGCTACAAACACGAAAATCCGCGCACGTCTCAACTTTGTCTTGCCAAGTTACGTGCCGGGCGGTATAGGTACCAAAAAGTGCACCACTCTTCGACAGGACTGTCCGGCCACTATATATTTCTGAAAATGAGCCCTTGTCAGTCAACAACCATTAAGTAATTGTTGTGGAACTATATGAGGACCACAGCCAATCGACATCCAAGACAGGATTTAATTGCCTGTCTCACTCAACAGAGACTTGTGTATGAATTTATTTGCTTTTATTATATAATAAATAGCTTCACAATGTCTTCCATGATATTATTTTTATTTCCATCACCTGCCTGGGCATCTAAACTGGGGATTTAGCTTCATCTCATCGCCCTGCCCACCTAGGTATACACCGTCATTTTGTAGTCGTTTTAATTAACTTAAGGGTGTGTTGTACCAATGATACTAAACATTTTTGCCCAAGAAACATGGGTCGAAAAACGACAAAAAAATGTGGGTCTCCCATACTAACTAGACAGCTAAAAGATTTTATTAGTATGGGAAAGTCAAATTTTTTGTCCATTTTCGACCCATGTTTCTTTGGCAAAAATGTTTAGTTCCGTGAGTAGAACTCTCCCTTAAGTTAATTAAAACGACTACAAAATGACGGTGGATATACGTACCTATATGTGTATAAACACTCATTGAGAAAACAAACAATACCCAGCATAAGAAAGAGCAGGGCCTGCTCGGTGGGCGCCACACCAGGGGGGTAATCACGTAACTTTGTTGCAATCAACTCTGACAGAAATCGCAGTTACATCGCTGCTTTAGTAAGAACCAATGTGACAACTATCTTAACTAAAGCAGCAATACAACTGCGCTTTCAATTGATTTCAATCAAGAATTGTTAGCAACAGACTTACGTGATCAAGGGTCAGCTCTCAAAATGGCGGAAATCGTGACTGGCCCGGCAGAAACAACCGGCGCGGCGATCTAGTTTCACTATATTGGTGATTTTTTAGTACAGTTAACTAAACATTCGTACTACTGAGACTAGAGGGAACCGGCTACGCAATTGGCAGCCGGCGCCGCCGGCTACCGAAACCGTAGCCACTAGCCAGCGCCGGCCGCCGATTCAGTAGCCGGCGCTGGCTGCC
Source organism: Agriphila tristella (assembly GCA_928269145.1). Lineage (NCBI taxonomy): Eukaryota > Metazoa > Arthropoda > Insecta > Lepidoptera > Crambidae > Agriphila > Agriphila tristella. The sequence continues at coordinate 23,616,619 of OV743437.1, forward strand.
GAATTGGCGGCCGGCGCCGGCTGCGGAGGCACTACCTTCCAATTTTCCATGGCTAAATGTACTCTATGGCGACCGCTGACGCAGCGGTTAGTCTGATGGAGTGCACTATCTGTCATAATGACAGCAGCAGTTATTTTCATTCTTTTTCTTTCTTTTTCATTTAATTTCATTCATTCATTCACACGCACGCATTTTTGTTTCGATTTTTGTTTACGGGCGTCTTTTGTAAATTAATTAGTTAAAAGTTGATTGTGTATCAATAATTTTCATGCCTTAGCAAAGAAATTAATGAGTTTTATTTCATTTCAATTGTTCTTCAAGATTTATCGAGAATTGGATCTTCCTTCATCCGGTTGCAGCTGGGGTGCTTGCTACTGGCAGGTTTGTGTTATTTTATTATTTACTTATGTCAATCAATTTATACTACCACATTGATCTAGATAATACTTTCTTAATTTTGTAGGTACTTAAAATATTTAAATAGGTATTAATTCATTAACTTAAAAAAAAACTATTAAAATATAGGAACTATCCAAATTTTAAAATAAAAAGTAGGTATTTTATTAAAATACTTTTGAGTTATTCCATTGGTAATGGGATATATTTTTTATTTTATTCTTTTACTATACAACCTGTTACAAAAGTACCCCTAATCCCGGAAATGCCAATGAGTATTAATGAAATAGAAATGATGGGCGCTGTTCTTTATTTTTTAGCTATAATATTTACGGAGAAAAACGATGTCGAAGTTTTGCAAAAATATCGACAAGAATTTGAAAGATTCCCAATCAGCTGTTCCGGTCAGTTCCGGTCATTGGCTTCTAAATCAAAGACTATTTGTTTTTCAGACTGGTCACTGGTCACATCTGTAGATATTTGTACCTATGTTTACATTACAGTGACATAAGTAAGCTAGTTATGACATAAGCATATTTAAAATAACATAAATACCTGAGACATAACAGTGACGTAATTTCTAAATTACATAGTTACTGAATTAATATTTATTTCAAAAATTTAAAATTAATCTCTGCACACCATTTCCAAAAGACACGTAAGCGTCATCATCTGTATTTAAATACCATGGATAAGTAAAGTAAATTACTAATTTTGGCTTGGATTTAGAATACTTGAGCACGAACTTGTATACAGTGTGACCAGATTAAATTTTACGAAAATACCGAAGCACCTCAAAAAAAATACTGAAATATTAAATTTAAATTTAAATTAATTAATACCTCAAAAAAAATACAATTATAATTGCACATGCAAAATATACCGATAAAAATACTGATTCTTTAGAGAATCAGTATTTTTATCGGTATATTTTGCATTTTGCAATTTATTGTGATGATAAATTAATAAAACCTGTTTAGATTAGTCTAAACAGGTTTTATTAATTTATCATCACAATAAATGTAAGAAATCGTATTTTAACATTCTATTCGAAGGCAAAATCTAGACATGTTTTCCGGATGGATGCGTCAAGTAAAATAAACCAAAGAAAAAAAACACGCTCTTCGAAAATTCCCGAATTATCGACAGAAAAACCTCAAATATTAAGTGAAGAGCAGAACAGAAATCATTTTATTTAAACGTTACGATTACGATGTTTAGATACTATTTGTAATTTTACTACGGGGCGGCGCGGCGGCTGCCTGTCATGACGTCTGTAACTTACTGATCTTTGCTTCTGAATGAAATATAGACTAAATCCGGAAAATTCCCTGAACATCAATGTTCGCGGGGATGGAACACCGTAGTTATCATAATTTTATAACCAAAATATACCGAAAATACTAATTTCCGCCAATATACCTATAAAAATACTGATGGTTGGAAAAGTCGATAAAATATACCGAAAAAGTATTAAAATACTGAATCTGGTCACACTGCTTGTATATAGTGAGTTTACTACTTTATTATAAAACATGCAGATATTCTAATGCACATATTCATTTTCCGCGGAAACACTTATTTTTCAAAAAAAATAAAGATCTAAGTCTAATTTTAAACCAGTGTCGTCATTCTTGACGTTTAATGGCGGCGCACTAGGTTGGTAGCACTGCTAAATTGTTGCGATGATGAATCAAAGACCGCAGGTCACGTGATAGGTGCGAGGAGCGTAGCGACGAGCATGTTAGGTGTACATGAACCCAGCGCGCGAGCCGAGCGAGCGTGCCGCGGCAGCGGCCGGCGAAGCGCCAGAAACGACTTTTTTACGTGCGAAATTTTGTACGTACGTCCCTTCCCCTCTCCCCACCTCTTTTTAGCCTCCCCTGCTTAATTTCTAAATTTTTTTTTGAGATTATGTTTACACAAAAAAATATTTCTTGAAAACTACGCATCACGGGCAGATGGGGATTGGAGGAGGGAGTTGTTTCCCTTCCCTCCCCCTCTCTCCCTCCTTTAATTGCCGAAAAACAACAGCAATTTGGCTGTTATCATTACTTTTTTTTGTATTCATATATATCAATATCTCTGCAAATATGTACTTCCGCGGAGTGGGAGTACCACCACGGGGGTTACCTCCCCACCTCCTCCCCCCTTCCCTCAAAACCACCAAATTCGTGCTCAAGTATTCAAAATTTTTACCCAGATACCTAGAGAGTTCTTGCTTCGATAGATAATTTCAAGCAGGTTCCAGAAGTCCTAACTGTTGTTGTTAATCTTTGAAATCGTGTTTGACCACGGTCGTGTCCGCGGACACGTCCGCGGTCGACCGCGGACAAATATCGGCATCACACAAAGCATCAAACGAAGCCGCCGCGACGCACGCTAATGTACAGTAAAAAAATGTCAGAAGTCTTAGTTGTTCCGTTTAGTATAAAATTCGTTAATAGTTTTTATGGTATTAAAATATCTGTAGGTGCAATGCGATTAATTTAGCTTTGTACAACAGAAGTGAACACCTTCAGAGCGCTTGCGGTACATAAAGATGTATTTCAATTTGTTGAAATACATTCTCGAGTGAAGTTGCCGCGGATCACAGTCTATTGTCAATTTAATCGCATGTTTAGTATTGATAGATTCAATTTTTTTATTTTAATAAGATGTAATGATAGGATAAAAAGATATAATCGGACGTTGTGAAAAGAAATGTATGAAATCTCTACTGTTGTTATTAACGAAAAGACTAGCTGAACAGTGTTGGAAAAAAATATGATTTTCAAAAAAGGTCATGAAAAATTACTCTTTGGAATATTTTAAAAACATGTAAGTATAGGTAAATAGATTTACAACAACTTTAATCAAATCGTTACCTACCTACTAAATGAATGAAGCGCGCGTACTTTCATACTTTTACTATGATGCGGGTCGGCTTGTCCTTTGTGCGTCGTCGGGGTCTGGGACTTATCGTCGAAGCACAGAATACATAATAGTACAAGTACAGAAGATCCACTCCGCAAAGTCAATTATTAAAATAGCGACTCTATTCCATACACAATAAAGTGCAATTCAGGTTGCACGCCGCTCCCTTGGCTACAGTTATATTCACCTAGAAGTTGCCTCTCTTTCTATCGCGTAGCTCGTATCTCCTCTAACGAATTCAGGGTTTCACTTTCTTCTTTTATATAATAATTAAATAACAGGTAGTTAATTTATTACAAGTTATGAGGTTGTGTAATAATGTGTAGGTACTTAAATATGTTTCAAAATAACCTAAGATAGGTACAGTCAACGCCACATCAGACATGCTGACTTTGAGTCAATTTGCTTTCATACGAAATGAAATTGTATTCATAATTAACTTTATTTCGAAAGTAGGTAAGTACCTACCTAATCTATAAATTATTATTTCAGTAAATAGTTGGGTGAATATTGTTTAGCAAATAAGACAAGTACCTACCTAAGAATAAATGGATACTTAGGCCCTCCGCTGCCTTAGGCCGTCCGCTGCCTTGAGCGGGACACGCGCGCGGGGCGACATAGATTTGAGCTTACTCATGCACTGCGCAAGCATCTGTCCGTCAAAAACCAGCAATCTATATTCCCGCGCCGTGTACCCGCGCGCGTGTCCCGCTCAAGGCAGCGGAGGGCCTTAAGCGGGATCCCGCCGCGGGTACACGGCGCGGAAATATAGATTGCTGGTTTTTGACGGACAGATGCTTGCGCAGTACATGAGTAAGATCTAATCTATGTCGCCCCGCGCGCGTGTCCCGCTCAAGGCAGCGGAGGGCCTAAATACTAAGTACCTAGTAGACAAGCACTTCTTACGTTTAGATGTCGTTTGGAACTTTTGGAAGTGTGAAAAACACGTGAGGTTCGGATCCTTTTTTTTAATATTAAGGTAGCCCATTACGATGTCATATGCCTTCATTTTGGTTATAATAATATTATTATAGAGTGACTATCGAAATCGAACTGCTAACGTGCGACCCAGCCGGCACGCGATAGCCCTCTGAAATTAGTCCGTCCGGACGGACCCGCTGGCTACTTGTAGCTTCGTACCTACCTAAAGCGCGGAGTGGGCCTAGCCCTGGGGCCGTACCGGCTAACGAATAGATTTTCATAAAAGTCTGCTGGGTTTCAAATTAAAACAGAGAAATCAAAGAACTCCAATACTCCAAAATTAAAACAGAGAAATCAATGAACTCCAATATTTTACAAGTTACATGCATAAGCATGTAACTTGAACTCCAATATTTTACAAGTTACATGCATAAGCATGTAACTTGTAAAATATTGGAGTTCAACGATTTTCCAGTAACAAAAAAAATATTGGGTAAAAAAATATCAAAAAAGATGCTTTTCCCTCAATTTTCTCCTTTGCTGAGCCTGAGAAACATTATAAATCAAAAGCAATGTTTCATGAATTTGATGAAGCTTCGCCAAAATAAAACAACATTTGAATTATAACAGCTTTGTTCTTTAATATTTCAACCTCAGCAGTTTCTAACATATTTATAACTTGGATGAATCTGATAGGTATATCAAATATGGAATAAGCCCAATATTGGGGCCAAATAGAGGATTAATAGAATTTTATATGCCAGAGTCATTCAAGAAACTTAGAATAATAAAATAAATATGATAAAACGGTTCGTGTAATTTTGGATGGTACAGAAATTCCAGTACAGAAACCTGAAATTACTATTGCACAGAAGGCATCATGAGGCAACTATAAACAAAAATACTAAACTAGATTGTGTAGATTCTTACCCACTACTAGGGATTCATATTGATTCAAACATAAATTGGAAAAATCACATCAAAAACATTTCTGCAAAAATATCTAGATTCACTTATGCGTTATATGAGTTAAAAAAATCCACCGACAAAAAGACTGCCTTGAATGCATACTACGCATACGCACATGCGTGGCTCCAGTATGGTATAATCCTATGGGGAAACAGCGTAGACTCCATAAAACTATTCTTACTCCAAAAGCGATGTCTCCGAATAATTGTTAATATAGACGAAAGAACTAGCTGCCGGTCATACTTTATTAGTGAAAGGGTACTAACTATCACATGTTTATATATATTAGAGTTAAGCATTTTCGTAAGAAAAAACTCCCATCTTTTCCCCCAGCAGGAACGACCCAAAAATTTAAGACCCCCATCTAAGACTAGCTCCACCTATTTCTAAATTAACATTAGTACACTCAGGTCCTTTTGCAATGGCTGTTAAAGTCTATAATAAAATACCCGATCATATAAAAAAAGAAGACAACATAATTAAATTTAAAAAGTTATTTAAAGATTTTTTGTTAAATAATAGCTTCTACTCTTTACAAGAATACTATGATTATAAATAAGTAAATTAGACATTAATTTCTAACTGTCCAATCTAATACTAACATTATTTTGTTTAGGTAGGTACCTAAGTAACTATATTAATTAATATAATAATTATTTTTAAATTTCATGCCAATTTGTTGAAACCCATATTTTTATGTTTTAATTTATTTCTTGTTTTTTTAATGTAGGCTAGTACTTAGGTTTGTGTGTTTATTGTTACTACTGATTTTATTTTATTTTCAATTTAACGTGAATGATTGTTATTTCCTTTCTAACTTTAGTTAATAACTAGGTATTTTAAGTTGCTATACCCTAGACAGGGTTCATGTTTTGGGTCTAATATCTATTATCATCTTTGTTAACCACATGAGTGCAATAAAAAAACTTTTGATTTGATTTGAAAACACGGAAATTCACACTCAGTTGCTTTGTTAAAATTTAAAGCATATGCTTCTAATCTGAAATAAAAAGATTACTTGTAAATCTTACACGAAAAATAAGAAATGTAGTGCTTGTTAGCAATTTTTTTGTAAGTTGCTATAAACTTTCTTGTCTGTTGTTTTGGCTTTTCTTTTCCGTAATTCTTCTTTTATCTGAGCTAAAGTTAGCATAGAATACATTGTTTGTCCGCAAAACCGAAAAAAAAATCTAAGAAAGTAAAATCACGTAATACACAGTCAAGACAATATAAGCTCAAACTGACAATGGATCCAAAGACTGAAGCCCCATCTGTAATTCACTTTGCCTTCGCCTCCCCATTAAACTTAATATTAGGAATTTAAGAACTTTACAGAGGACTTTTTACATGATGTACTTCAACCACCTTTCGGGATTAGGGGTATTTTTTTAACACCTTGTATATAATGATGATGATTATAATTATTTAGAAGGGGGGACGCAAGCAAAGCTGGACGGTTGATCAGTCACCTTGATCGGAACCATTTCACCCATTTCCCCAAATATGATGATTATTAAGTGCGACAAATTATTTGTTATAATCCTTATTTATAATATGTAAATTGTAAAGTACTACCGGCAAGAATTAAACACAAATATAAGTCAACAACTTCAAAGACTGGGAGCGTCTGACACTGCTGCATCACAGCTAAAACACAAGGGCAGTCAGGTCAGGAAAGAAAGGTCGCTGTGCCCAGAGTTACTATTGTAGGTACTATGCGCGCCAAATAAGAACAGTATCGACAACTTCACGGCACTGGACAATTTTATTACTGCTTGGTAGAATTGATAACTTCATAATGTATAGGATGTGCATAAAAAGAAACAAAATAGATAAAAATATGATTTTTATTCTTGCTGGCATCGATCAGCATGGCAAACGATCATTGGATTTTTTGCTAGCAGTACAAAATTGACCAGTGACGTGAAGTTGTCGATACTATTCTTATTTGATAACGCATAGTACATACATGACAAAATCATTAATAAAATACCAAAGAAATATAAGGTGGTACCAAATTATCTGATGATACTTAAACAGGTGATAGTGTTGCTTAAACTGAATAACTTTCTCCAAGGAACATAGGTCGAAAAACGAAAAAAAAATTTCACACTCCCATACGAAATGTACTGGTCAGCTGACCGACTTACTATGGAAAGGCGAAAAAAAAAATTCGTTTTTCGACCTATGTTTCATAGAGAAAGTTGTTCAGTTTAAGCAACACTATCACCTGTTTAAGTATCATTAGATAATTTGGTACCACCTTATATTATCAGTAGCATCATTGAGGTTGTGTTCCACAATGTTGTGTTGTGTCATAGCCTTCTATATCTTCCAAGCCCTGAAGTTGAGCAGAACGGCAACATCGCATGTGGTCAAGCACATAGTATAAAGTTATTTTAAAAATTGTTTATTATTTGTTTTTCCTATAATATCTATGTTTAAACTAGTTGTAAATTGTGATGTTAGATTATTTCAATAAAGTTTTATATTTATTATTATTATTTATTTATTAGAACATAAGGTTTGAGTCAAATTATTTGAACTTTTTGGGGGTCCTTTAGTACGATGAGCATTTTGATCTAAGTCTCCTGTAGCAATAAATCTTACATCATTGAAAAGGTATTTAAATTTGAAACACTTTATTGTATTACTATAAACGTCAACTATTAGTACTTTGAGAGTTATAACGCTCTAAACTTGACCAATTTTTTTAACATTAATGACCTAAAACTCCGAAAATACTAACAATTAATAGAAAGTATGTTTGCAGCAAATATTTATCATGTAAAAACCTTTCTTATGATATATCATTCATTTCTATAGGTGTGGTAGATCAACTCCCATAGACAATAAACCACTTTTATACTTTAATAACCTTTAACTCCAAAAGTATTAACAATTGATATAAAGTATATGAAGAGCAAATATTTGTCTTTAAAAGACCTTTCTAATGATATATCACTTATTGCTAGAGGGCGTGTTAATCAACTCCCTGCTGAAGAAAATCAACAAAAAAGATGATATCTTTGACAGCCATTTTTTCCTGGTTAAAATTGATATTTTTCTTATTGTTTAATATACAAAGCATTTCAATAAAAGATCTAAATTATTTTCATATTTTAAACCTCTCACGATTACTGGGAATAAAAATATCGACCTCTTAAAATTGAAATATTCCCATACATTTAGTATGGAGACTGGCCGACGACATGACCACGAACTGACAGTAACAGACGTTGCCAAACTTATGTTCACGGCTTGCAATTAAAGAAGGCTATGGTTGTGTGATAAAAGCTTAGAGTAAGACGGGCTTCTACAGAAAGAGAAGCCATACGAAGCGTTTCCCCTCTGCCGAAGTACAAGCCCAAATGGGCATACGCGTTAGTAAAACCAGTTGCGCCCGGATTTCTTTCTAGACCGAGTCCAGTCGCGCATGTGAACGCTGCTCTGTTTAAAATGTCGAATTGATGAGTTATTTGCTGTTAAAAGAGATCTTGAACATCAAGTATACAAAAAGACGGTTTTTGATTTCACATAAAAGTAATTTTTTATCGTATTATTGCTATTTGTTTACATTTAAACATTAAATTCGTATAAAACGCTAAGCTAGACAGCTAAGTTCATGACACCGTTTTAATTTGGTCGAGTTGTAGTTAGGAAAGACTTATGCGATTCTTATCCAAGCTGAATACTGACCGTAAGTAGTACTGTTAAATAAACCATATTCAAATTAAAGCAAATAACACTGCTAAGAGCTGAATAGTAGCCGAAGATTCAGCATCGCTCTGTATAACTTAAAATCGCTTATTATTCACTCTTATGGTTGAATTAAACGCACTTTTTAGAGTGGCGATGGTAAAAAAGCAATTATTCAATGATGTAACTGTGATCAACGTTAAGACGGGGAGCGATCACCGATTGTTGTTATTCACCCCATCGTAAAATGATTGAGTTTGTAACCTTTATTCCTTTTTCCGTATCGATATCGCTGCATCGACAGTTGAGCCCAGCCCTTTATGTCAAAAACGTGTCATATTTTGATGTGTGACTCATCCGTACACAAATTTTTGCTGTTTTGTTTTATTTTTTATGTGTGAGTGTCGTCATTACAGTGTAGTTTTTGTATGTGGGTATGCGGAACTGCACTTGTGTGCATTTTCCCCCCCCGCAAAAAATGCCAGAATAATTTGAATAGAGAAATATCGCTAAGGCTTCTCCCTTCGTGACAAACGAAGCCTTTTGTTGCTCGAAGGATAAAAGGAACAAATTGACGTCCGAAAAGTTAGAAAGGTTGTTTTCTGAACACAAATTTAAAACTCTTTTAAAGAGTGTATATCCGCATTTCAAAGAAATTTGCGTTTTTTCCAAAGAAGTTATCTAAAGAATGAAAGCATTAGTATTGATGTAAACTTTAGTAAAGATTAAATTAGTGCCGTATACTAGAGAGAAAACATAATAAATTATCAGGTATTTTAAAACGAAGACAATCTGTTCAAGTGAAATTTCAAATTTGCTTGTCAGATGTATTTTTCACAAACGTTTCAGCTGTAACAAATAATAAGAATACGACTCATATTTATTTTTTCACTTATTGTTTGTATTGTCAAGGAGTGCACTATAGAGAGAAAATAAAAAAATGATTTTATTCACAGAGAAATATAATTTTAAAAAATGCATAAATCATTGACATGTTTTTTTACTGATATTTACAGATTCTAAAGTTATTATTTATTATTTTTAGGAATAATGAGGTATTTGTCTAACGTATTGCGTGTTTTGTTTATACTTATATCTATTTAATAATTTAATGGGAATTTTCAAAGTTCGCCCTCATTACGGCTCACGCAGAGTTGTTTTGATCATTTGTATTGAAAATTTAAAAATGGAATGTGTGATGCGTTGATTCGCCTGCAAATATTATACATAATGCCGCCCGCAATGTTGTCTGCGTGGACATTTATTTTTCTACCCCTCGGGGATAGTACTTTTTAGTTTTTTCTATTCCTCGGGAATAAGTAGTACTTTTTTCGGGCGTTTTTTCTGAACAAACAAACAGACTTTCGCATTTATATTCAAATGTTAGTAAGCTAAACTATTCAAGATAATAAGTATTGAAAAACTACAGAATTGGAAGTCATTTTCTGATTTTTTCTGTCGAAAAAAGTTTTAGCTATTACGTTTCTGTCGATCACATAACTGTACTATAGTATAATCTTCTTTGTACATTATTTCTTTGGGACTGATAGATCAAGGAAGTAATACTGTGACGTTGTACTGCCCTTGAGGTTAAGCCTTGAGGTACCTATCCCTAAAATATTTAAAAATGTGCACAAACTTTTGTCATAATATTTTGCTTTTCAAAATTCGCCATCATAGCAAAAATGCTTGCAAACAGTCCCGAGATTGCATGAACTATTTTGCGTCCTAGTTTCGAGTTTGGTAGCCCAATCCGAATATTTCCGCTGACGCAACAGCGTATTTTAGGACGAAATTGCAGTTCCTTCTGAAATACGCCTATTGGTTTGTGGTGAAAAATAAAACGACCATATAATGGAGGCGGCGACCGTTGGTTTTGATTTACAGCTGTCGTTACAAACTTAATTGAGCCATTAATGGACCATGTGACCTTATTTAGGTTTTTTAATAGTCTCATAAGAATAGAAAGGGGGAAGAACCACTGCAGTACAGTCTTTTAAAGTACACCTTAGTACCTACTTACTTAAGTTTAAATATTTTAAGGTGTGTAGCATTCATATTTTTTATTTTAAGATATTATCATTTCTATAGTGTCTTTTGGTTGATAGATAGCTTTATAGGGAAACAATGTGGGAGCAAGCTACCGTTTGTAAGTGAAAGTAAGTCATTTATGAGTAAGTCAAATTAACAAATCATGCCTGTCGAAAATATAAGATTCTACAAGAAAAGTCACTTGCCTCGGAGAAAGTAAAAAAATTAACATAAACTCGTTAATTTATATTAGTTACCTACTTAGTTATTGTTTGTGCCTGGGCCTTTTGGTTTAGCCTGGGCTGTCTGGTTACTGGTTATGGTATGTCTTAAATTCTGTTTTGATTAAATGTTTATTTTATTCAGATTATCACATTTTATACTATCGTTTATTGCTATAATAGTTATTTGGTTCATTATAAATAGAGTAGGTATTAGCACAGTATTATAAACCAGTGGCATAAGAATAAAATGCCAGTGGGCAGTGGTGTGGTACCTATTAGGTAGGTACCAAAAGATCAAAAGTAACAATCGACACAAAATCACGTAGGTAATAGGTACTATGGGCAACAGCGACGCTTAACCAGTTTGCAACAAAATTCGCGTGCGCGCGTATCGCCCCTGCACGAACTAAACGTATGTGACAGCGGGCGCGGCGTGCAAGCGATTTTAACCTTAGCAGTGGTTAAGCGACGCTGTTGCCCATGGTACCTACTTACCTACTCGAACTTATCGCAAAAAATCGTTTCGTTCGACTCTGACATATATTGGATCCTGTATTTTACCACAGAATATATATTTTACTGCAACTACCTATAGCACCTTCACAAAATTTTCAATTTTGTGAAGGTGCTATTATGCGTGGTTTTACAACAAATCAAATATGATTTGTTGTAAAACCACGCATAACTCAAAATAAGAGCACGCAAGTACTAAACTTATGAAGAACAATTTTAATTGGCAATACAACAAAACAAATTTTGTTATAGTTACTTATAAACCGAAATCTCAGTATATAATAAATTAATAATAGTACTAAAACCAATGATACGTTTAGGCGCAGAATGTCCAATTCGCAAAATTTCCAGCGGTCGCAAAACGTCAAATTCGAGAAATGTCCAGTGCGCAAAATGTCCAGTTCGCAGAACGTCCAGTTCGCAAAAATGTCCAATATTCTCGACTAGCGACAAAAGACGACTTCTTGAATAGAGACAAAAACTGTCCTATGTTACTCGCTGATAATGTAGCCTTGACAGGTGAAAGAATTTGTATGCTCGGTACATTTTCTTTACCATATAGGGTTTGAAAACATTTTTATTCTCATAAGAACGAGTCAGGAATATTGGTAATTTTTGCGAACTGGACATTTTGCGAATTGGACATTTTGCGAACTGGACATTTTGCAAATTGGACATTTTGCGAATTGGACGTTTTGCGAATTGGACGTTTTGAAACCACTGGACATTTTGAAAATTGTATATTCTGCGCCTAAACGCAATGATATAATATTTATAAGCACAGAATATAAAATAGGAGTAGCATCTGCCTAAATAAGCATTAGGCCCGCCCGCGTCGTGGCTTAGTTAGTTAATATGACACGTCCTTCCACCCATAAAGAAAGGCCTGTGCCCCAGCAGTGGGCTGGGGACATAAAAAATGGCTGATGTGCAAGTAGCATGCATGATGCAGCTTAGATTGTAAATCTATTAAATTAAAACAAACATCCCGTATAAGTTACTCTAACATGCGATTAACAGAAACCATATGGATAAGTTCATTTGAACTAAGTTTACCAAAAGCAGGTTTTTCTCGCTATTTTTCCTCTACCTAGTACTTATACGGACTATAGTAATTAACCTTTGTTTAGCATCTTTAAAGCACGAATGACTTTGTATAAGTAATATGAACTCGTTAGTTTGACGGAAATTGATCTCATTTTCACTACATTTTGTACCTATTCGTTTTCTGTATGAATTTTAACTCCGTAGGGATTCTTCTTTGCCTATTTATAGAATTCCGGTTAATTTCTGAACTAATGTAATAGTAATAATAATACGAATTATGTATTTTTTGAACAAGTACCTAAGTAATTAAATGAGAATGATTGCTTGCACCCTACAGGGGCCGTACCGGCTAACGCATCTATTATCGAAAAGTCTGCCGAGTTTCAACTTAAAACAGAAAAATCAAAGTAAGGAATTTGTACTTTCTGTTGACGAAATTTGGAAAATATCGATGTTCGTGTGACATCATGAATTAAGGTTCGCCATTTTGGCCCAATTGGGGCTCGATTTATCTGTTTTAATTTGAAACCCGGCAGACTTTTCGACAATCGATTCGTTAGCCGGTACGGCCCCTGATAATGCTAAAAATTACCATAAGACACTTTCTTCGGCTTTTTCCAGCCCTGTCCTATCTTTTTTCTGGCGCAGTACTTTTTCTTCCAGTCTTTCCTATCGGCTGTTATCTCACAATAAATTAATTTTTAATTCATATTATTCGTAACAAAGGATCACCTCACTCACACATTCGTCAGAAGAGAAAATTCCTAATGTTACTGTCAAAATCACAACAACATGATGTTCAGTAGCCATTTCGCTGATTTTCGCACCGTCTCTTTAACACACTATAACAATTTAACCTTTACCATTCTCAGTTTCCTGTTTGCTGTCGCCTCGCGATGTCGACCTGGATTTATGGCTTATTGTTAGAAGCGATATTATTTATAGGTACGTCGTCGGTGCTAATAAACGCCTGCTACCTCATTTCCAACGAGGAAGAAATCATACTAAGCTTTCCAACTTTATTGTTGATTGTTGCGTTATCGAACACTACGCAAATGACTATTTCTCTCTACGTCGCATTTGACAAAAGGCGTCTTCTCCAAACCTAGGAAATAGGTAATTTTAGAGAGCGGCCACACAGACGGAATTTCGGAATTCCGAACGCAGCTAATCCATACAAATCTATGGACCTACCACATACATGCGAGATTTTTCCGTACAGAATTTTCATACATTATCAATATTTCGTTCGGAATTCCAAATCGGGATTCTGTCGTGTATATGGCTTACTCTATAATCGACTTCTTTTTATTTCTAGTCAGACAGAATACCGATGTTCTGAGTCGTCTTTGCTTGCTTAACCTTTGTTTTGTTACAATATAACCGAGTTTGAGCTTAAGGAAAATTGAATTTTCTTCAATCACGCAAGCAGGCCCATCTTACCCACTGGGCACTCTGGGCACTTGCCCAGGGCCCCGCGATTGATAGGGGCCCCTTGTTTCTTGCCAGATCGCTTAATGATAACGGATGCTTATTATATTACGAAAAAAAAATCTAAGAGTAGATACCTCTTCAAACCACATAGATTTTCAATCACCAACCCTTAAATTCTAAAAAAGTTACTTCAGTTGATCATACAATAATTATGTTCTTATTAAAATCGCGCTGCGCGGCCGTTTTCTTTACTTTAGACAGGCATAATTACGAGATTATTTGATAAAACTGACTAAAAGTCGCGCTGCGCGGCCATTCTTTTTACTATAGACAGGTAAAATAACGAGATTATTGGATGACACTGACTAAAAATCGTGCTGCGCGGCTGTTTTTTTACTATAGGCAGGCGAAATATCGAGATTATTTGATGAAACTAACTAAAAATCGCGCTGCGCGGCCGTTTTTTTCACTAAAGTCAGGTAATATTACAAGATTAGTGAATGAAACTGACTAATAATCGCGCTTTGCGGCCGATTTTTGCTATACCTAGACAAGCATTTTTCTAAAAAAATCTGGCATTCTGTGCCTCATATACAGGTATCCTCTGTTACTTTGATGGTAACTCAAGTCAAGGTCATAGGGGCCCCATTGTCCTAATGTGCCCAAGGCCTCAAATAGGTTAAAGACGGCCTTGCACGCAAGTAATCAAGGTTATAAAAATGCAAAAAACCGGATATATTCGATTTTCTTGACACGTATCACGAAATCATCACTCAATATTCATTGGCTTGTTAATTGTGTTAAAGTGCACCGCCACTCAGGTTTGTCTTGCCACAGAAACCTTTGCAGGATTTCTTTAAGGGGTCTTACAACGCTGGAAGCAATTTTCATAGTAAAAATTATCGAAATTATTGTCAATTTTATCGTTTTTAATTAATAACTAGGGACTGAACTATTTCTTATTTTGGAAAGCTGTCAATCACAAACCTAGAGAGTAGCTAGTAAAGATTTATTTTTATTATAGTTTCAAGATTTTTAGGTTTATTATTGGTTGGCAATTCAGTGAAAAATTACAAAATTGGAGGACATTTTACGATTTTTTCTATCGGAAAAAGTTTTAACTATTATGTTTCTGTCAATCGCAAAACGGAGTACTATAACCAAATTTCTATATTATTTTTTGGACCGATAAATCGAGTAATACTGTGTGCAATCTTTGTTCAAAAATGTAGTTCATATACCCACCTCAAAAAAGTTATGTATTACTCTTATTCTTATTACTGTTTGTTTATATAACTTACCTTTTCAATTCTTACTACAAAAGCGAGCATGCACTTAAGTAATGACTGGCCTGTGTCCAGCGAACTAATCGCTGCCTGTGTCGTTCTCGTACGATCGACAGGCCGTCGAATTGCTATTAATATTACCGATATAGGAACTACTCAATAGGTTCCGTTAATAGTCGCGTCTGCTCCTGTAATAGTTGTGTCGACTGGAACTCCAGGAATGCTCCCCTGTTATTATTAGTTGGTCCCTGGAGTGACTGCGTCGCGATTCCTCGAACGTATTGTCACAGCTCCAAATAGTAGCTGGTAGCACTAAATCAAGCCCTTTATTCGATGGGTATTCGAATCGAAATAACGCGCGACTATTTCAAAATACTTCTTGGAAAATTGTGACATGCAAACTTCGATCGAAGCATGCAAATTATTGTCATAATGAATATGTGTAAGTAAACTGTCAAGTATATCAATTTGAGCAGAACTAAATCATATTTTTGTACTTACCTAATTATATCGAACAAACATCTTTTATAGTGCCGAAATGTGCTGATAATGTTAATGAATGTAAACTTTTGGTTAGTTAAACCACGTTTACCACATGATATTATATTTTACTTCATAAGATTATAAGTAAACTTGGAATATCTAGGTTTTCAGAACTTTTACCATTTTGTTTTTACACCGTCGCCAGCACTTTCGTTAGTGGTCTATGGCTGGCATCGCATGGCCATTGGAACAGCAAAGAGCGCATGTCAATTCGATTGAGACCACTTTCTCAAACCAGCTTGTGTAAGCCATTCTTACCAAGGCCGCTCATTAACAGTAATCTTCACGTTTAGCCGTTGTGTAAAATTGTAAATTAAAAGCCATTAGGGTAGCGACGGTCTTTAACAACTGAGTTTGTCAACTTTACGACCGCTAATAAGTTTCATTAATACAGACCTCACATGAGTACAGAAATGCATAATAATGATGTCGCAATTACATCATAAAGATGTGCACAAGTTCATTAGAGCGCGTTACGAGTAGGATTACCATTACCACGTCAGGATTTGTTGTGACATGTCAGGCTTTTTGGGTCCTTGTCATGTTTCCAGCCGGGATTTGGAAAATATCAAGCTTTTTTGGATTATTCACATTACACAAAACAAACCTTAGAAATTAAGTATTTTTTGGTACCTACATCAGTAAAATAGTCTACAAAGCAATAAATATAATAAATTTTAAAATAATCAACATTTAAATAAAAAACAACATTTAAATAAAAATAATCCAGAACTAAAACAAAAAAACGAAAAACTTAAACTTTTATCTTATGTGTCGTAAGTACGTCACACTGTGTGGGCTGTGGGCACTTTAGCAAAATGTTAGGAATTTTTAGTAGAAATCAGGATTTTTGTCAGGATTTTTAGATAAACCATTTGGTAACCCTAGTTACGAGTAGCGACAGGAAGATGCGCACACGCATGCATCCGCGTACGTTAGTCGTTAATTGCTCCTCTATGCGCTCAACACTGATTGCGCATCAAGTTGCATGAGGGAGAAAGTGTGGCAAATATATCAAATTATAAATCGATCACTTGCTTTCGGGATTTACAATCTGGAAATAAAACGTCAAACATTGCTATTTAGTTTAAGTTCTGTCTGATCCTTCAGATTATATTTACTGGAACCAATCGAGTAGGATAAGTATAGTACTTCTCGAAACCATCCATAAAACTCCATATAAAAAACACTTAACTACCTACAAAGCATGATGTAGATACTCTTCTTAACTTACGTGCATCGTGAGATTCGTGAGCGATAGTAATCACAAACCATGTTTACGAAATAGTAATTAATAGTAGGTACAAGAACTGTGAACTTTCACCCGCACAATGGAGACTGCGGTATGAAATCAATTTTTTAATGCACCACTTGGAAACTATCAATTATGTCATCTAATAATTACACTCGTGTAACCACGGAAATATTCTATGTGAATGTGTTACGTGGCAACTGCAGTAGTTGCTGCAGAACGATTGGAGATGGACTATCAGTATATTCGAATACTGAAAATGTTGTCTGAATCTCACTTTAAATCTCTTATATAAAAGTGAAGGGGTGACTGACAGACTATTGCCCAGGGCCCTATTCAATAAAACTTACAATTTACAAGTTACAATTACAGGTGACAGGTGACAATTTTACATATTTCTGTTCAATAAACATTTTCCTGTTACAGGTGACAATTTACAAATTTGTAGGAAAAACTGCTTTATTGAACGCATAATTGTATTTACAAGTTTACTTATTTGTAGAATTGTAATACATTTCTGACAGGTGACCTCACCCTCGGTAAAATTTTATAACTCGGCATTTTTTTTTGTTTTAGCTGCTTTTTTTTACCATAATCCAGTATGTAAAGGAGTGATAACGATGAAATCGTGCTGATCGAACGACAAAGAAAAAAAACGTGTTAATATTTAAAAACATAATTTTTTTTTCTTTTGATGTGACTGATTTCACATTTAATGAAAAGTTTAGGGTAAGTAAGGCAACTATCGATTATTTTGAAATTCTAAGATTTTTTAAATCTATCCTCATTAATTAAGAATCTTCAACAAAAATTTCGAGGAGCTTGGTGGCGCCGTGATTTAGCGCTTGGCCCACCGATTGCGGAGGTTAAGCAACGTTCGCAAGGGTCGCTCATGGGATGAGTGACCAAAAATTTATTATCTCGAGCTCCTCCGTGCTTCGGATGGCTCGTTAAGCCGTTGGTCCCGGCTGCATTAGCAGTCATTAACACCCACCAATCCGCATTGGGCCCGCCTGGTGACACACCCATAAGGAAGGCCTGTGCCCCAGCAGTGGGGACATCAAAATGGCTGATGGACAACAACAATTTACAAATTTATGCAATTTGTAAATTACAACTACAAATTTGTAGATACAATATTGTCATCGAAATCTACAGGCGTTTTCTACATATGTAAACGTTTATTGAACAGCATTTATAATTGTAATATTTGTAAGATTTTTACTTGTAAAATTCTTACATAATTGTAAGGTTTATTGAACAGCACTTGTCATACAACTTGACAAATATGTCACGTAGGATTGTAAGTTTTATTGAATAGGGCCCAGCCCAAACCACTGAACCTAGGGACTTGAAATTTTGTACATATATATTCTATACAATGTAAACACCCACTAAGAAGGGATTTTTGGAAATTCCACCTCTAAAGGGTTGAAATGGGGGTACAAAGTTTGTATGGAAAAAAAATATTAAATAGACATTTCAACTTGAAACTTCGTAGGAGTACTTCTAAAAACAAATAAGCAAACACGTGTTTCGTGGTTTTTCGAAACTCAACCCTTTAGGGGGTAAATGGGGTACAAAAAGCCCAAAATCGATATGGATGTCGTTATCGAGGTTTTATGGGATGTTGATTGCGAAAATGACATTTACTTTTAGTGGTAAACATTATTCAACCCCTAAAGGGGTCATATGGGACTTGTACTATTATGTATTCTGTGATATGGGGTTTAAGCTTTGTATGTAAAATATAAAAAATATACATTACCACTTGAATCTTTGTAGGAGTATTTCTATAAACAAATGATCAAACGTGTATTTCGTGAATTTCTGAAAATCAACCCCTTAAGGGGTAAATTAGGTAAATAGGGTTATGGGATGTTGATTGCGAAAATGGCATTTAGGTATTTTGAAGTCCAACACGGCGCCATGAAACGGGGGTCCAATTTTTTTATGGAAAAATAATACGGGAACGACAACAGGAATGAGAATGAGAACGGGAACGGGAACTAATCCTTACTATCCTTTCTAATATTATAAATGCGAAAGTCCGTTTGTTTGTTTGTTACGCCTTCACGTCTTAACTACTGAACCGATCATCATGAAATTTTGCATACATGTTGTCAGGGGTCTAGAGAAGGACATAGGGTACCTTTCATCCCGAAAAAAGTATTGTTCCCGAGGGATAGCAAAAAACATTCCACGCAAACGAAGTCGCGGGCGGTCGCTAGTAATAGAACAAATGGACGTTTTGTAAACGAGCAGTTGGTTGTTGTTTTGCTCTGCAGAATGCTGACTAGATTTTTTACACACGAAAAAACAAGCGTAACTGGGGTTGTTGATTGCATGTCCGAAACACTGCCTTGACAATTAACGAAATTGCGTGCAAGTGTTATTTGGAGTCGACAATTTGGTTTTCGTGTCACGGTCCCGTGGACCATACTTGGCGACCTCTGTACGCAGGCTCCGCAACCCGATCTGGGTCACAACGACGCTAACCGAACTTACCTATATCCCATATGCGTACTGCATAATTATTCTGTGACCGTACTTTATGCGTAAGTGGCCAATAACATACTATGCTAGTTAACGCATAAGTTTTGGTTGGGTCGTTTATTTATTGTCTTTAATCAGTGTTCCATTTTACACTGATTGGTGCATGTCTAACTTTAAGAGATAATTAATATTGCAGAGATTTTCTAGATCTTTGTCGAATAATTGAAATGCTTCGTGACTGAACGTGACTTTCCTATAAAGTATAAACCATTCGTCCGGTTGTAATGTAGAGGAAAATAAAATAATAATAAACCCTTGAATATTGTGCATTTCTCTAAGACAACACAACATCATTTCTTCGTGCTTGAGTTTCTCAGAACAATTTGAGTCGATTCTTTAAAAACAGTCGTCGAGCATTTTGGTCGTTGATTACTCATTCTTTGAGCTTAATCATTTCGCAAATCGGTCGGAAGATTCCCTGTTGAAGAATTTTCAAAACAAACTTATTTAAGGTTGTCATTTAGCCAGTGTTTCTTTGTCAGAGTGTTTTATCCTTCGGAATAGACGTAAAAGTACTCTTAATTTTTATATCATTTGACATTTACTCACGATGTCGTTCTCATTGATAAATTGTAGAAAATAAAACAATATAAAAGAGTCAGTTGATTATTTGAACCATTCGCGAATAACTATTCCTAGATTCCTACAATAATACGCCTAGCAGAAAAGTTAGCTTTGGCGAATTCTCTAAGAACATCCTTTCAAACAACAACGGTTTCAATTATATTACCCATGTAATTGAATCTAATTGTAATGAAGTGTTTATTTTCGAGTAATCAGTTGATTGTCTTTTTATTGTTCGTTCTAATCCATGTACTACGGATTTGATTGATTCGCAATTAAAATGCGAAGATGTCTTCATCGATGAATACTAAATCCAAATAGTTAAACGATCAAGGCTAATTTATCGAATGGATCATTTATCTATTTCTTTATTTCAGAGAGGAAATGCCCTGTAGCTTGTGATTTCGCCATCGGATGTTTGAACGGACGTGCAATCACGATACGGTCGTCTCTTGAATGTGATGGGCTAAAATTAGCCGAGAGATCTTTCTGATTTGCACCGATTGTAAGACCTTAATTAAAAAGCAGAAATAATAATCTGCAATTAAAAAATAACACTTGCTATCAGGTAAACTAGTTTGGAAGTGACGTTAACGATACTAGTTCTGCTTGGGATACAAATAATAGATTAAAGTATACTGTAAAAGTGTAAAATAGTACTGTATTTGTTGTTTTGTTTGTTTTAAACATGCTCTGTTTTTACAGATGAGCGTCCTTAATCCTAAGCTAAAATGCGAAATAATTGAATAAACTGATTGCAACATCTTAATGTAGCCTGTATTTTCGTTCTTTAATCGGTAATAATATCGTATGGTTAGTAATGTTGCCATGGCTAATTTCGATAATTTCCAAAATCAACGTGGGATGGAGTTTCGCTATCCTATAGCGTTTGCCCGGCGATTGCGCGAATTGGCGTGGGTTTCAGTAATAATTCTCTTTCAGAGTGGAAGGAATCATTTGTTCACATCACAGCTCTCCGCAATACGGAATACGGATGACTGCTTGATTCGAGGCATTCGAGCGAACTTCGAGTGACTTTAGTTGCGCGTTTATCTCTGTCGGCGCCGGACGCATGTTATTCCTTCGCTCGACTGTTTGTGTTAGTTAATCCTTCAAAAACTTTATTGTTCTGTGAACTGTACGAGTGCTATTGGTTACTTGGATTGAACTCTTCCAACAATTTCTTCTGATTCAAGGGTGATATGTAAGTGAATATTATTATTATTACTTACTTGATTTTAATATACATTCGCTTATTGATATTCTGTATCTTCAAAGATAACTGGGTAATCTAAAGATAAATGGAATGTATTAATTAAGTTACAAAAGTAAAAGAAAGTCAATGATTGATAATGATAAAGTATCGATTTTGTGCTAAAGTAGACTATTTTCGAAAGGCGATACGCATTTGCGAGAGAGAAGAATTAAATATTATCGATAAGTATGTACATAAAATTTAATAAAGTTGTTTTCAAAAAGAGATCAAACTTTTAAAAAAACTCAAAACTTTAATAAATTAAACTACCTAAATGAAAAGTTTTCCTTATAAAATCATCCCCTTAAAATAACATATTAAATAATGATAAACATGCTTCCCTCCCGCACTATGACTTTAGCAAAAACACTTGCACTGATTTGAAAATTTCGCAGATCAGGTCAGTGCTTCTGGTTATAATTTCATATTTTCATGTAAGTAGTATATTACTAGAGGTAACTATAGTACAGACAACGGTAATTGAAGTTAACTATATAACACTCACTTTCAAACCAGTTTTGGACAGGACATTCTCGGAATCGGAACGAACTTACGTAGTGAAAATATGCGATTTTTTAAATAAATATCAAGGTACGAATACAAGGAACAATTCGCAAACTTAAAACTAAGTGCAGCTTAGCATTGAAATGAATTTATGTACCGATTCTTAAAACTGGTATCAGCATCATCATTTTCAGTCACAGTCTTCCTCTTTTTGTCGGTTTAATAAAATAATGTTCTAAGATTCACCAGACTGTTATCAACTAATTATTGTGGTGTCCAACAATTATGAGCATGTGAATAGTTAAATGTTTCCCGGGTAAAGAGCTTAATAGATCATCCTGAATTAAGGATACGGAATTCAGAGTCCGATTTAGGACGAGAAATTCAGTCGCCAATTAGACCGTCCTGAATAACGGATCCGATATCACAGCTTAACGATCATACAGTAGTTACACGAATGTACTTGCGCAGAGCAACGGAGGCGAAAATACAGTGACCGTAAAAATACATGTAGGTAGGAGGTATAGGTAGGTAGTAGGTACGTGTCATTTTCAATGCTAATCTGAACTAGGTTTATTAATGTAGGTACTAGTATGTAATTTGCGAATAATTCATGTAATAACATACCTAAAATCAAGTTTAAAAGCAAATACCAACAGATGACAACACTGTCAAACTTAAAACAGCAATTTTAACGACTTTTAAACGATTTTTACACAAAATATAAAAAGTATAAAAGATTAAGGGGGGATGGAAATGAAATACATGGAACTGAAACGGAAAAAAAATCATCTAACCTATACGTGTGGGGTGCCTATGGATAGGTCTTTAAAAATGACATTGAGGTTTCTAAAAGTATTTTTTCTCAAAGTCAACCGTTTGGAAAATATACACTTTCAAAGTGGTAAAATGTGTGAGTCCCCCCTCTAACTTTTAAACTAAGAGAGTGAAAAATGAAAAAATAAAATATGTTGTAGATCTTTATAAACACTATTTACGAAAATTGGTTTGAATGAGACATATTTAGTAGTTTTATAGATATAGCACATTTTCCAAAACCGCAAATATAACATTGTCGTTTATACAAACACTATGAAAAACAAAGTTATTTTTGCAGTTGAAAATGATAGTGGTATTAAATAATGTATGGTTTTAAAATAGTTAGTTATGGTATATGTATGGTAACTACGGAACCCTACTGCACGTGGCCTGACACGCACTTGGCCGGTTTTTTTTAATTCAGAAAAGCAAATCACAGAGTGATTACCTATGCCCTTATACACTTAGTTTTGTCGTTGCGCCAACTGTCTATCTAAACGAACGGCGGCTTTTTTTTTCCACCAACATAAAAAGCGTTGACTGACTGTATACTCTTTAGGCTGTGGTACTACTGTATCGGAGCAGAGCGTCCTGAATGCGATTACACTGTCCTAAGTGCTTCCAATTTAGCATCCTTAACGCCGGAGACCATTTTCTATCCTAAGATCGTCCATTCTTTGTCAAGATTGTCATTTGCGAATGCGAATATAGAGTTTACTTGCTGCTTTGAGGTAAAATATGAATTGAAACTTGAATGATCTTCCTCAAGCAAGCTCATAATTTCCTGAACAATACTGTAATAAACTACAGGCAATCACATTTACTCAGTATTATTTATATAACAAGTATGACTAAATATTTATTGCTAAAATCAGATCGGTTTCTTAATAATTCCAGATATCCGTTTCAGTAAATCTCAATTGTAATAAAATGTGTAAACTGTAGTGTTACCATATTAGCCTGCATTAGTGGGACTATTACCGCTAGGTTTTCTCTCGTCTGTACGTAGTCTTCGTAAAGCATCACATAAAAAAATTGTAGGTAATTGAATAGTTGGAAATCCAACATTAGCCAACGGGCGTCGAACCCGTTAGCTCGTTTTTAGAACGACGACCTTGCATCACGAGATTCAGCTTAGTTTCATACACACAGTCTTTATTACAAACTTATTAAATCAAAACACATTAGAAAAAAATGACTTCCAAAACCTCAAAAACAGCAACAGACAGATCTTCAACAGATTGAAAAGCAATGAAACAGTCAACCACGGATAGTTACTGTGGTTCAACCCTCAAATAAGTCGTTCAGCAGTTTGTCGCGGAAAGCTTAATAACTTGAATGGTAATAGCAATTCTTAGGTACTAAAATGTCTCTTAAAACTTTGATGTCCCGCTAAAGACGTACGCAAGTACTTAAATTACGTTTTCCCATTATATTTAATTTCATTCTCCCTCACGTTTTGTGACGTTTCAATACTCCAGGGTTAGCATCATATTAATTTGGTATTGTGTAAATACCGAGACATTCAATCATTCAACCTGAAGTAGGTGTGAATTATTTGCAAGTCTCTTGTTATTGAAGCCAATTCAAACTTATCTAAGTAGTGAAGAAAAAATTGCCTGTCTGAGCGATGACGCCACCCGGACTATTCTTCATTTTTTGTCGTCTGCGAAATACAATTCTCGCCCAACTGTAATAATTCTTATTTGCGAACTCTTAGAACTGCCCGTTAAAGCTGTTAAAAGGTGAATGCTTTCTATTGGAACAAATATTGTTCTCAATTCACAGATTTGAGTGGATAAACCACTTAAATTTTTTTGACAACATTCATATTAATATAATATTCATATTGACTTCAGTTTTCTTAAAAATTGTTTTTACTTCATATTGGTTATCTTATCACAAGTAGTTTTAGAATGAATCATAGGCTTATAGTTAACATTTGCGTGTAAAAATTATAGAGCTTTCTCCAATCCATTCAGATGGATTTGTGTATTCTACTGTAGTTTCTTCGAAACAAAGGTTACAAAAATTAAATCCAATTAAAAGAGAATGTCATCCATAGGTATTCATCCCGGAAGGTTTCCCAGCTTCCCTCCGGCGAGCATGGCCTATTTTCCTTTGGAGTGATGTCGCACAATGCCGCAGTACCCTCTTCACACCTACACCTAACTCAATTCAGATTTGCTTATTCAAATTACAGTAAAGATTTATATTATTAAAGAACTGTAACGTCAGTAAACTAGGTGTGTGTTGCGACTGGTATTGGAAAAACAATGTTTTTTTTATAATAAGAACATTATTATTCTATTCTCAACTCTTCATAAAACTATTAATCTGACTTTTAATACACACCATATCAGCCGCACTGCTGGGTATATGCCTTATTATCACACACATTATCACCTTAATGTAGCTAATTGTGCTAACGTGGAAACTAGAGTAATTACTTCATTTTAATCATAGGGGGCGCTGCAACTCGGCCATTTGAATGATTACCAGCCAAATTTGCATAGCTAAATACATACTTTAATTTTCACAGTTTTAATATAAATTACCTTGTCACTTTAATCCATCCATCAACTGCAATGTGGTGATTTGACAAATGAAAATTGTTAAACAACCCAAATGTTTAAATTTTATTTATTTGAATAATGAGTTACTTTTTTTGCCTAGAACTTATCAAAGTTTAATTCTTATGAACTTGCACATAAAAGTGATGCCCATATTTTAAATTTCTTACTGTTTCTTGAGCTACTGTTAGGTGATGATTATTTATTAACGAACTCAAAATTAGTATGATATAGTTTATATTTTATTCAAATTAATACTAAGATTCGCACTAATGCAAAATTTGAGAAAGTGAGGAAATGGTTTCACTTTTAATCGAAACTTATGAGAACTCCTACAGATATCGTTCATCTATTCAAATTCTTTCCGGTTTCGGCGCTATTATACAAGCTCGATTGATGAATGCGGTTTTTCATTTCGCATTGGACATTTGCCAATGCATCTAGTTCAAGTATTTATGTAAAACTTGTTTTTTTATCCTGCCAGTCTAAAATCTGTTTACAGAAGTTTTTGTTTGTTTGTCAGTCGGTATTTCTGTCTTGTTTTATCGTACGGACATGTTTATCTTCTAGCGATGGGTGTGCTCGTAAAACGAAGGCGGTTTATGGTTGTCTTTAGTTTCTCTACTCCTTCAAGTATAAACTAACTACCTTGGAACAAATCTTTGGTTTCTATTTTAAAAGATACGAAATGCACAATTGGTTATCTTTTCTCCTTCTCCTATTCTGGCCCTGGAGTTCACTCAGTGTTTGTCTTGTCTTGTTCTGTCAAGTCTGGGTCTTGGATGCATATCTTATTTCTGTTATGTAGTGACAGCATTAGGTCGGCGCCGGATTGTCGCGACAGAGCAGTGTTGCGAAACTAGCCTGTCGTGTACATAGGTTACTGTAACCCGACCTTTTACCTAAGCCTCCAGGGAAAAGTTTGGGCAACAAAAGAGCAAAAGCCTAACAAAGCATCGCTTGATTTACGACCCCATTAATCTTTATCTATTGAATCTACAATATCATAAATTGGTATTGACGCCGCGTGTTATTTGGTCATAATACCTACCTAAGGCTTAAAAGCTCGAATATTGCTAGAAAGCGAATTTCTAAAGCAATTAAGTTAATAAGGTTTTTTAAATCTTCAATTGTCATTTTAAAAGGTATGACAATGAGTCCATCGAACCGAAGTAATCAATCAAAGGTGTCCGAAATTGCCTCATTGTTTTTTAAGTTTACGTGATGTGAACGATAGACGCCAAATTGAATTGCCGGCTTTCCCGGATGTTGTCGGCAATTTTGCGCCTTTGGCGTTTGTATGCAGCCCTCGTAACGCACCAATCTCCGCCATCGTCGGTGACGATGACGTAATATTTTAACGAGCTGCAGGTGACTGGTGGTGGTAAATAATTTTGCACCTATATTTTGAAAGCCTTAGCTGCTTAGCTGAAAGTGTATGGTTCTGAATAAAGCAATAATGACGCATACAATTCCACCTATTCTCTGTCAAATAGTCAATAATGTAAGTGAAGATAATAAGATCTTTGCAGATATCAAACTAGTCGTAGTGTAAATTAGAAACAGTGAGTAAGAAAAGTTTGAATCCGTATGCAGACAGCAACGTCTCGCCACAATGCAAGACATAGAGTACAACGAACTTTGAGTAGTCCTTGTTGTAATCGATTCTCTACGACCATATTTGAAAAGTTGTCGGATACTGAATAAAGAGTTTGATAAAGCGTATGTCGCCCACGTATACTACTCGCGTGAATCAGTGATGCTGTATTTTGTTTCGACTGAATGTCCTTATTTAAATTATTTTCCAATCTTGCAACAGACTCCCTATAAAACTTATCTGGAGCAGTATCCAGATCCGTTCATTAGCAATAATTGAGACGATTGCAAACAGCTCTTCGGGCGACTTTCTTTTCACAGATGTCTCTGTGACACCTCCATTGTCCAATCTAACAAGTAGTACTTCACTCTCTAATTTGGTGAGGCTTTCTTGGTGGCCACACCGCTGAAGCAAACTAGTTCTGTTAATTTTCTATTCATAGAACATCTGGTGGCGACGGCCGGGGTCGGCCTGCATGCCCTATCTATTGAAACACACGTGTTGTGTTTGTGTACATTGCCTCACGTGCCGTAAGCTTCTGGATCTGTAGTTTGGTTGGATGATAAAATACTGTTATTTCTTTTGTATTTTTCGGTAGTAACATGTTTAGGAAATGGTTAGTTAGTAGCACTTTCTCTTTTAGCTTATGATTTATTTACAAACCTTTTTAGCACTCTTGCTAATAACTTTTTAGGTAAATTATTTATCTATTATTTTTAGGTTCTTACTTGTTTGCTTATATATACTTAATAATTTATGTTGCTTGGTTTTTACTTATACTCATGTCTCATGTCATGACTTATAATAAGTAGGATTGTCAAACGGTTTACTTTTGAAACAATACTAATCACGTTTTATTATTCAAAATATAACTGCCAACATATTTTATCAACAGACTTGTTACTACACAACGTATTTCCTGTTATTATATTGTCCACGTTATAATTAAAATTGTTTTTATGTTCATGTTGTTAGATTAATATTACTTACATTACAACAGTTATTATCATAATTATTACCAAAAGTTTTATTATTGTATTTTTTTAACTTTTTCAAGTATTGTATTTTTAGTGACTTTTTTCAAACATTTCGATGGATGCGATATTATTGTAGCCGAATCCGCATCTAAGATAATTTTCTTGTGCAGCAAAATAAGAAAATTAGGTTTATTCCATAAACTATCAAGTGCTAGTGATAGATATCATGCAGCAGCGCTCTGTTTTGTAAATTGACGTTTATCAGAGCGTCGACGGTGTTCAGAGGCATCGGTTCGCGCCCGGAAGTCAGCTATTTAGCGATCCGTGCTCATCTCCTGAATAGAGCCGCGCCGCGCTGCAACCGTCTGCAATGCAAACAGATGTCCCAAAACTGAACATATTATGCTTACTACCCATTCTACTGTCCATCAATCCAATTCGACGTACACTCAACAAAGTGGTTCATGAGGCAAGACTTCCATACTTTGTAATGTACGCATTTGTCCCCATTGTGAAATTGACAAAGATTTTGAATATTTTGTCAGCACTCGTGAGTGATATAATAGTTAGTACCGATATGTGGCAAGTTAGACCAAATTACCCGGCCATAACTCTTGCCCAATAATTGTTTTATTCACGGTTTGCTCTGCGTTGTATAAATCGTTTCATTTTTGCCTGTTCTGCGGACGGTACGATTGGCCTTCACCTGGCCGTCGCAATGGCAGCTACATTATCCCATTATACAACCGTCTAGCAGTTATTTTGATACATGACATACAGTAAGTGCAATTGATGGCATTTAAGCACTCCATATCAGCGTGTCGCTTTCGCTTGCCGACATGCTTCATCCAATCAACAATTTTTCCAATTGTTCCCAATTCAAAAGCAAAAGCTTTTAAATAAAAAAAAATTGGTGCTTGTCAGAAAAGTGATGAGTTTCTAAGCTTTCTAGCTGTTATTATGAAGTGGAGCTTAATATCGTGCCATATTTTCAGCTTCCTTTGCTAGTTCAGAAGGAAATGCACTTCCAAAACGCTGGTTCGTTTGGAGAACTTTCAAAGTGTGCGGCAAACACGACGAAATGAAATATCGGTCGGGCTCACTCGTATCCGACGGCGAACACGTAATATTCATATTTTATTAGTTCCCCCGTTTGGCTATCCGTTAAGCTCCTCATTCCTAAGTCGGACCAGAATAATCCAACCATTAGTTCTCGTCCGTGGTTTATTGCGCCTGTTTAAGGAAATTGCCTTTAAACGTCTCTTTAAGGTAATTTTCTTTTCCTGATTTTATTTTCATCTAGAAAAATCTAGTACTTATCATAAAAAAAACTGATCGGGTAAAAGTAAAAAGCAAAAGTAGATAGTTCCTTTATTTAATCTCTTTATTGTACAACAATAAAATAATGTACAAGAGGCCGACTTAATGCTAAAAGCATTCTTTCCCAGTCAAACGTTAGAAAACAAAATGTAATATTCAACGAGTACAAACGACTAAGTAGGTAGGGTGGATATGCCTAACGCCAGACCCCCATACGTTTTTGCTTTGCTTTAATTAAAAAACTATAAAAATCTGAAATTGTTTAATGGAGCTACACCCCCAGTTAGTTAATCCTCTATACGATAGAAAATCACTATTACCCCGTCACGTCACCTACAATTCACACAACGAGCAATAATGTTCACCGAGACCGAGTAGAGGTGTGTGCTGGAATTAGGGGTTTTCGCCCTTCGTGCATTTAAACGCTTCTCAATTTTTTTTTTCACAAAACTACGTAAAACTAAGTACTATTTTCGTATTAAAGATGAATCAACCTTCCTAAAACTGGATCAACAATATTTTAACAGAGATTCAAAGTTGAAAGTTGTTCGCTTTTAGGGTTGTCATTTTTTTGTTTTCAGTTTGTTATTAATTCGGTTTTTCCGAATTTGTATGCATGGTATGGTACCATTCTATCATATTCGGCTTTATACGAATAAATCATTGTTCTATACGACAATAGTGAAACTGAACAGAATAAAATGCAAACATGAGCTATTGTTAAATTGAACACACAAACATGTGATAATTCTTAAATGAATAGTCTACATTATTCAAAATACACGGGCCTTCAAAACTTAGTACCACACTTTTAAAATTGCATTTTCTCTTAAACTATAGAAGTTAGGTTTTTTGAAGGCCAGCAAGGCCGGATTTAAGAACTATGGAGTCCTAGGCTCATTCTGTGGTGCGGGCCCCCCGTCTAGTAGTAATCTTGTAATTTTGCCAGTAATAATTACAAGTTTCAAAAACGGCCGCGCAGCGCGATTTATAGTTAGTTTCATCTACTAATCTTGTAATCTTGCCTATCGATTGTAAAAAAAAATGGCCGCACAGGGCGATTTTTAGTGTGTTTCAGCCACTAATCTTGTAATCGTGCCTGTCTTTCGGAATAAAACGACCGCGCAGCGCGATATTTTGTCAGCTTCATACATTAATATTGTACTCTTGCCTAACTTTAGTAAAAAAAGGCCGAGCAGCGCGATTTATAGTCTAGTTTCATCCACTAATCTTGTGATCTTGCCTGTCTAAACTAAAAAACACTAGTTTTGTAATCTGTGGTTTCATCCGCGTAATTCAAAAATGCAAAAAAAAATCATGTGGTGCGGGCCTCCTTGTGGTGTGGGCCACTAGGCTGCAGCCTTATGTAGCTTGTGCTTAAATCCGGTAGTGAATGCGACGTAAGGCCACGGAATAAATAATGTTACCTATACTATGGCGCATTAAAAGGAAATGAAAATCTTATTTTAATCCAGACAAGTTATGGGTATGTTGTCTTGCAAGTGTCCCAGCGGCTCAAGAATGCTAGGCATGCAGTGAGACGGGGAGGGGTTAAAATTAGAACTGCAGCTTGGTAAACCTACCGCTTATAGGTGTTTGGCCTAAATAATGTCAGCCAGAACTTCATACTTCCACGTTAAGTGTTTCTGTTCTGGCGTGTATTGCGAACTTTCATCCAACGGTTCTTGAATCGTTTTCTCATTTGAAATATACGTGACCAGAAAATGGGAATCGTTTTCCCGATATTGTTTCTTCGATTTTGTTCAAATCTAAAGCGGTAAGGCACAACACATTATCCGAATTTTTTTAACTGAAACCAAGCTTGTAATAAAAGTAGAACAAAAGGATATTGTTTACTAATACTAATTTTAAAATGCACGTTCAAAGAAACTCAATTAACATCATGTTGATTATTACTCCAACTGCATACATTATATTATTACGTGTTCTAGAATAACAATGGTTCTTCTAAGGCACAAAAACAATATTTGAATAACAATTTTCAACAACATCGTTAGTTCGTTCGTTACCTAGTTATTGCATGTTCGAGGCTTCTTTTACGTAAATCGTCTTTGCGAGTGCGGAAATGTGAACGCCTGTCAGGTCTTAGCTAAAGGATTGATTGAAAGACGACAGCGAACATTTTCTTCAGGTATTCTGTGCTTTAGAGGGTAAAACGTTCTTTCTTAGGTAAATCCTAAATCATTTTCTTATGTCAGTTAACTCAAGCAATATTAATCGTCCACTTAATTTACGTCACTTCTTTGACTTCTTTCGTGTCCCTGGTTTGGCTATTTTCGTAATGGTGTATTGTCTCTGAAACAGCTCGTATTTCTTTAAATGTAAATTGGGTCTTCATTTTCTGTTTAAAATTACCTAGTATTATGGTGGGAGGTACAATCTCCTCAACTTCCCATATCAAATAAGATAGAACTCACTGAACACGGACATCGTATCAATTATCGAGCGTGTAGTGATGGTCATCGAAACCGATACTCGTGTGCTGCATCGTCAATCCGTCACGCTGCTGCGCGCCAAGGATCTGATTGCAGTGCCAATGGCTTGGCCGTGCTGCAGTGATACGAGAACTGGCCTATTCGTCTATAGATTGTGGGTACGCATAGACCGGCGCGAGCGCAGTCACGGTCGCGTGGACACCGGCCACTGACTCACATTCGGAGACGAGACTTGTCTGATCGACTGTTTTTATGTTACCTTTTTCTACCTATATATCTATTGCGTGCTGAAAGAATCCGCAAGTTGTGTCTTTAGGAGAGGAGCAAACTGTTTAATCTTAGATCCAGGATTTCCATTTAGATAACTTTTGGGCTTAAAGCCGGTGTTACTATAGGTTGAATATTTAACTACTAGCTGAAACATTTAATAAAAAGTTTATTAGTGTATAATACCTTCAGTATAATAATAATAACTAATAATAATAATATCATAATACTGAATATCTACGTGATAAACTTAATAATAACAGGAATTCCTCAAGCAATATACAAAACGTTCATTGACACAGATGTTCAACGTTATGTAAGGTCGTACTAGTTAATTAGGTTTTCTGGTTTGTATAATTATTTTTGCGTTGTTGCAATATTGTCGAATGTGGACTACGCATTGCTCTTCGGTATTTTGGTTAGAAAATTTAGTGTATGTACGATATTGGTGTCGAGTTGTACTTGTCCTTATTCGTGGCCTGGTTTTCGTGCAAGGTTGCATTGGACGGACACGAGTGCTTGCGTGTTCCTTGTATGGTAGTAGTCTCACCAGTCAAGATTTAAAGCGCACGCCATATGTCCACTGGTGGACCGGTCAAGTTCACGCTGGTATTTTGGGTCAAACAAGAAGTTATAGGGAAATCCTTTAGATATACTTTAGATATGAAACTGGTGAACTTAAATATTTCCACATTGTTAAAAACCAAATTAATCAACATGGAATTGTAGTTAAACTTCCTCTAAGACTTAATAAACAAAGCATTTACTACCAGAAACGCAAGCAAAGCCAAAATGAGTAGGTACTGTTATTTCAATATATCTGAGGAACTATCATTTCCACATTTTAGCCGTACATTTTGAAGGGAATTGATTTCAATCAGCAGGTGGCTTTTCAAAGCCGGCAATCTGTTTTAGCCTATTTTCCCTTTCCGATCATTAGTGAGATAAATAAGCTACACTCGGTAGTACCAAATCAGATTCAATCTCGTACCTTTATCTAAGTAAAGGTAATAAAATTGGCTTTGGTAGTGTCGTGTTCCTATATTGAAGCGACTGGACAGGATATTGCCTGGATTGGACCCGGAGAGTCAATTAAAGGCCTTTTAGCGATCTACAGACGTAAAATAATCAGTGGCACGATCGTTTCATTTAGGTATTAATGGTAGTCGTAAATAAGTTGATTTGTTTTCGGATTTAGGTAAACAAGTGCTGCCTATCTAATCCAGGTTGCTCTGATAACTAACTTAATTCTCAAATCGATTTACCACACCTAGAAAGTAAACGAATACATTCCAGTTCAAGCACGAGTTGATATTTCATTCCCACGGTTCCACACTTTTAGTAGCATATTGTTTTAACTGTTTTGTATCAAAATGCTCTCGTCACTTTCTTATTCTTCATCTGGTATGGAAGCCCTTTCAGGTCAATGGTCATTGTTAATCACCATAACAAACCCAGCCACTAACTAGTGAGTTCTTTAACCTTTTAATGAAACATGTTAAAAGCGCCGTACTGTAAACTAATCAAGTTATCTGGATAGTAATGGTCGTTGAGTATTGTATTGTACCCAACAGAAAAATTCCAAAGCCAAGTGAATTATAGGGTAGATTATTCAGAATTTGAAAAATGATGGATAAAATGTAGCACCGACGCCGTCATGATTGAATCCAACGGAGCAGACAATTCTGTGCCAACCGATACGTAACATGCAAATAGGCAGCCTGATTACCTAAAATTTAGCAATCAGCAATAATCGCGCAGTTATCGCGCGATAGACGCGCGATCGATTGCTAAACGTCAAAAAAAATCGTATTACGTATGTGATTGCTGGCTAATCGCTCGCTGATGGATTGAATGCACTTTTTGCTATGACACTAGCGCCAACAACAATTTGGTAGCAATCACTGGAACTACTAATGTCAATGCGTACATTTCGGCAGACCAATCGCTGAAACATCGATCACCACAGTATACATTTTAACCATGGAAAGTAATTGTTCAATTTCTTACTTTCTATGTACTGTACTCTATGGCGACCGACACCTCAGCGATTAGTCTGCTGAAATGCACATATTGTCAAAATGCTGTCAGGCAAACAAATATTTATTTTCTTATAATCCTTAAACTAAAAATATTTTTTGTGTTACCTAGTTATTAAGTATTTCTTCTGAAAGGGAGGGACTGCAAATGCGCCAGAGGAATAGGCTATAATATGCCATAGTACCTACCAAGTCTTTCTTCAGGCTGAAGGAGTTGCCTGACTAAGTAAGGGACTGCCGACCGAAATGCACCAGAAGAAAAGAATATGAGACAGTTCGAGTCCTTTAGCTGCTATCTGCAAGAGTTGAGGGTGTGGAGCGTCCGCAGAAGTACCTGGGGCGGCGCAGGCACACTGCAGCATGGCCGTGTTTGTGACCAGAGGATCCCATAGCTACCGCGAGTCAAAAACAATGGCAAGCATTATCTTGTGCTGGGCCTCCTTAATGTGTTTAGAACTTTTGATAAGAGTGTCCATGACGATAGCATTCAAGTGAACTCGCTTGTACTACCACATAACTTTAGGTTCTGATGTTGTTTCTTTGAATTTAGCCGAGAGTTGTAACTTGGTTTCACTAAATGGAACTGGTATAGACATTTTTATGGGGAAATGAGCAGTTAAATTGAACTGTTGAAGCGTAGCGTGTACCTACATTCCAGTCAACTTGTCCACAATTTTGTTTGAAGTAATTATATTATACCTACTCTGGTGTTGTTATTATTTGGTTAAGTTGAATGTGTATTAAATATCTAGTTGTTGGTTTAAGCAGACTTTTATTTAACTGAAACTGTTCAAAGCAAATACTTAAGTTTTCCAAAATTGGTATTATTTTTCAATTTGAGTACCTAATATAGGTAGATACCTATGCAATAAAAGAAGTCCTCAGACATATTTTATCCTCTTACCGTCACAACCTAAGCAAATCATTATAATATCATCATTAAGTAGATACTTTATTATTTGTGACTGCTCACAAAGAAAGTACCTTTATAGGTACGGTGATGATCTGTAATAATGCAACAAAGTTTATTTTGTATAAAAGTAGTGATTTACTTAGGTTTGACGGTAAGAGGATAAAATATGTCTGAGGACGGGCTAAATGGATGGCTAAATGTGGGAATGGTATGTATTGGAAATTATAAATTAATAGATATAAAAATAATTATTAAAAAATAAAGAAAACAAATTATGAATCAAATGGAGTTTACAATAGATACTATTTTATTTATTACCAATCATTATATAAAAGTTATTTCTACACATACTTGTAACATTAATTTGATCTCGTAGTACACCATAATCTTTATACAATGCGAGTGAATGATGAAGAATTTGATTTTGCTAACCTCCCCGAGTGTCAGCACTCGGCGATTGTGGTATGAAGCCGATATTCGTTGCAGATGTTACTTAACACAGCACAGGCATTAATTTATCATGGCCACTGTGTGACGGTCTTAATGCAGCATTCTGTTGCTAGCAAACACCTCCCACAAGCTTTAAGAACACCAATTTTACACTCCAGTGCATTTCTTGTCAGGCGGTGAACATTCGTGTAATCATCTTCTGCACTAACAGGTTAAGCATTGATAATCACAGTCAAAAGCCATGGCCTTAACGGGGAGGTATCCAGAATCACCTGTAAATTAATGTCAATCAAATTTTATTGCATTTTGTTATATAATGGTAATCTGTTCAATACAAAAATAGTAAATTAGTACTGCTACATACCAAGCAGCAAGACGGCCTCTCCTCAACTATGAAGGTGTTGGATATGCCCTTATGTATATCTGACATTCTCCAAATGTGGGCATCATGTATTGTGTAGATCCACCAAATAAAGCATCCACATTAATTATGTTTAAATCACTATCACAAATCTGAAATAAAAACAAAATTGTTATTTAATTTATATAGCATGTTTATGGAGGTTAGAGTTCAGAATAAACGTACCTAACTAGGTACCTACTTACTATTTGTACATTTCTGGAATGGAAATGTTTCCAAATATATCTCCTTAGGCTTCGTTGGCTTAATCAGAGCGACATGAGTGCATCGATGAAAAGCTCCAATGCCTTGACTTGGTCACGAGAGCTACGTAGGTACGCCTCAATCGCGCTGTGTTGCTGGTGAAATCTCTTCTACTCTCATAATTTAACGTTGCTAACAATAATAAAACTCGAACCACGTCGATAAAAAGGCGTAATAAACTATCAAATACGGAGCGATATTGAAGCAATGGAAAAAAATCACCTTTTTTGTAATTGCTATTTGACAGCTCAAATTGCTCGCTGATTGCTATCGCTTTGCTGTCAAAAAGCATAGCTAATACGAAAATGACACAATTCCAAAGAGTAGAATGCAGTTGAATTCATATTTTAGTTCATCGATTGTTCGGTAGAGGCAGCACTGTCATTCGTTTGCTATGGTTTTGTTTTTGCTGATACGTAATACGAATTTGCGATTTTAGAGCAACAATTGCGCAATTTTCGCTATCGCTTGGCTTTTGCAAGTTAGGTGATAAGGCTGCCGATCTAGCGGCAAATCAGATATCACAATCTCTTGTAAACAGCCTGATTTTGCTCGCATCGGATCAATCTGATCATTGCACGCAATTTGAAACTAACTAAGCGTAACGAAATGACAAACTATTTACCATGATTATTGATCAAAACAGTTTAGCCCCTACCGAACGTATGTTTATGGAAATTTTTAAACAACAGTTTTGTTTCAATAAGAACATGATGATGTAATGTAATTGAAACCCCAGATGCACGGGGCCAATAATTAAATTTCTACTTTAGCAGTTTAGCTAAGCATTGGTTGTCAATAAATGTATGTACATGTTTTTGCTTTAATTATTTAAAGAACATCGAACCAATGAATAGTTCTTGCAATCTTGCTTGATATGGCTGTTTTTAGAGGCGACTGGCCACAGCTGCAAGAAATTAGAACCCCAGGCGCACGGGCCAATAATTAAATTTCTTCTTTAGTATTTTAAATAAGTATTACTTAGTTATCAAATGTCTGCCTATGTTTTTGCTTTAATTATTTTCAGAACATCGAATCAATGAATAGTCCTTGCAATCTTGCTTGACATGGTTGTTTTTAGGCGATTGGCCACAGCTGCAAGGATGTTAATCAGCTTGGGGCATGCAGATATAACCTTGCCACGTGAAAGACGCACGACATTCGTATGGCATTGCTAATAGAGACACTTATGTGTGAATTGTTGGGAGTTGGAGCACACATGGTGGCGATGGCGTGCCGCTCCCCTCGGGTCGTCGCCTCCGTTCCGTTGCCTCTTTTATTTGGTAGTTCCATTCGCGCACGCAGTGGATATTGACGTATCTATCTATAATTTAATATTTTGTTTTCCTTATTTTAATTTACTGTTGTGAAGAACACAAGTGTGTTTTGGATTGATATCAACAGTTGTAACAGGTAAACCTTGGCGTGGAATTTTGTGTAGCTTCAGTCTGAGCTTTTAATTTCATTTTACTTCTTTTATCAATGGTAAAGCAGTTTTATAATTTACTTAAGGGAAAATATAAATAATCACTTCCTTTTTAACATTCATACAAAGTGTCCTTAAGTAGTATTTAAGTATCTAAGCATATTAGTACTGTGGTACTAGTGATTTCGACAGTATCTATCACGTTATCCTTTAACACATGTTACGTTACGTATTATGTTAACCACATTATTTTCACGATCTGATTAGAAGTTGTGGCTTCAAGTTCATAAGTTTTATTAATGGAAAGAAGGAATTTTGGCTCTGGAGACCCTTAAGCAAAGATAATGTAGCGTGACGAAGTATTGAAAAAGTTTTCTTGTGAGTAATTCTGCGGCTTCCTTCGTAAAAACAATTCCTCGGCTCGACTCATATCACAACAAAAAAGTTAGTGAAACTTTGACACAAGTTCCTATAAATACATTCCAACTATTTGACTGTCAAGTTATAGCCGTGTTTGCGTATTGCATGGCATTCAATGCAAAAATCAATGCAGACTTAATTGAGCATTCCGGTCCCGTACTGCATACAAAAATTGGGGGTGGGTGACTTACTGAGGGAAACAATGTTTATTGAACTTGAGTAATAAATGTCCCTAGTTACAATTTGGCCCGTCAGTAAATAAAATGTTATTTGTGTAATTGGGATTGCTGTTATTCTTTAGTCAACATCATCGTTTGTTTTTCATGCTTATAAAGTTTTTATTGGTCATATTAAATTGTGACACAAGTTGATTTATCATGTGATGTACTAACCAAAATTAATAAATTAATCACTCGGCATGGAATTATATATTTTTTTTTCAAGTAAAATCTAAGCAAACTGTCAAGGCTTGCCTTTTTAACACGTTTTTATTATTCTATTTTAACCACCATGTAAATGCCGCCTAACGCCTCAAGGCGTTAAGGCAATGAATATTTGTCGATGTAAGTATATTGAAGACATTATTCTGATTTAATTCTTGATAGTGTCATTGGGGCCGTAAAAATGGCGTAGCCATGTTCGGCCGAGGGTGCGACCGGCGCGGCGCGTCGCGGCCAGCGTGCTAAATCCGTGACGGGGATGGCCAAAATAGATAACGGAACATCACAATATGAACCGACGTAACATTTCTATAAACAATATAAGTTAACTGGCAGTACCCAATAATACTAAATGCGGTCCTATTATTGAAAGATGCACCTTAGCTAAGCCATAAGAATAAAATGACTAAGCTCGTGTTCATTTTGATCAAAGCAAAAGTTTCGCCAACTTTGAACTTCAATTTATCCTATTTGTGTCCACGTCAGGCCTTTAAAGTTTCAGGTTGAATAGGAAGTAAATAAATAGCAAATATGGGTAGGTACTCGGTATAATAAAGTTACCGGCTTACAGCCCTTCGTATCCGGTCGCGCCCTGTCTGTCCCGCTAATGGCTCCACAAAAGGGTTACTACAAAGCTTCATTGTTGCCTGGCAATCATTATAAATAAGTATCAAAAGCACTTGTTATTTTGACAGGTTCATTTTAACGCTACATGAGAATAAATGAAGCAATACGCGTTAAGCCTAATAGATATATAAAGACACCAGTAAATTTTCATACAAACAAACGAGTTAACTTAGAAGCCTTGGTTCTCTACCAAGGATTGACTTAGCTGTGATCTGATGATGGCCATCCAGGGAGTGAATGCAGGAGATTTAGATCGCTATACTCACCCAACTGATTTGATCAGCATTCTAAGAGATATAAGGATCAGAGTTTTCAGTTTCAGAATTTCCATACATTTTTAAACAAATTTGCGATTTTTCTAAGACATCCGTAAATCTCTTAGAATGTTGATCAGATCAGTTGGGTGTTTATAGCGATCGAATCTCCTCCATTCACTCCCTGAATTGCCATCATTAGAGCATAGAGTCTGTCTAAAAAGTCAGTTTACATGGGTAATTTCAAAGGTAATTTTATTACCCACCTAAATCCCCAACCACCCCACCAATACCCATCTTGATAAATAAATATGTTTACAATTAGAATTTTGACAGCACCAACAGGGTACCAGTATAAGTATTTATAAATAATTTAATAATTTCTCATGTAAACAGACTTTTTAGACAGACTATAGCTCAGTCAGTTCTTGGCGGAGAACCAAGGCTTCAAAGTTACATCGTTTGTATGAAAATCAACTGGTGTCCTTAATAATTATCTGGATACCACTATACCTTGTGTAAGTGGTGTGGTGATAGCTGTTGTGTGATCTTATTTGTGTGGGAAGCGGGGCAATGAAATAAAATAATGATTTGATGATAACTAAGCAGGAATCCAAGTGAACACTACCCTCAATGATCCTTCGAGAGCACTGAAGCTACACGGAAATAAAACAACTGTTTACGCTTTTCCTCTTCCTTCTTCAGATAGGCACGTTATAATAACTCATACAAATAAAAATAATAACTCATACTAATAAAAAGTTTCCTTCGAAATATATCTTGATGTAAAAATAGTACTTAGGTAGGTACCTATAGCGAACTCGTTACCAAATTATTGAAATGGTTGATAAACATTTTATGTTTTAGTTGAATATAAATAACTGATACAATACTTGTTAACTATGAATAGTCATATCAAAGCTGTTATAATAAATAGAGAGGACTCTCTGTGGGGGATTGTAAGTAACTGTTAGTCTATCTATGACGTAAAGACTTTGCAATTTTAACGGCTCGACGTTTGTACTTGAACTTTAGATGTACCTTTACATTTATATTTTAATAACGAGCTATTCTGTAACCCACAATGAAAAACTATATTGAACTTTTTATGAAAAGTCGGGGTTTATTAAATATCAAAACTTTCGCAGGGGTCGAAACTGGTCAGTAAAGTCAGTAAAAGTCAGTTTTTTTGGCTTCGGTCAGTAAAAGTCAGTTTTTTCATAAAATGGTCAGTAAAGTCAGTTTTTTAGCTACCTATGTTTATTTTTATACACTTTTTTATTATAACAGTTTGTTTTTACTGTAAACAGGCAAGAGTACAAGATTAGTGAATGAAACTCACTAAAAATCACGCTGCGCGGCCGATTGTTTTTACTATAGACAGGAAAGAGTACAAGATTAGTGGATGAAACTGACTAAAAGTCGCGCTGCGCGGCCGTTTCTTTCTACTATAGATAGGCAACAGTACAATATTAGTGAATGAAACTGACTAAAAATCACGCCGCGCTACCGTTTTTTTAGTATAGACAGGCAAGAATTATTGAAGATTACTTGATGAAACTCACTAAAAATCGCGCTGCGCGGCTGTTTTTTTACTATAGACAGGCAAAAAGT
Organism: Agriphila tristella; assembly: GCA_928269145.1. Lineage (NCBI taxonomy): Eukaryota > Metazoa > Arthropoda > Insecta > Lepidoptera > Crambidae > Agriphila > Agriphila tristella. Next base: position 23,657,585 of record OV743437.1, read on the forward strand.
ACAAGATTAGTGGATGAAATTGACTAAATGGCAGGTCGATTTTTTCTAGTAAGTACTTTAGAAATATATATAAAAATAACATTGTGAATGCTAAAAATCTCAATAAAAAATTGTCAACTCTGTTAAACTCTGTCTTAACACGTTCTCTTTTTAACACGTTTTTTTTAGGTTGCTTTCTCGTTTGTGTGTTTGTTTGTTTCTCCACAAAGTTTGCGAACGATTTTATATTAGCTTCCCGATGAGCTAGAGACTTGAAACTTTGAACATAGGTCAGAACTAGAAGGCAATTCAATATTATGGTGTCATTGAGCTGATCTGATGATGAAGCCGGAAGAAGGCCACAGGAACTCTATGATGAAACCATACAACCCCATCGTGGTTGGACTCATTAGAATCGTCTTGACGAGTACTCTAATGGGAGACGAAGTCCAGGGTCTGATGATGAAGCTGGAAGGCCATGCCATAGGAACTCAATATTGGAACCATGCAACCCCATCAAATTTGGGCTCGTTTTAATCGTCTTGACGAGTTCTTTGTTGGGAAATAGTTTCCAGGGTCTGATGATGGAGCCGGAAGAAGGACACAGGAACTCTTCAATAAAACTACGCTATCCCATCGAGATTGGGCTCGTTTGAATTATCTTGACGAGTACTTTATTAGGAAATAGTTTCCGAGGATCTGATGATGGAGCCGGAGGAAGGTCATAGGAACTCTATAATAAAACCATGCAACTCCATCGAGTTTGGGCTCATTTGAATCATCTTGACGAGTTCTTTGTTGGGAAATAGGTTCCAGGTTCTGATCTGGTTTCCAGGGTCTGATGATGGAACCGGAAGAAGGACACAGGAACTCTTTAATCAAACCATGTTACCCCATCGAGTTTGGACTCATTTGAATCGTATTGACGAGTACTTTATTGGGAAATAGTTTCCAGGGTCTGATGATGGAGCCGGAAGAAGGCCACTGGGACTCTGTAATAAAACCATGCAACCCCATCGAGTTTGGGCTCGTTTGAATCGTCTTGACAAGTGCTCCGATAGGAGATGGTATATTTTTGGTCTCAGCTCGTTAACTAAAAAGCAATAATAAAAATTTACTGAAAAAAAACTTTTTTAAAAACACGTTTTTAAAACGGACTAAATTATTACAACAAAAAATCGGACTAAAAAAATTAAAACGGTCTAGTAAAAACAGACTAAAAAGTAAGAAATAAATTCTTCTGTAAATATTTATAACACTATAATATTTATACCTACAGAAAATTTAAACCTAAAAACGTGGGGCGCATGCTAAAGACTAGGTACATGGATGGTACATTTTATAAAATGAAATCCCAATGAAATTTGCAAAAACATGTTTTATATCCTTTTGTTATACCCTATTGGCGGCGCTCAACGTTAGCTGGTTGTAATTGTAATGTGTGCCATGTCCTGCGGGACGTGGCGTGGTCACGACGCGAGTCCTGTTATTTCTGGCAGCAGCAGCAGGCACTGACCCGATGATATCAAAGTGACGGCTGCGACCACGTGCTCCAGCAGACTTTGGTGCCAAATGTACGATCGCTGGTTCGTACATCGAAATGTATTATATAGAATCGACATTCGCGGCCCCGATTTTTGCTCCACGCGTTGAGGGCAACTGCCCTCAACTCATTTAGTCACTCGCCAACGCTCACCGCGAACGCACGGTGTAATTGTGCCGATAAAAATGCCGTCCTGTGTGTTAAAGACGTGCAAAAATCGCTCCAATGCAATTCAAAAAAATAGTGGTGTGACTTATCATCGGTAAATAAACAAATCATCAACATAAACCAACCAAAAGTATTTTTTATACATTATTTCTACTGACCCGACATCTTGTATGAAAATCATAGATTATGATTAAGGGAACCATACAGATTGTATACGTAGGTACTAAACTAGGATAGGTGAACTAATAGCACAGTTTTACAATATAAGTATATTATTATATTCCGTTAAGAACCGCCTATGATGTAGGACAACACCGCCGCCACAGTGTAGGTACTTAACTTACGCTGTCAGTCGAAAAATATGTCCAGGGGCTTCTCAAAAAAGAAAAATAAATTAAAAGAGATTATTAATCTTAAATCCCTACTGTATTTTGTTGTCGAGGCACATCCGTGCACAGAACAACGTACTGTGCTCCATTGCCGCAATTACTCATCCCGCTCGAGTGGCAAGGCAAATTTGAGTTCGAATGTGTACATTACTCCTAGCACGAATATCTATCTAGAAAAAAAACGCTCGTAAAAGTGCTCAATAGACTAATTGTCTGTGAGAAAGGAGAGTGGGAAAATTTGTATGGGAAGTGGTCCATGAACCAATAGCGACACTTTGTTGTATTTATGTTGGGATACCACAACTACACCCTTATGCAAAGCGGCATTAAAATCTGACTCGGTAGTTTAGAGAAAAAAAATTCAACACAATATGTTTTTGTTACATATTTTGTTTTGACTATTTTAGACTGTATTATACCTACATCAGTAGTAAGTTTTGGCATCATCGATGGTATAGTGGTTAATGTGCTTTTACATATATTTTATATTTTTAATATATTTATGGGTCCAGCTGAAAACCAGCGTTGTGGAATAGACTCCACAACACAAGCTGAGCCTGGTCAGCCCTTTCGGTCGTCTAATTCTTATCTTTAAGATCTGTATTGTATTGAAAACGCCGAATAAATGCTTACTTTACTTTACTTTCCTAATGCCGTTGACTACCATTTGGATAGGCGCTGTGCCGGCTGGTTCGATTCCCACTACGTTTCAATGTTTTTTTGAATTATAGAATTCATTAGTGCGTTTATTCAGCGCTTTAATTTTGAGGGCACATTTTCGAGACGCTAGCTAGTGCCTCATCTTTTTAATTTCAATTTTATAAGATTTAATTGCAATTATAAATTTTTATTTAAATTCGTTTATTTCTTTAATGCTATGACAGAGTAATTATTATAAGCAGCAAATAAAGCAGAGTATATGTAAAATCGTATTTGCAATTTTTTTATAATAATATTATCGTATATGCAATTATTATGATATCATATAGAACTAGCACTTTGTGAGCTTTCCGCAGTTTCCGGACAAGGATCTGGGTTAGTAAATATTTTTCCATGTTGCCATAGAAATATTTTTCCTAATAAAAAATCTATTCGACGACATCAAATACGGGTACTAAATGCCCATCCTCCTTTTTATTTTTCGAGTAAGTATTCACATGTACCAATCACCTAATTAAATTGCGTTCTTACTATAATTTTATGCAATTTTATTAAACAAGTAGGTATATCCTAATCATTATTATTATTACTATGGATACATGGAAAAATATTTTTCCATGTTTCCATAGTACCTAATATTTTCCTAATAAAAGATCTATTCGACGACACCAAATGATTGTTATGAGTGCGGATACTAAATGCCCATCCTCCCTTTTTATTTTTCGAGTAAGTATTAACATGTACCTATTACCTAATTAAATTGCGTTTTTACTATAATTTAATGCAATATTATTAAACAAGTAGGTATATCCTAATCATCATGAAGAATGTGTCGCATCTGTGTGCATGCTACTTTTTCTTTGACAACTCACGCTCGCACTGTGCATGCGTAGCCGCCATCTTTGCAATCGCTGCGACAATTTGTGCCGTAGATCTGTCCATTCTGGTTTACATACATGGTTCGTAACTCCCAAAAAAATATGTTGATGCGACGGAAGCAAGGCATCTCGATCCAAATAGTTTACAGTTAGTAAAAGTTAGTAAATAGTTACAAGCTTTGTTTGGACAAAATGATCAATTTCAGTTATTTTTATTTTTTTAATCAACTCGTTAAATTGACTTTCATAATACAAATGAAAATGAAAAGTTTATCTAGTATACCTACCATTAACCTTTTTACGCACAAAGCTGCTATAAAAGTGGTTCGACTTTGTTAATAACTTATTAAAGCTAAAAAGCAGAAACCATAAACCTTATTTTACCAGTATTAACGTCGCTAAAAAGATGACTTAATACTCACTGTTGAATGTTATAAAAATAAGGTTTCAACAGGGAAGGGTGTTTAGAAATTTTTAAAATCTGTTCCAATTTAAATGAAAAAGACTCCATTTAAGTAGGTGGACTCCATTTAGGTAGGTAGGGTAGGACTCCATTTAAAATTCAAAAGACTTGATACTCACTGTTGAATGTTATAGAAATAAGGTTTCAACAGGGAAACGTGCGTTTAGATTTTTTTTTAATCTGATCCAATTAAAATTAAAATTTATAAACACTCCATTTAAGTAGGTGTAATTTAAAATTCAAAAGACCTGAAGGTCGCCGCACTGGTTTCCAAACAAGACGATTAAAACCCAATTATCCATTATATTAAAGCCATTACGCTCTAGGCCACTGCTTCGATCGAGATTTGTAAACATGAAGCTGAGGCAAACCGAATCATACATCCGCAGGCAACGAACCCTGTTCCATCATGCACAGAGCGACGACCTTGACGAACAATTGTGTACTATTTTTATTATGAACCATCTATTGACATAGGAAATTCACGTTACCATTCAATTTTGGAAACATTCTGTCTGTCCGAGAGTCGATCGGCTATTATAATAATCAATCTATAAAAATATTGTAAAGCTTTTAAAAGAAATCCAAATACCTACTTCGTTGGTGATTTTAGTTGAATACAAAACCTCGAATGCAATTTTGCTGATTAAAATCAGCAAAGACATCTTTCTGTTTTTGTTAAAGTCGTTAGGTGTAAAGGCGTCATGGGAAATGACCATCAGTGGAATTATTATGAACAATTACAACATTATCTGGGTAAATTATTATGTTATGAAATGCTGCTCAGTACCAAAACCTGTAATTGCAACCAGTTCCCCTTTTGAGCTATCCTCGGTAAGCCAGATCTAAACGAGGCGATGACGCGAGTTGCCGCTGATGGTGATATCATAAATCTGCCAAACACGGGTAATTTTTTGTTTGAAACTTTTTTTTACACTTTTTAAGTTTAATTGCATGTAAAAATAATGTTGATGATATTGTATGCTCATTCCGTATACTGAGCTTTGATAAGGATCAGTAACCAAAAACTTGCTGTATCACTCAGGGCGTTTTCAATGTCTGCTTTCGTTTATGATTTTGATATTATGATTACTGTCCTGTGTTTTGTTACTGAAAATATTAATTTAAATCAGAGCTTTAAAGTAAAGCCAGTAAATTTCAATAACCTCGAACATGTCAGGGTTGGGAAACAAACAACGCTAGCCAGCGAGTGAGAAGTGACAGCATGTCAACAGTGGGACGCGCGGTCGTTTGTTCAGTGTCGGGTGACTGAGACCCGACTGTGTTTAACGTCTGGAGCTCTGGAAGTTCAGGGACAACTAGTGACACATATACAAAAAGTTATTCAGACTAATCGTAGTGGGAGACCTTGCACTGAGATAGATCGGCAAAATTCTCAGCAAGTGGTCTCTTTTGCTTGTTTTTGAAATCAGCAATTGCTAGATATAGTCAAATCCAGTATTCAACCTTCAGTCCCTCAGTGATTGGGACTACTAAACGAGACTATAAACTCTATGGAAGCTCGCCAAGTAACTGAACCTGCGATAAATCTACTCTGTTACTGCTTTCTGTACACGTAGTTTCCTCAAGACTTTCTTTCTTAGACTAAAAACTCTTTACATTGAACTTATCATCACAGTCGGATCGACTGTAAGCGCCAGTTTCTTCCAAATGTTACTAATCAAACTCTTCTCAAACAAATATAAAACTTTCTCTCGCCATAAAACTATTTTGGCCTTTTATGACTTTGATGTCCGTTCAGTATTTCAAGATTTACGGCACCATGTTTTGGAATATCCCATAAATATTTTTCGGCTTTTACAAAAATGTAATAAATAACGCCGAACTACTATTCGTGTGCGACCGTCCATATCGTGTGTCATTGCTTTAGTGACCTACTCTTACTTTCCAAAAGCTTTGTAAACAAATACAAACGTTACTAGGTAAATCATAAACTTTTATTCCATCAAATATTAACCGCGAAAACATTGTTTTCGTATAACATATCTTTGATTATAGGGACAAGTTTAGTTAAAATTCCACGAAAACCACAAAAGTACGTGCTTCGGTTTGTCTTCTAGCTAGAGCAAACCATGTAATTGAAACTCATTTAGAATACTGAACAAAGTGGCTTATAATGTATGTTCAATGTCTCCTCTGTAGAAAGCTACTCGATTGGAAAATGGAGAAGAGCCAGCAGTAATGTTAACAAGACTAGTATTTGTTAGGATGGACGAGTAATTTCCTGTAAACTTGCATAAGTACATTGTGTATTTTGTACAATAAATAAAAATATTCCGGAAGTAAGTGTAGTTACAGAGAATACTCTTGGCTGTTTCATGTTTGTTTTCAATTCTATTGTATAATGATTGCCACTTTTTTATGAAAGTTCACATCTCTTGAAATTGAAATGTGCATTTGTTGTGGTTTCATAGGAGGTAATTTACAGTATTGGTCATATTTTCTCGGATTTCTTTTAGTATTATCAGTATCTCAACTTTTCTCTTTGCCTCTTTCACCGATAATAGCATTGTAGTATTGGTTATTTACCATATATGTACTTAAATCATTTAGATAACATTGATTTTGAATATTAAGTATCTACTCGTACCTATGACGTTGATGAAGTGCATCTGTTATAATTTTAATCTTGATCTTGAAAGTTCATATTTGTGAGCGTTCAAGTGGCTCTATTCAAGTACTTGTATCTAGCTTCGCCGTGGCCTTTCGAACACGTTTAATTTACTGCCGGCTAACAACCGGTAAAAATAAACTTGTGATTAATTTACGCGGCAAGTGCGAGTGCGCAGACGGCGCGTCTGGCAGCTGCACACTGATCTGATCACATACTTTAAACAGTTTACCTAGTACCTAAGCTTCACCGGTGTTCCCCAGTATAAATCCCCGTATAGATAGATCGGACACTTCCCCCTATAAATTGTCGTGCGATGACCCCGATCTATGATGAGCGGAGCAGACTGCAGACTACAAAAAGTGAATTCACCTTTTATAAGCTCTATCACCTCCGTGGCAAGCCATTTCGTGTTTTAGATTGGTTTTTCCTTCTCAGACAGTGCGCCAATTCGATAAGATATTGTTTTCGACAAGAACGAATAGGTTGGAATATTTGTTCTGTATTCTGAGGTTGGAATCTTTATTCAGCGAGTCTTTCCTAATAATTTGCTCGTTTATCGGAAAACAATCGGATATCGATAGAGCTATCTTAAGGGCTGTATCGTTCTATTTGTGTACGCCTTGTGTTATCTAAAACGCATAAATAAAACACAGTGACAGACTTCACATTAATGTAGGTAGACAATCAATTTTTCTCATAGTTAATCGGTCTCGTAATTAAAATGTTTTGTCGCTCATTGATTTCGAAACGCAGCGTTGGCTGGGAATGTTTGTTTTTTATCGTACTAAATGGAACATTAAGGTAGGTACAATAAAGTGATTGATTGCGGTATGAATAGCTGCAGCGTAGCGAGGCCGATTGCAGGACGCCCGCGAGCCATGGGAACTACGCATTGTGCCATTCTCCACTCATCAGAGAAACGGAGAAACGTCACAATGTTAAAACGCCGATAGATTTTCTAGTGTTACTCGTTTCAATACCTACTTGACATTCCAAAGACTTACTTTTTATCGATGCCTCGAACAGGTTTTATATTGTAGAATGCACAGCTTGAATACCTTATTGCACAGTCAAACTGGTATTTTTTACACATTGAATTCTATCTTACTATTAAAGTACTGTTATATGAGCTAAATATTGTAATTGAAAACGAAGTGTGGTAGAATAAGCGACGTCCGGAACAATAGCGGCAAGGTCCTCAGAGATTGCAGTGCCTCCCTCGGTTCGAGGACTGCTCGGATACAATGAGCATTTTGCGAACAATAGTGCTGCATTAGCCTGATTTTATTTCTAGAAACGTTTTCTTGATTATTTATTTTATTGTTTTCTTTGTTACAGAACATGTGAAGCATTATGGAAGAGGAAACTGTCACTAATGTATCTGAAACCTGCGGTTCTGACACAACCGAATCGCAGGTCAACGATATTATTTCTATGCAACCTGAACAAAGAAAGTCTGATGAAACTGAAGCACATACCATAAGTGACAATCAAATTATAAATGGTGATAAGAATATTAGTGTTGATAGCAAGAACGAGAGTGGAATAGTGGTTGAAGATAAGAATGTAACTATAGAAATAAAGGAATCTTGCGTCGAAAATGAAAGCTGTGAAGTAAACGACGACGCGCGTTCTCTTGGTGACTTGGACAGCTTACCGGCGGGAGATGAGCTGGCTTTAGGTGCTGCAGGCAGCGATAGCGGAGTAGAGGGATGTGGCCGAGCACTCAGTAGCGGAGGGGGCTCTAGATCGTGCGCTTCGAGCGTAGTATCTTGTGGCTCAGGCTGCGGCTCGGAAAGCTCCTCGTTAGCGGGCGCTCCACCACGACCGCGCCGTCGTGTCAACGTTTCCGTCCCGGAACCTAAACGTAATTCGCCAGTTGGTACATCTACTCCTCGACCGGTTACCGCCCCACGAGGTCCTAATCTTGCCACCCGCGAAAGAGCGAGAAGTCGTGAAAAGCCTATTCCGCCTGAAAAGCCTCGACCTCTAACGCCTAAACCACGAATCCGTCCGACTGCTGACTTGCCCAATCTAGTCCGCGAAAGCCCTGCGTTACGTGCCAAACCGACAAAGACCTCCACAGCTAGATGTAGAACGCCAAATTCTCCAAGCGAAGAGAAGAGATGGCCGGCGAACGGTCCCCGGTTGACGGCAGTCGCCGACGCCAGCGCGACCCGCGTCGCCGCTGACAAGTACGGGACGCTGCCGCGGAGAAGGAGGGATGCAGAAACTGATGCCTCGCCCAAACATGAGAGTACTCCGCCGTCGTCTAGAAGGCCTACAATTACTCGATCGGTATCATCAAGATCGACAACAAAAATACGCGTCAGAATTTATGCAGAAAAAACGTCACAAACAGTGTTATTGGGATCTGACATTGAATCAGCTTTAGCTGGAGTTGTTCCTAATATTGAAAAGTAAGTAAAAGTGTTCGCTGTTAGAGCGCTTTCACATATGTATCGATATGACAGATGACAGACGCACGGCTTACGCCTCGCTTACGTCGCGACTAAAACGTCTATAATATGTGAAAGCGCTCAACGCAAACGGCATTTCATACAAACTTTCGAGTCCTTATTTAAAATGAATGAACCGATTTTAATGAAACTTCATATGCATAAGCAGAATATGATCTAAAAAGTTAATTGAAAACGTTTTTGAAATGTCTTATTTTAAAAAAGATAATTGGAAATTTCTGTTTCTATGGAAATTTTAAATTTGGTCTAATTTAGCTGTAACATTATTTATCGACTAACTTTTTAGACCAATGTATTCTACTGATGTGTATGACGTTTCATTAGAATCGGTTCATTAATTTTGAAAAATAAGGACTTGAAAGTTGTTATGAAATGGCGTTTGCCGTTAACGCTCTTAATTTATGTTATAACTAGCGACCGCCCGCAACTTCGTCTGCGTGGTCTCTTTTTTCTATTCCTCGGGAACTGTACTTTTTTTCCGGGATAAAAGGTACCCTATGTCCTTTCCTGTAAGTACTCCTGACAACGTGTATGCAAAATTTCATGATGATCGATTGAGTAGGTAGTTAAGATGTGAAGGAGCAACAAACAAATAAACGGACTTTCGCATCATAGTATTTCATATTCACTACATAGTATAAACAAAGTCGCTTCCCGCTGTCTGTCCCTATGTATGCTTAGATCTTTAAAATTACGCATCGGATTTTGATGAAGTTTTTTTAAATATATAGAGTGATTCAAGAAGAAGCTTTATATGTATAATACGTGGTGTCCAATTCTAGACTACATCAAAGCAAAACGAGGGCGGGTCGCTAGTTTATAATATTAGCACAGAACTAGCGTACAGAAGTTGCACTCCGCAAAATCGTTTAAATAAATTGCGACTCTTGCTCCGACACAATAAAGTACAATTCAGGTCGCACAGCGCTCCCTTCGCTCCAAAACATTCACTTAGTAGTTGCCTCTCTTTCTATCGCGTAGGTCTTCTCTTTTCTGAATTTCGTATGAAATGTGTCCTCTCAGAGGACCCCGAGCGCTTTAGACTCGCGCGCGGAGTGACAAAGCCCTGATATTATACTCTGTTCACTTAAACGAGTTAGTATAGCGCCTTCTCTATCACACATTTTCATACAAATAATAAAGACAAAATAAACTTTTTTAGGGTCAGTGGGCGTTAACAATACCTTAGAAAAGTAAATGCGCGCTCAGACTGCGCTTCTTAAAAAATCGTTTAGCTTATACCCGCGGCTTCATCTGTCCTATTTGAGAGCCATTCATTACAGAGAATAACAATGGTCCTAGCACACCTGGGCTATTTAATTGTAAAAATTTGGAACAAAGTATTTTCTTAAGTTAATAAAAGAACAATACGGGTCATTTGTACACTTGGGATTCACAAAATTCAATACACAAGCCAGGTAACGAATTGAGCATACAGTTACAAGTAAGAGCACGTCTGCACAGTACGGGGAGTATGAGTTGACTAAAAAGTGCCCGTACTGTGTACACTGCCTTAGCGTTTATCACTGACCAATCACAGTTAAAAAATTGTGTGAGTGAGATAGCGCTCTACTAACTCGTTTCCGTGAACAGACTATAGTGAGGATAATCTTACATTCCCTTGATGGCATACCGTGTTGCACAGTCACGTGGAGGTGACCCGCTGCCACCGCGGCGTGCAGGTCAGCGCCCGGGATTCTGAAGCAGCTCGTCTGTCAGCGGCGGCGGCCACGGCAGAAGCAGCGTTGGCGGGGGAGCGCGAGCGGCGGCTGCAGGCCGAGGCGCAGCTCGCCGCCGAGCGCGCCGCGAGGCTCGCCGCCATCGCCGAACTCGACAGGAACTCGCAACGACTGCTGGAACTCGCTGGCGCCGGTGAGCTGCTGTTTCTAAAAAATATGGCTTTGTTTAGTTTAGCGAAAAATAGATAAATGTGAAAAATATTAAAAACTTGACTGCCCTGCCAAAAACGAACTAAAAAGATAAATAACAAGGTGTCATTGCAGTCGGGGGACCTCTTTAATTAAAAATTGTTCCACACAACACGGTCCCCCGACTGCAATGACATCTTGTTATTTATCTTTTTAGTTCGTTTTTGGCAGGGCAGTCAAGTTTTTTATATTTTTTAAATTTATATATTTTTATTTCACACATTTTAGCGACAAATTGTATAGTTTCGAAATGTGCTCATTGTGGCCTTTCATTTGATGCCCATATTGTAATAAAAGAAGAAAAAAAAATTTTTTTTTCTTCTATACTTTTGAAAGTGGCGTCCTACAGTCGCCATATTAATTTTCAAAAAAATATAGCCAGTGTCACTCGGAATGCTGTAAGGATTCTAACGATACCCCATTTATCCAAATCAGTTCAGTCATTTAGAAGTTATGGTGGAATAAAGAAACTCACATACCTACTAACAAACATACATGACCCAGTGGCGTGCCTAGGCCTACAGAGTAAAGCAAGCCCGAACCCTCAAATCAAGCAAATTTTTTACCAGCTCAATACAAGAAAAAAAACAATCACAGTCTCTCTTTACTAATTTAAGATTTATTTCATACCAAAATATCGATGCGACACCGCCCAGCGCCATCTAGACTAATTAATAGATAATAGATAAGTCGCAAAAAAGCACAACCCTTAAGCATACACAATTATTCATAAATTAGTTCGACACAAAATGTTAGATGGCGTGACTTTATCGAATTTAATTATTGTGTAATCAAAACTAAATTTCTCGTTTAAAATGTGTCACTCATAATAAATATTTAAATCATTTCACAAAATAATAGCGTTCCTGAGTTTTGCTAGACAATTCCAATCCTTTCCCTTGTCGTTCAAATGAAAGACGCAAACCTAACCTTACTTATTTATTTTTATAAGAAGAACCAACAATGTAAACGAGTCCACGACGAAATTAGGTACGTACGATACATTGAAGAATTGTATTTCTTTGCAAAATACTGAAATGAAGAGGACCTACCGGCTGCAAGTGCAAGGCAAGGGTCATTTTGTATTTCTCTTGAATCGATTCAACTCATGGACACTTTCACAGATCACACAGTAAATAATCATTTTAATCCATCACAAAAAAACATTATCAATCATTAGACTGAAATTTAGAAAATTTTTAACACAAAAACACAAATAAAGGCTGTCGTCACAGATTAAAACAACTTCACACTGCTCAGCGCGTACGTGCTGCGTGCAGTCTAGCCAACTGTGTCAACTTCGTTGTCAAGCCTGCTTCGCTCGGCATTTTGTAGTTCTCATAGAATCTATAGATACGCACAACAGTATGTATGTGATGCGGTAGCACTTTTGTTGGTGTAGAAGAGAGCGGATATATACAGATCGCAAAGCCCGGTTGCAAGCCAACGAGTGCGAGGAAGATAAATGCATTGTAGAGGGTTTACTGACGAAAGTAATGCAGCTTAGCTACTAGTTTATCGATCAGTTGTTGTAAAAATTGAATTTGTGGTTATTGATTATTGAAAATTAATATTAGTTAATTATATTGTGTTGTTGTAATTAATTACGATTAATTAGTAGTGTTAGCAAGTTATTGTTAGGGCAAGCCCGGCTTTTCGGCTTGTATGGAGGTACCGCCACTGACATGACCCCTTAACACATATACAAACACTCTTTTTGCAGTCGTGTAAAAAGTAAGGCAGTCGATCTAGTTAGGTACTCGTTATTTATAAAGACATACAGCTACGTCTAATTTGTTTTGACCATTAGCCAGTTTAGATGTCCCCACTGCTGGGGCACAGGCCTTCCTTATGGGTGGATTAGGAGGGGCCATATATAACCCACCATGCGTGCCCAATTCGGATTGATGAGTGTTAATGACTGCAAATGCAGCCGCGGATCAACGGCTTAGCCCGGCCACACACGACGGAATCTGAAATATCTGTATATTGATAATGTATGAAAATTTCGTACGGAATAATCACGCATGTGTGTGAAAAGTCCATAGATTTGTATAGATTAGCTGCGTTCGGAATCACGTATGTACGGAATTCCGAAACGGGATTCCGTCTGTGTGTGGCCACTCTTAACGTGCTTTCCGATCCGAAGCACGGAGGAGCTCGAGATAAAGAATTTTTGGTCACTCATTCCATGACCCACTCTTGCTAAAGTCGCCTAACCTCCGTAATCGCTGGGCCATGAGCTGAACCACTGCGTCAACGAGCTCCACATACTTTTTTTGTGATTTTTTGTCAATCACATAATTTACTTTCGTCTATGTGTTATATGTACATTATCGAATTCTGTGTCGCCAGGCGCCGACGCGGGTGCCGAAGGCTGCCTGCGTGCGTTGGAGGAGCAGTTGCGGTCGACGGGCGAGCTGGCGGCGCGGCAGCGGGCGGAGATCGACGCGCTGCGGGAACAGTGCTCCAAGTTGCAAGTGGTGCGTGTAGCACAGCCGTTTTTAATGCCCTTACTGCTAGGGCACAGGCATTTTTGATCATCCATCCCATTACCGACCCTTGCGTAAGTTGCTTAATTATCGCAATCGCTGGGCGAGAGCACTAACCCGCTGAGGTATTGAGCCCCTTGCATGCGTATAGCGCTCCTTATATAACGTGTTACAAAAACCCCTAATGCCCAATATGGTAAATAGTCCCTATTTACAACAACTGTGAAATTGCGAAAAAAAAACAGCTGTTTCATACAAAAATTAATAACGAAAATATCAAAATGTGTGAAACAGTTGTTTTTTTTCTCGATTTTAGAGTTAGTTCTATAGTAAAAGTATAGCCGCGGATCGTGCTCAGTGCCGTGCACTCGGAGTATCCTATGTTCAGCAGTGGACGATGATAGGCTGGTGATGATGATGAAAAGTTGTTCAGTTTGATGTTTCCTATCTACCGTATTCGGCATTAGGGGTTTTTTTGTAACACGTAAAATATTGGTGTCAGCAGGTGGATTTATTGTGTTGTAGGAAGCGTGTGGAGCCCGTGAATCGGCCCGATCGCTGGAGGCGCGGCTGGCAGAGGCAGAGCGCGAGGCGGCAGAAATGCAGGACTTCCTCGCCGCCGAAACAGCCGCCCTCGGGGACTCGCTGAGAGACGCCGACCAGGAGGTCGCCAGGCTCAACGCCGAGCTCGACAAGAGGTGACAGCAATAACAATTGTTTATTTATTTATTTCATATTTATATAGCAGCAGAAATGCAGGACTTTCTCGCCGCAGAGACGGCCGCGCTCGGGGACTCACTGAGAGACGCCGACCAGGAGGTCGCCAGGCTCAACGCCGAGCTCGACAAGAGGTGACAGCAATAACAGCTACTATCTGCCGTCGTAATTAGAAAATAATAAATAAATAAACAATTATTCACATTACATTTATAAAAAACTAGACATAACGTTTGTCAAGCTGCGGGGCGCACCGCTGCTTGCCCGGCGGCGGCAATGAGGAATTATAAAGTTTCGTTTGAGAAGTCGAGGGAAGTTCTAGGCGATGCCGACTGACTTTGTCAAACAAAAAATCAGAAGCGAAAGACCTTTAGGGCCACCTATTTGCCTACGTTTTTCTACTCAAAAAACCTATTAAGGCTGGCCACACACAGACGTAATCCCGTTACGGAATTCCGAACGCAATTTCGACAATGTCTGAAGATTCCGTACGGAAAAATGCCGCATGTGTGTGGCAGGCCCATAGATTTTGTATGCAGTTGCTGCGTTCGGAATCACGTATGTACGGAATTCCGTAACGTGATTCAGTCTGTGTGTGGCCGGCCTTAAGGTGCGAAAATTTTCAAGCTCTCGCGCTCTCGTGGTCAGTAATGGCAAATGTGAACTATATTTTTAGACAATACCTATAGATACATAACTTTAATTCTTCCTAAAATCTAACTGCACGAAGTGAAGGACGATATTTATTTTGAATCGTGTTTTTAAATGTATAGAGCTTATTTTGCTATAACAGTGCGGACCGTACTCACGCGCACGCGGTCGCCGCGCGGTGTCGGTTTTGACGGATGCCGACAAAGGCGCACAAAAGCCCGCCGCGCGGTGTCCGCTTTGACGAATGCCGACAAAGGCGTACAGAAGCCGGCCGAACGCCACTCGCGCGCGTGATGTCGTGTCGTCTTGTACTCTACTTAGTGTTGTCTCACGCTCCGCGCCCTCTCCCCTTTATGGGTCATTTAGTGATCAATTGTTGTCTAATTGCATATCATTTTTATCTTAACCAACAATATGGCTCCGAGAAAAAAATCTCGTCACGAATTTATGGAGTTGTGGATAAAAGATTATCCTGAAATACAGGTAAACTAAAAAAAATGTATTACAGATATATTCTCTCAGAGGTTAAATGGGATTAGGTAGAATTATCAAGTTATTCAAAAATAGACCTTCTGTTGTACTTTGTCTTTGGCTTCGATCATTCGTGCACCCGCGATAACGGGGTATGGTTATTAGCTATGGCTAATATTAAAGAACTATTTTATGCATTGAACACGAGGCTTTAAAGGCCATGGAAACTATTCAAAAATTTCTAACAAAGAGGAGTGTCGTAAAGATAAATGCGATAATTGTTATTACAAAATCTAAAATATGTAACCACTTTTACCACCCCAAGTATATTGCTTTACGGTTATAAAATTTATTATTCTTGTCTCAAACTAATTTATCTACATCTTATCAGAACAAATTTTTTATACTTAAATATCAATAAGTCGATACACTTTTGGTACATTGACTTTTGTACCAAATAAATAAACAATTGTACAATAATAGGTATTCTATGAGAGTACAACTTTATTCACATTTATGATGATCTTGCATAACGCTGCGGATGAATCGCGCACGCACCCGCTAGTTCAAGTGAAGTACATACACAAACAACTTCAAACGAGGGGCATGCCAAAAGTTTTTAGATACTCTTTACTCAATAAGTTGATACTGGCAAGTTATACACCATTATAGGCGCTGGTAACCTTGGGCTGCGCCGGGTAGTAGTTTTGTCTCTGTATTTGTGGTTTTCATATGTCGTTCTCATCGCGCGCGACTCCATGGAGTCGATTCCTCGCCCCGATGGCTCACGCACCCCCTCGCTCACCCGCACCATTCACTCATAGCCGCAAGCACTTTTGCGAGCACACATACGTGTCGCTCCTTTTCGCGTAGTTCCTTTTATTCCACAACGATGTCTAATGTTAAGTGACGATAAAACCGAAAGTGTAAGCGCACTACACCCGGAATCCTCACCACTGAGGAACTGGCATCTTAACTCTAACTGCACAATCATAACAATTTTGAAATTGTTGTTATGGCGTCAGACTTAGGTAAGATTGTGGTAGCTAGCCAGGCGGACTTGAAATAAGCCCTACTACCGCTAAATCGATTTCGACGAAATTTGGAACGAATATAGATGGGACCTTGGGAAAAGGACATAGGCTACTTTTTATCTCACTGCTGGGCACGGGTGTCTGCCCGGACGATATAACCAGTAGCTCTACCATGAGTTGATGCAAACTGTTTCTGCTACAGTAAATAATCGGATAAGTATACTGCTCACAGTCAATGCGAGAGAAAGAGAGAAAACAATAGTACGGTTGCGATAACAGTTTGCATCATCAAGTCATGGTAGGGCCACTTCTGGAGCATAGAATAGATTTATGTAACACCGTATAGAAAGGACACTCCGTCCCGCCCCAGAATCAATTACCTCACCCCACCCCGCGAGTTTGTATGCCGAATTGTATGCTCGTTTAGTCGTGTTTGTCTAATGTCAACTTATTTTGGCATTGAAAGCAATGCGTCGTAACTTTTTAGTCGTGTTTGTCAACTGTCAACTTATTTTGCTATTCAAAGCAATGCGTCGTAACTCTATTTACCAAAAAGTTCGAATTATTAATTGAACGCCGCTTATACAGTACAAGTTGCATGGTAGCCCTAGACTTACACACACAGTTGCGCGTGTACAAAAACGTCATCTGACGTCACGTCATATGTTTATAACGGCGCGGTTGTATGGAGTGTCCGGGGTGTCCGTAGTCCACGCGGGCGTAGCTGCGGGTGGGTAACTAGTAGCAACGATATGTCAAAACAAGTTTAGATGCGTCATGCGCCAACATCATGCAATTTAAAACAGCGACAGGTACTGCAGATACTCACATTGACATATTATGTCGAGAGAGGGACAAAAATGAACGCCACCATACGGAATACTTGTCGTTAGAAAGAGATAAACAGACATCATAAGTTTCGTCTGATACGCTGCATGCTCATTGGCGCGATCATGGGAGTGACAGACGCAATGCTCGCTCTTTGTAAAAATATGGCCGATTAGAGTAATAAAAATACATTTTACGGTTAAATACAGTACTTACGTATGAAATGAAACATTTTTCCGATCTCTGACTGTTGCTGTATAATTTGCACATCGTTTAAAGACGCAGGAAGGCATTTTTGATAAGGATGTCACGGTTTTTTAGTGACTAACTGACGAGAGTGGTGTGTGTTTACGTGTCACGAGCCTGTGTCTGACTAATTGAAAATCGGGCAATTACCTGACTTTCGTCTTGCCATTGTGGAGCGCGGGTAACGTATCTAAACTTGTTTTAACATATCGTTGACTAGTAGTGCATATATTGTTCGGTGCAGGCGCGCGGAGTGCCGGCAGCTGGTGCGCATGTGCGAGCAGCGGCGGCAGGAGGCGCTGGCGGCGGCGGCGCGCGCGCGCTCGGGCGGCGGCGCGGCGCACGCGCTGGACGCGCTGGCGCGCCGCCTGCGCGCGCTCACGCACCAGGTGCGCCACGCCTACGCGCTGCCGCGCGACGCGCTGCAGCCCACCGTCTACCACAACGACGTCTACAGGTCAGCACAAACACTTATACAGGGTCATTTTGCGACCTCTTTACAAAATCAAATATAAGGTCAAGGAAATAATAATTAAATATAATATGAGAAAATTATGTTTCATTTCTTTTTAAATACACAGTTTTCAGACACTTTTTATATCCTAAAAATCTAGGCGCGCACGCTCACCCTCGCGCACGGGACGCAAGCGGGGGAAGGCGGGTGGCGGGAGGGGGCTCGCGCGGGTCGACCGTGCGATGCGCAAACAGTGACAAATTTCAATTTGTGTAGGGAAAAGTTTGGGGTAAAAATGTAAAAAGAAATTTTTTTTTACTTCGTAGATTGATTGTACTGCTGTTATAGAATGACCTGACAAAATTTGAAAAGAGGTCCAAAAATTACAGGTGGATGCTGTATACACAGATTTTTCAAAATGTTTTGACAAAATCTGTCACCATACACTCCTCTCAAAGATATCTAAACTTGGGATCCATGGTGACCTTTACAGGTGGATAAAATCTTATATAGAAAACAGAAGTCAGGCCGTTGTTTATGCTGGATACACTTCCTCTTTTAAGCCTATAAGTTCAGGGGTGCCTCAGGGATCCCATCTGGGACCCCTTCTATTCATTTTATATGTCAACGAGATCACTGATAACTTGCACAATACTAATTCCTTACTCTACGCCGACGACACAAAAATATTTAAAATTATTCGTAATAAAGATGACTGTGTACTGATGCAACAGGACCTCATGAAATTCGAAGTTTTTTGTAAAGAAAACAGTTTATATCTGAACACTGATAAATGCTATACAGTTACGTTTTCTAGAAAATTAAATCCTATTATTTTTGATTATTCCTTAAATGATAGGGTTCTAACCAGAGTTAATGAGATTCGCGATCTGGGTGTGACGCTCGATTCTAAGCTGACTTTCATAAAATGATAAAATGCTTAACAAAGCCTTCAAACAACTTGGATTCATACTCCGTGTTAGCAAACCATTTAAAAACCCTCTTACTTACAAATTATTGTACAACGCATATGTCCGAAGTCACTTAGTGTTTGCTTCAGTTGTCTGGCAACCCACCTTTAATACTCATGCTGATAGAATCGAAAGAGTCCAGCATAAATTTGTCAAGGCTTTAGACTACCGCACAGGTCGAACGTACGTTGATTATGACACATCTGCAAAGCATCACAACATACCCTTGCTCAGACATCGCCGTGATTTCTTTGACGTTACATTTTTATACAAATTAATTAATAACTTAATCGATGCACCAAAGCTCCTACAAAATATAACATTTCGTATCCCGCGTTTGCGGGAAAGATCGTGTAGAAAGAAATATATTTTTTCGTATCCGGCTGCAAAAACCTGTTACGGAAGCAACACTTTCACTAGACGTTCCTGTAGAACCTATGATGATAAGCTGCATGAAGTCGACATCTTTAGCTTGAACCTAAAAACATTTAAAAAAGATACTCTTAAAACTCTATCAACAGATTCAAAAAATGTGTAAATAAAATTATTTAAGCTTATACCACAGAATATAATATGTATAATAGTACAAACGTCTTATACACCCAATAAAATTATTGTTATTATTTTTGGCATACATAAATCTACATAAGTTTAATTTCACGATAACTTTATATCTTTATATGTAATAATCTAGGGAACTATAGGTCTTTAAGTCCATCATGTTCTTTTGAAATGAGTATAAATGTGTGACTGTTTGTTCCTAAATAAAGAGAAAAAAAAATACCCGGATTGCTTTATACCTAGGAAATAAATGTGTTACTTTTGACAACTGGGCCTATTTCATATAGGCACATTACAATTTGTAATTTACTGCGGTAACGTTTATGAAACGGTGCCCTGATATTGGAACATTATGTAACCTGCAGTGTTGGCGGTTCGGGGAAGTTTAATGAAAGTCAGACTGCGATAAAATATCGCTTTATTATAATAGTATACTACACAGGGCTTATACAGTTGAGATGAGTGTGTGTTTAGGTACATGTTAGTACACACACTACAAATCCCGCTATATCTTACTACAACATCCTTACTTCCTTACTAATATTATAAATGCGAAAGTCCGTTTGTTTGTTTGTTACGCCTTCACGTCTTAACTACTGAACCGATCAATCATGAAATTTTGAATACACGTTATCAGGGGTACAGAGAAGGACATAGGGTACCTTTCATCCCGAAAAAATGAATTGTTCCCGAGGGAAAGCAAAAAACTTTCCACGCAGACGAAGTCGCGGGCGGCCGCTAGTATTCCATATTTGTTAAACTTAATATTTTATATGGGGGTTCTCTCCAAACTGCCTCTCTCAATCAATTCTACTTTACAACCAGCGAACTAAAGTCCATTGAAGAGTAGTCGCAAACAAATTCTGCTTAAAAATGCACGAGAGGGCTAAAAAATGACAACTCGCACAGCATTTAATCGGGCCAGCCACGCGTCCGGCGACATACGATAGCGTTATTTACAATTTATTGCAGTTTGTATTTTAAAGTAAAAAAAATCTTAATTCGTCTGTTTGAAAAGTTTTATGCTACACTCGGGAATAATACTTTTTTTCGGGATGAATATTTATTCGTTAAAGTATAGAAAACATCTATGAGTATACAAATTATGGTCGCTATTATGTTATTATCAGTGTTCAGTTGCTTTGTGCCCATTTTTTGCCCCGCCCACTTAGTTTTCATTTTTGTATGGTGCTATTTTTTGAGCGGAATGTTTGTTCCGTAGAATAGGCATGATGAATTTTTTTTTAATTTTATGTTACATAAATTTCCTTTAAAAAAAAGAAACATTGGTAAAATAATTATTTCGCTAGCGTGAAAACTGCCCGAGATATCAGTTTAAAATGCACACAAATTGGACTAACCCGAAAACGCTCCATACTAACGGCTACCCTAGTAGGAAATTTGTTCGGCAGCTATATTAAATATTGTGTTTATCAAAATGGTTTCTTAGACAAATTTGCTATACATTTTACGGATTAATTAAAGGTATTATTTATTTTAATACATTTTATACTTTTTAAATGGACTAGTCCGCCCAACTTTGAAGGGTTATAAAACAAAGGGAACTATATTTTCTATCACCAAAATTTATATTTGTCATCAAGTTGTATCACCTAATAAATAGATCTATCACCACGAAATATTTTCGTTCTCAGATAAACAAAAATTGTTCCCAGGTATGAATTATCAAATTAATGTTAATATATGTGTAAAATAAGAGATCGATAACCAATAAAATTATATTGCATTACATGAATATAAACTTCGTTCTTATAATAACAGTTTTGTTACTTAAATAATAGCTCTGTGCTCAGAATGGTAGATCTGTCACCAAATAAATCGATTATCGATCCCTGACTGCGACTCCTTTTTATTTGATATTTTGTCACCAATACAGTAGTAGCATTTTATTTCGTTCAGATATTAAATTAATAGTATTCGTTACCAATTTAATACATCAATTTATAATTTTAATGAAAAAATGATCAAAGGGGCAGAGACAAATTGGCGCGCTTTAAAAATTGAACAATCCGGCCTCAACGATGGGTAGTAGGTAACTAGGTTCGATCACACGATGCGCGACGCGGGCGGCGTGCGAGAGAGATGCAAGTTTACTTCATTCGCGATTTCACGTTCATTGTTGAAAAATAGGTGCATTTTATTATCGTTGTGGATAATTTGTTGTTTTAGTTAATTTCTTAAATGTTTATTTTTGATTATGGCATCAAGTAGTGGTGAAGGTAATGCAAGTCATTCAAAAAGTTTATCGTCGTTTGTCGAGCAATCATTCGTGGAGAAAGTGCCGATATTGGAGTCTGATGAGGAAGGTACTGACACTGATGAAGGCACCATACCAAAGAAGAAACGGTCGCAAAGCAAGGATTGGATTTTCGTTAAAAAATTTGAAGACAAACACAGTGCTGAGGAGTATATAAAGGCTCAAAAAATTTGGTCTTTTCTACGAACGCATAATGTAGAGGAAGGGAGAAAAAAGTACTTTAGATGTAATAAAGTGGTGCGGAAGGGACCACAGTGTTGCTCAGTTGTATTTACTCATGTACTCATTCTCGGATGAAGTATTGTTGTTTCGGACAGATTCTGATCATGACCACGATTCCAAGACGCTCGCTTGTTATGGGCTTAGTGACAGAGTAAAGGAAGAAATAAACAATGAAATAAAAGACTTTTAACGGATACTAGCGCGGTTTTATTGAAAGTATTAATTACCAAAGTACTTTCAATAAAACCGCGCTAGTATCCGTTAAAAGTCTTTTATTTCATGTCTAGTGAGCGCGTAAGCTTGAGAAGTGAATAAGAAATAAACAAATTATACGACTTACATCTCAAACCAAAAGCCATACTTGCAAATTTGACTAAAATTGATGGTATTAAAGTGCCAAAAATGTCCCAAGTAAGGACGTATTTAATTGACAGACGCCGTTGTAAATACGGACAGCCCACGATCAGCCTAGGCGAATTGGAAGCTTGGCTAAGGTCTCATTCACCAATTCCTGACAACGAACATGAAGTTTATGTTATTGGGTATAAAATGATTGAAGAAACTAGTTCACCACGCTTTAGATTTGTACTATCAACAAAATATTTGCTGCAAAAAGCACGTGACGTAAAAATTATTCATGCTGATGCTACATACAAGTTGGTGTGGCAAGGATTCCCCGTTCTTGTCGTTGGAAGTACAGACAAAAATAAACGATTTCATCCATTCGGGCTTGGGGTTGCCACTAATGAGGAAAAAGAAGACTTTAAGTTGTTGTTCGATGCCATCAAGACTAATATCTTTAACTTGTACTCACAAACCTTCAAACCAGAAGTTCTAGTATGTGACGCAGCGAAAGCAATACAAAATGCATTTATAGAGGTATTTGGTGAAGATGTCACAATTCGAATGTGTTGGGCACATGCTAAAAAAAAAATTCAAGCTCATGTAGAGAAAGATACGCGAAAAAATGTTCACAAAGATTTGTTGACAGATGTGGATTCTCTCCAAGCAGTGACTGATTCAGAAACGTTCGAGTTAGCTTCACAAGCATTCTTGAAGAAATGGGAGGATGAGACAACTTTCATCCAGTATTTTAAGGAGCAATGGCTCATACAAAACCGTAACTGGTATTTGGGGGCTCACATGGGTTCACCAGCGACTAATAATGCACTAGAATCACATAACCGAGTAATCAAAGATGAATACACGCTCCGTGAACGTTTGCCACTGTCTCGTTTTTTGACAGTTGCTTCAGAGTTTGTAAATGGATGGTCGTTAGCTGTCGATGAAGTATTTGCGACATTACCAACTATGACTCTGAAAGACTGGACAGAAGCCTACCAATGGGCTAAGTTGGCTAAAGAAGTAATACTGACGTATAGTGACGATGCTTTTAAACACTACGAAGTACCGGCTGGTAAGGCAAACAAAATACAAAACTTTGAAAATACATGGACTGATTTTGATGAATACAAAGTCCAATAGTTCAGCAAATGGAGAGTGGATCTACCGCACAATATTGATTGGATGCATGGGAAATGCAACTGCCCTGCGTTTTACAAGAAATATATGTGCAAACATATTATCGGATTAGCCATACGCTTAAAGCTGGCCAACCCCCCACCAGAAGCAAAAAATGTGCTTATCGGCCAGAAAAGAAAAAAGGGGGTGCCCTTCGAAATCCAAACCAGCGCTGATTATTCAGTGATTATTGTTTTTTAACAATAAATATTGATTATTTTAACTTTAATTAAGTGTTTTATCTACAATTATGCTAGCCATAAGCCAGCTATTTTAAACCAGCGCTGATTGTTCAGTGGTAATTATTTTAAACAATAAATATTGATTATTTTGACTTTAATTGTTTTATTTACTACTCTGCTAAATTTTTTATTTTAATACTACCAGTGGAAATTTAGAACCTTGGGAGTCTAGTTAAGTAGCAGAATCTTTTGGTTGAAACGATGATGACAACCCTAATTTTTTATTCGAACTTAATGCAATTTTCTAGTAACATAATATGATTTATTGGTGATCTCTTTAAATTAGTTTGCTTAAATACTTATTAGGACACACCTATTATAATACATACAAAAACATTTATTTGGTACTAGACCTTATATCTCAGGATTTTAGGTGATTTATTGTGGAACTGATTTTGCATTGTTTGGTGACTACATTTTGGTGACAGCTCTACTATTTTGAGGACAAACCCTATTATTTAAGAAACACAAAACTAATTAAATTGGTGATAGCTTAAATGATACCCTAAAACAAATAATACGCAATATATAAAACCTAAGAGGTATACAAGCTACTCTAAAAGTTCAATATGTTTACGGTTTTTATTAGTATTTTGTTATTTTATTCATTAGTCGTCATCCCTATTTAGTTCGCTGTTTACAACATTGTTGTTCACGTTGGCAGCCGTAGCGACAGCGGCGAGGCGCCATCCCCCGAGGAGGAGTCCCGCGGCCTGCTCGCCGCAGTGACGCGCGCGCTGCGCTCGCAGCAGGCGGCGCAGCAGCAGGCGGACGACGACCGCTCGCGCCTCTCCGACGACTACGACAACTCCGCCGAGCTGCTCGACTCCGAGACCGAGCCCTGTCTGGTCACCGACCCTGGTATGCTACAACTTGCGTTAACCAATATCTGACTCATCATAATATGTTACGCTATTTTAATCTTTCGCTTCTATTTGCCTCAGAATGTGCTGAAGAGTGGTGGTCGGGCGCGGAAGGCGCGGGCGCCTGGAGCGGCGACGAACTGTCGCCCGAGCGGGAGTCGATCGGAGACGATAGAGGTATAACTAATATTGAGATGGTTTTAAATCAAAACTATTGTGCAGTTTTATTTGATACACTTGTATTTTTATAAGGTTTTGTGGTTTCAGCAAAATAAGTTAAACACTCAATATAAAACAAAGCTGTATTATATGGCCACTGCTTTCGTTTGTGACCTTAATTAGGCTTTGAAAAGTAGTTTTAATTTTGTGTGGAAGTTTTATCATTTTTGTACCGTGCAGAAGCGGAGTCAGCGTCGGCGTCGGAGCACGAGTCGCTGCGCAACCTGTCGGCGGCGATCGCGCAGCGGCAGCGCTCGGAGGCGGAGGACGTGACGCGCGGCGCGCTGCTGGAGCGCGTGCTGGCGCTGGACGCGCGCCTGGCCGCGCTGCTGCGCGCGCTGCACGCCGCCGCGCGCGCGCCCCACGCGCCCGCCGCGCGCCTCGCCATAGCGCTCCGGTACGACACTATACAGTATATGCTGCACGCGCGCCTGGCCGCGCTGCTGCGCGCGCTGCACGCCGCCGCGAGCGCGCCCCACGCGCCCGCCGCGCGCCTCGCCATAGCGCTCCGGTACGACACTATACAGTATATGCTGCACGCGCGCCTGGCCGCGCTGCTGCGCGCGCTGCACGCCGCCGCGCGCGCGCCCCACGCGCCCGCCGCGCGCCTCGCCATAGCGCTCCGGTACGACACTATACAGTATATGCTGCACGCGCGCCTGGCCGCGCTGCTGCGCGCGCTGCACGCCGCCGCGCGCGCGCCCCACGCGCCCGCCGCGCGCCTCGCCATAGCGCTCCGGTACGACACTATACAGTATATGCTGCACGCGCGCCTGGCCGCGCTGCTGCGCGCGCTGCACGCCGCCGCGCGCGCGCCCCACGCGCCCGCCGCGCGCCTCGCCATAGCGCTCCGGTACGACACTATACAGTATATGCTGCACGCGCGCCTGGCCGCGCTGCTGCGCGCGCTGCACGCCGCCGCGCGCGCGCCCCACGCGCCCGCCGCGCGCCTCGCCATAGCGCTCCGGTACGACACTATACAGTATATGCTGCACGCGCGCCTGGCCGCGCTGCTGCGCGCGCTGCACGCCGCCGCGCGCGCGCCCCACGCGCCCGCCGCGCGCCTCGCCATAGCGCTCCGGTACGACACTATACAGTATATGCTGCACGCGCGCCTGGCCGCGCTGCTGCGCGCGCTGCACGCCGCCGCGCGCGCGCCCCACGCGCCCGCCGCGCGCCTCGCCATAGCGCTCCGGTACGACGTATAACTATAGCGTTGCCATTTTGTGCGCAGAAGTAATTTTTGGGGTCTCATTGGCGAGAGACGTGGTGCGGGGCTACTGCAAACATGCGCAGTAATCCCCTCCAATTTCTCTTACCGCTAAACTTACGTGCCGCGGTCTATACGACACCTAATTTGACAATAACGGTGGTCACTGGCAGTTGCCAGTGACCACCGTTATTGTGACAGTGAAGTTTCACTCAAATATTAAAATACACTGTATTGTATCACCAGTAGTACTCTGAAGTTGGTGATCGTGCACATTGTCAGATGCCAGCCAAGACGTCCTAGCCGTGCTCCAGTGCGACATTATGTACACTAAAGCGAACGGCGGTATTTTTCGGTATTCTCAGAAAAAAAAAGTTTCAACAAAATAAACTCATCTTTTCATTTTCCTCTTGATCCAGAGACCAGATAGACGTCACAGAAAAGAATGTGGCGGACGTAGTAGTGAAGAAGCTGGCCGAGCTCGACGCCAGCAAGAACATGATGGAGCAGTACCGACACTCCGTGGAGGTGAGCACGATACATTATAACAGCTGACATATACAAAATATCAGGATATTAATCAATACATGGATATTTCCAGAGAACTAAAATCTATGGAAAAAATTGCACCACGCAAAATTATAACCAAGTGGGCGGGGCTAAAAATTTAGTCATGTAGCACAAAGCGACTGAACACTGGTTGCATAATAGCGCCCATAATCTGTATACTCATAGTCTAGATACTTCGTATACTTAAACGAAAAATGTATACATATTGTACGGTTCATTCACCGCACACCGTTTTTGCATACATCAGCGCGACTCGCGTTATAAATGTTATTGTGTGTTTCTAACTGCGCGCACTCTTTATACTGATTTACCGCGAAACAAATCAGCATCCTAACTTACTACTGTATTTTTACTTATTTTATACTTATCACAAGTTTACGGGAATCAGTGTTTTCATTCAACTTCAACAACTCCGAGTGTATCACAACTACTTCTTACAACAACAACTCTCATGTATGGGCTCACTAGAACACAAACTCAGCAGCTCATACGATACTTAATCTCTGCATCTTTTTACTGCCTTCTTCGTCTTTTACACCATTTGACGACACAGTTGTCATTTCTAATAAACTCCCTTTTCCTTAAAATACAAACTGCAATTACTGTAAAGGACGGTAACGTCTGTCACCGGACGCGTGGCTGGCCACGGGTTGTAGTTTTTTAGCCCCGTGGTGCTATTTTATTAAGCAATATTTGTTTGCAATCACACTTCCATAGATAAGTTCGCTGGATATTTCCAATGCAACATACTTATTGCTTTCCTCTGTTGTAATCTAATAAGTTAATTAGCTTATTCAAAACCGCCTTTCGTGTCAGACTTAAGTTTGCATAAAAAAACCAAATATAAAGATGTGCTTAAGCAATATAAATTGACGCTACAAATAACAGTATAACCACAACAGTTTTATTTCAAACATTACCAAGTTAGTATCGAAATTCGTGAATTTACCCTTATGGTTTCCTGATCGAAATTCGTGAAAAGTTCCTTATGATGTCATGATCGAAATTCGTGAAAAGTTCCTTATGATGTCGTGATCGAAATTCGTGAAAAGACCCCTTATGATTTCCTGATCGAAATTCTTGAAAAAATCCTTATGGTTCCCCTAATAATCGATTAAAGAACAGTATAGTTAGTGCCGTTAACTGATTTAATGTGAAACAGGTGTTTCCACAATTCAGGCCCTGGTTGGCGATCTCGAGTCAAGAATAAAGGCCGCAGGTTAATAAATTGATAGCCATTTTGTTGACGCCTTACCACAGCTTCTAGGTGCACTCGGCCTTATGTTTTCTCCTACTTTTTTATAGCTTAACAATTTTACCTTATTCTCTTAGCATTAATAATAAATAATATTCCAGTAATCAATCAAAATGAAAACTGACCAATCTCCTTTATGCACGGTAGTGTATTATCGCTTATATTAAAAAAAAGTCATGTAAGTGTTTCAAATTAACCTAAATACAGTACAGGGTAATTTTGCGACCTCTTTACAAAATCAAATATTAGTTCAAGTTTCTTTTTAAATTCACAGTTTTAAGCCATTATGTCCAAAAAAATTAGGCACGCACACTCACCCTCGCGCAAGCGACGCGAGTGGGGGAGGCGGGTGGCGGGAGGTGGTTAAAAAAAATTTTTTTACTTCACAAATTGATTGTACTGCTGTTATAGAATGACCTGACAAAATTTGAAAAGAGGTCCAAAAATGACCCTGTATAGTTTAGCGAATCAAAATTAAATGTGTTATTTTAGTCTAAATTCTACTATCTTAGATCATTGATCTGCTTATTGTGTAATCTCAATTGCTTACTAACATTATTTTTATTCTATGTAAGTAGTTTTAATTGGAGAGAACATGGGGCCCGCCAAACGTTAATCCCAGTGCGACACGACGTTCGCACGACTTACACAGTCACAAAGTTTGTACATACAAAACATTGGCACATATCAACACAATTTTATAAATAAAAACCAAAATTTTGCTAAATACGCTTTTTATTATACTTATTCCAGTTTCGTAGCTTTGTTTTTTTTTGTTCCCTTATTAAATTGTTTGGTGTTTTCAGATGCTCAAAAAGCAGCTGGCGCAAACAGGTGAAGAGGACGAATTGGAGTTTATCGAGGAGGTACGTTTGGACTGTCATTGTTATTTCGTATCACAATACATAATCTAAACTAAGGCTCGTATTATAATAGAATCAAACTCAAATCTCTGTTTGAGTACAGTTAGAAAGGGATGGTGCTATCCATCGCATATAGCGCAATCTAACGGTATGCATGCATGAATTTGATTTTAAGTTTGATTATATAATTACAAGCCTAAGTTTATTCCAATTTGTTGTATTTTTTCCAGTATGTAGGGCTGCGTTCCGAAGTTCATAGTGCAGTTTTTTTTGGTTGTTTTTTTAACTCACTTTAAGGTTTTGAACGACCGAAGAACTTTAGATGTCATTAGTAATACAAAGACTTCGTTGTCCAGTTGAAATACGGATAATTTTAACTTACTTAGGTATACACTCAATCAAATCAAATCAGTTTTTGGAGGAGCAACCATAAACTTTTTGAAACTTAAACAACAAAAATATAAAAATACAAAATGATGTTAAATAACATTATCATTTTTTATGTAAACAAATTTCAAAAGCGTTTTTCAACGACCGATTTCGATGGTTAAAAAGTTGCAACGCTCTGACGTTTGGAACGGGAAAGTTGTGTCAACCGAAAGTCACGCACTAATGTTTGGAACGCCGTTAGAGCGTAAAGTTGCACTCGTAGGTTCTGAACGCGCCTTTGTACTGCATGCTTCGCATGTTAAGTATTGCATTGAAAAAGCTCTCTTTATTGGGAGCAAGTTAGAAAAAGACAAATAACCTAATAATGTAATCGACATGTTCCATTAGGGATAAACTTTTATATTAGATCATTCGCCACCGTATTTTTCGGTAGCTCTATCTCTTTTTGCCGCTCATAACCAACATTGCTAGAGCAACAATACCGTTCGGCGACAACCGGTTCGCCGATGCCAAAGAGCGTGGAAGTAGTTCAGGGGCCTATTTCATAAACAATACAATTTGTAATTTACTACGTTAATTCGCATACATTGCGGTGTCTGTGAGTAGTTTACTTTCTAGTTTCAAAATAGCGACGCAATGAACATCGAGCGATCTTTATAATTTTCTATGGTAATGTTTATGAATCAGCCCTCGTATTACAACCTCTTGAAACTTGGGACGGTTTTCTGAATGGCTATCAATGCATCTATTTTATTTGCTATACAGCAAGGAAGAGATGTAACTATAGCAATGAGGATCAGTAACAGGTTTGAATCCTATAGTTTTATTGATATAATATAAACACATATTGATATCTATGAAACCTAGTGAAAGAATTTTTGAAATCCGTTTAGAAATGGTTGAGTTAGAAGGGTTTGAAGGAAATGCCAAGCTCAATGCAATATGTGCTTTATCACGTACGACTTAAGGTTCGCGTCCGTCGCGAATGTCGTCATAGGGACCCCCAAAAAATCAGTGTTTTACCTTTTATTACTTCTCAAGTCTAAGAGATATCGT
Organism: Agriphila tristella; assembly: GCA_928269145.1. Classification (NCBI taxonomy): domain Eukaryota; kingdom Metazoa; phylum Arthropoda; class Insecta; order Lepidoptera; family Crambidae; genus Agriphila; species Agriphila tristella. The sequence goes on from OV743437.1 coordinate 23,687,822, forward strand.
AAAAAAATTTTCACAGTTAATCATGTGGTGGCATTAGCTTTCTTATAAGCAACTAAAAAAATCGTAACTGATCCTCATTCATAAACCTGGGGCCGTACCGGCTAACGCATCGATTATCGAAAAGTCTGCCGAGTTTCAACTTAAAACAGAAAAATAAAAGTAAGGAATTTCATTTTGTACTTTCTGTTGACGTAATTTGGAAGATATCGATGTTCGTGTGACATCATGAATTGGGGTTCGCCATTTTGGCCCAATAGGGAATATGCATCAAATTTTTTTTTAATCTTAATCAAAAGTATAATGCGTGAGAAAATTAATTGTAATATTAAAACTTTTCTCTTGCGTTTTTTTCTCGTGATATAGTTACTTGAAGTTAGCGCGCAGCAGCACCCGCCGAAAACGCTCCATACAAAACGGTGACGTCACACATCACGTTTCAGGTGTGTTTCGGCGCGTTTAATATGGAGTTAGCCAATAATCTTCAATTATCTCCCTAAATTTTGCGTTTAAGTACATATGTGTCATACAAAATATTGTTTCTTATTCGATATTCTATCTGACTGTAAAGTGCATTATATCCGAAAATGAAAAAAAAAATTGTTATTTTTCCCTGATTTCATCGTGTGATAAAACTAAAATAATACATTTTTTTTATTTTTTTTCCTGTTCCATCATGTTTTTATAAGTGTCCGCAGCGATCAAGCTCAAATTCATCAAAATCGGTGACTTATGCATATTCCCTATTGGGGCTCGATTTATGTTTTAATTTGAAACCCGACAGACTTTTCGATAATCGATTCGTTAGCCGGTACGGCCCCTGGCAAGTTTTAAGTCGTTGTGATGGGGATACCCCAGGGGGCTAAAGTCTAATTTAAAAATCTATCGCAATCGCTTTCGTTTGACAGATGGATGTGACACATTGCTGCATTTCTTTGGTAAGTTTTTATTTGTGCCAAAAAGAAGCTTCAATGTGTTACATCCTTGAAAGCGATTGCGATAGATTTTGAAATTAGACAATAGAAAGGCTGGACCCAGTGGTTTTCATGCTCTGGGTATTTTTTTCGAGTGACAAAAAATGAAGCAACGTAAATAATTGGGCTATGATGCTTCGAAAGCTTAACCTTTAAAATATTTCCCAGGAGTTGTCCGCGTGCAGCGAAGACGAGCGGCGCGCCCGCTACGAAGCGCTGGACGCGGCCGTGGCGGCGCTGAGCGGGCACGGCGCGGTGCGTGCGTGGCCGCGCCTGGCCGCGCTGCTACTGCGGCTGGAGAGATTGGCTTTCGCGGCCGCCGCGCCGCCCCCGCCCCCCGCCGCCGACCCCGCCCCCTCCCCCGCGCGCCTGCTGCCCACCGGCGCATGACCACACTACATAGCCCTAACCACACTGAATAACCCTATACCAGTGGTTCCCAATTAATTTTTGTATGTATGTAGGGTACATACATACAAAAATCAATCCAAGAAAGATCTAAAGTCGCATTACTAATCTCCCAGCAAAAATGTAAACAAAGGTGTTGTCAGAGCAAAACAACACAAAAAGAAATAGTATATTGCTAAGTCAAGAGATAAACACACTTACATGGTTTTTCATCACAAACCTAACAAAAATAGATTAGATAAATATTCTGAATCATGAGTTTGGCGTCAAAAAGAGTAATATAATTTAATATTTCATAATAACAGTTTTATAGTAGAAAAGATTTTATGACGCTGTGCACACATCAACTGCAAACCGTACACATCAACCTATGGTCTTTTTATAAAATTTCATATAAATTAGTATTATGAGTAGTAGCTGTAGTAGTAGTAGTAACATTTGTCTTTTGGTATTGGGGGGGAGCAGGCGGTGATGCTACGTATTTTGATAGATTACATACAGGCAATATCTAAGTAAAGTATTCTTATCAGTTCCTTTCAAGAACTTTTAACATCAAAAATTATGATAGGTTATAAAGATAAAATTTCTAATTACCATCCTACTTTAAATTAACCCTGGATGACATTATATTTATAATGACTCAAAATATAATATATAAATTAAAAAGCTTTAAAAGTGACCAAAGGTTTTCAATATCTGAAAATGTCACTATCAGGGTCAGTTTGTCAATTTGACAGTGACGTTTCTTTGTTTACATTTTTGCTGGAAGATTAATAATGCGACTTTAGGCGGCGTCCACAGTGCGAGCCTAGCGCGGTTGCGATGACGGGCGCGAAATACCAAACATATGAAACGCGCCTTTGCGTCCACAGTGAAGTGACTGAGGCGGGAGCCTAGCGCGACGGTCCTGAACGATATCGCACGCGTAGTTTTCGAACGTTCCTATTCGCGCGTTATGGCCACACTTACGGGCCTAGTTAACAGACGATCTAACGCACGAAGGCGGGGATATCAAACCAGTTAGGTCTTGCCGCCCGATAATAACACTTCTGCAAAAATTTGTATCTGTTTTGGTAATTTTCGGTGATATTGTACTTAGGACGTAGTCAAATGTTGATACGGGTATTCGAGTGTACTCAAAGAATTTCATAGGATACAATCTTAATTTTTCATATAAGTTAAAAAATTCACCAAATAAGTATTTCACAATTTTTGTTAATTTAGTACACACCTTCTCTAGAGTTCAACATCTCCCATCTCAGGAGCGGACTGTCTAGTAAAAATAATAAATCCTCGTCCATGGTTTGCGTTGCGACACCTGATATACGTCTTAACAACTCGCGCGTCACTATGGCCAGCACAAGGCGCGTCGCGCCCGCCACAGACCTAAGACACCGCGCGTTCACTGTGGACGACACCTAAAGTTCGCATACCCCTTTTTGCATCTGTTGGATATTGTCAAATTAATCGCATTGTAGACATCGCATTGAAGAATAAACTCGTAACGGAAACCTTAATGCACAGCGCATTGCGACGACATAAGTTGGCGCGCGGTACGAAGAAACTGATATTGACAGTTGTTACGCCTTATTTAAGCCCGCTACATACAGACGGAATTTTGATTCGTAATTCCGAAACGAAATCATTTTGAACACAGCAAATCCATAAAAATCTATGAACCTACCAAATAAATGTGGTAATTTTCCGTTCTTAATCATACATTATATTATTATTATTATTATTCTATTTCGGAATTCCAAATCAGATTCCGTCTGTATTGTGTCAATAATATTAATTTAACAAGGAGATGGTGGCACCATTGCGAACGTCAACGTATAAATTGTCGCACTGTATATCAGTCCTGAGGGCCTAGCCAAAGTAACATTTGCAAATCTTTGTTATCACTTCGCTTTTGAAACATGTATGGGATTGACATAAGGTTTCGTTAACTATCGAATTTTAAAACGTCAAATCCATACATGTTTCGAAGCGAAGCGATAGCGAAAATTTGCAAATGTTACTTTGGCTAGGGGGGCTGAAGGGTCTTGCCAAAGTAGCATTCGCTAATCTTCGTTATCGCTTCGCTTTCGAAACGTGTGGGGTTGACATAAGGTTTCGTTTACAATCGAATTTTAAAACGTCAAATCCATACATGTTTCGAAGCGAAGCGATAGCGAAAATTTGCAAATATTACTTTAGCTAGGGGGGCTGATTCGAGTGTTTTGTCGACTTTATACGTAGTAAAACAGGAATACCCAATCAAAACAATAAATTCCGTTTGACATCTTTTGCACACCATGACTTTTGTCTATTGCTAATTCGAACAAAACTATGCGGCTTCTGTGGTTATGCTGTCTGTAACGTACATGTAGACGAGAACTTATTATCGGATGCGTCAATGACTTACGCGTAGCGACCACACCTGCGAAAGGTACAGCGCCGAACGTTCGATCGCGGAACTTCAGGTTGTTGTATAATTTACGGCTACGTGATTTCGACTGAAGTGCCATGTTACTTCAAAAGCACTGCGAATGTTTAGCGCTGTACTTTCTGCACGCATACAGTTTTCTTTTCGTACTAGAGGTACAGTTTTATATTCGGTTCTTTTCGGAAACATTTTGATCCATTTCGGATTTTGTTTGGGGGAGACTATAGGTTCAAGTTTTGGTTAAAAACCTATCCATTGTATGAAATCTGTCAAATACTACTGAATGCTTGGTTTTGTACAACTATATCTAATAATCCTTGTCATGTTAGGTTAGTTTCGAAATGTATCTAATCTTGTACTAAGGAATGCATGTTTACTATAAATATAGAAATCGAGCACAAAGATGACACTACTCACGGTCACATATTTTTCACTTTTTGAATAGATTCCTTGGACATTTTTTGTGTCAACCCTAATTACGAAGGATATAGGTTTCTCGAAATAACTGATCGCCAGTATAATCTAAACAAACTCGATCGAATTTGAGACTAGTTTGTCTACTAGAAGTTTAAATAAGATACATGAAATGTATATTACCATTTTTCATATACATAAACAAAAATCTTATTATACATTTTCTTGAATAAAATCATAACTTATGTAGCAATATTTTCATGAATATGAATTTCAGATGAATAAATCTATTTACTATTGTCTATTTCATACCAACTGTTGTAGAGCATTAAAAAATTATAATCATGACACGTGACAAATATTTTAAATATAGAAATTAATTGAGCACTCCATAACATTTTGTCCATTACATATATCGAAATACCTAGAGCTGTATTGTTCAATGACTAATTATTTAGCATGGTTACGTAGCTTGTTGCTAACATCCGTCCTGGGAATTCCTCGACAGCTTGCCAGTAGTGACAAATTTACAACTTTAGCTACTTTTAATAATATTTGCTGTAGGCAACATAGCATAGAGCTATATAATACTTAAACACGATTTAGTTTTATTGTGCCGTCACCGACCGACGTGTACTAATGCTCTTAATACAATCATCGCCTCTTTACACCCATTTCGCTGGCGAAGTGAATGTAAGTAATACTAATTGCTACCGCTAATTAAGTTGGTATATGTTCAGTCACGATCACGCAATAATATGCATAATACCTTATATCCATCGATCGATCTTAAAATAAACTGTCCGTAAGAGTAGAACTCAACAAGGTAATAATTCATAAAAAAATATAATTGAACCACGCTGGGTTCTATGGTGTTATAATTTTCTTGCTCGAAACAGTATGATGCTAAAAAAACTAAGCCTAATCGTTGTAGGTACTATGCGCGTCATAAAAGAATGCCAAAAAAGAATAGTACTGTCAAACGGCCGTTTTGATCTTTGTTCCTTTTCTTGCCCATTCCTACCCCCTGAAGTGGAAGCGAAACGCAAACAAAAATGGCCGCTTTGACAGTACTATTCTTATTTGGCTCGCATAGTAGAGTATGATATCGTTGTTTGCTTCGAAGAACAACTGTGAAATGTCTCAAATAGATCGTGCTATCCTAAAACGAAGGTGTTGACTGGGGGCCCTACTGCCTATACCGATAGCAATGCACTCTCTGTTATGTAATATCATATCACAATGACAAGGACGGACAGTGCGTCATAAACTATAGCAATTTGAAAGCAATTTGGGTTAGGCGGTAGGCCTGCTGGCCGTAATACCTCTAAATGGCAATCATGTATATTATTATTCAGGTCTTTAAATGATACGCGATGTATTAATGTATAAAAGGCAACACAAGGCAATCGATAAACAACATGATATTAATGGATGTGGCAGGAAACCATCCATAATCGATGGATCTCAACTAGTTTGGAAAGTACAAAATTAAATAAGTATTTGTTCTTTCCATACCATTGAGCTATGGAGTACCTAGTAAAATAGAGAGGTATGAAGAAAATATAGATTTAGTGAATGAAACGAGATGCTCTCGCTTTCTATTTTTTTTATAATTTAAATTAAGTATAAATTAATATTTTTTCATTCCTTATTGCATTTAAAATTTCCTTGACATTGTCTTTATAAAAGGTTTCTCCTTGAATTGAAAAATCAATGAAAATGTATTCAAGTGCCATGTGCATAAATATTTTTAACAAACATTTTTGGGTGTAAGTATTCTCATTATGCATTCTTACGTATGTACTTTACCAACGGGGTATTTAAAATCTATAACATCATATTCAGAATATGTTTACTATCTAGTCAATATCTATTGTTAATATAACTGGTTTTTCCGCTGGAATAATTCGCCAAGTCAATAAAGTTAAATTCATAATTTACCGAAATTGGTATTGTTGTGGTCAGGTGACATAAAGGATTAAAAATAAGACTAATTAAATTAATTAATTACACGTTTTGTAATAACTAGGGGTCACGAATTGAAAATGTTAGATAGGAAAAAAGGATGTGTAACAGTATGAGACTGATTTATATTTATGTTGAATTGTTGACGGAAATGATGCTGGGAGCGTTGCGCATGTCACTGTTGTATGAAGCTGTATTCAGAATGGAATCCTAGTAAGTGGGATTGGAAAACAAAATACCGATCCCATAAAATTAAATTGTTAGTACAAAACATATAGGTATGAAGCTTATTATAGCCATTAAATTGCTTATGCAGGTGCTAATGAGAATCCATTAATTAACTACACCCGAGTTGATTTTTAGATCATTTTGTTGATGATAAATGTGTTAAAAATCATGTGTTGTAAATAAAATGTATGTAAATAAAAAGTATAGTGATATATTTTTTCTTTTATTTCTGTTCTACTTGTCTGTTCCCCTTCGGGGTCGTGTCTCCCACGGGAGACAAAGGGATGTTGTTAGTTGCCGTAACTCCCCTGAATGGGGGAGACAAAGCCCCTCCATTTATTCAATAGTGGTTTTGTCTCCCTCATGTTAAAAAATGACAGGCTAGTGAACTTCGTTCCTCGTTACTCCAGTCGTGAAACCACCATACCTAGTGACCTTCGATTATCGATTAAAACAAAATGTGATAAGCTAAATATCCGAAATCATATTCCTCCGAATCTTCCATTGAAATAAAGTGTGGTTAAGGTTATGTATGATAGTTGAGTTGAGTTAACAAATTTCTACAAGTTGACTGGGGCTGTTTTTCTAAAATCTGTATATACCAAATGAAGGGTTAGGGCTTGACTTATCCATAGACAACGAAATCTCGATTCTCGGTTTTTTTGACATTGGTTGTTTTTCTAAAAAGCCCTTCAACTAAGATGCTAAAAAAATCGGGATATACACCGTCATTTTGTAGTCGTTTTAATTAACTTAAGGGAGTGCTCTGCTAATGAAAATAATCATTTTTGCCAAAGAAACGTGGGTCGAAAAACGACAAAAAATTTGGACTTTCCCATACAAATACAATGTTTTAGCTGTCTAGTTAGTATGGGAGGACCAACATTTTTTGTCGTTTTTTGACCCATGTTTCTTGGGCAAAAATGTTTAGTTTCATTGGTACAACACACCCTTAAGTTAATTAAAACGACTACAAAATGACGGTGTATAATAGGCGCATAAGATTGCCTTACCTGTGAGAGTGAGACAGATTTAATGGCTGTCGAACGCAAGGTTTTCAGATAGTTTTTGTCCAGCAAAAAGTCGTATTTGACGAGAATGGAATCTCTTTGCTTTTATGTGAGCCTGGTACTTTGAAAATTTGGTCAGAAGCTTTTCTATATTTTTATTATATGTTTATCTGTCAGGTAAGGGGTCCAAACTCAAAAGGGCTGAAAAGTTATCTAGAACCTGTTATTATGGGCCTGTTCTGTTGTTTCTGTAATTTTCTTCTGTTGAATGATTAGAAATTCTCGAATAAACACGTGACTAAATAGTAAGAAACTCATTACGAAGTTTCTCCGGACACTAGCTCCCATGACTCCGCTCCCATGGGATCCACAGATATTTTTTCGCATGGGATCCTCAGATTTATCTGGTACTTTAGATTTATTATTTATTAATAAAATATATATGTTACCCTTCTCTAGGGTTATGCATGGATTTTATATTCATATTCTTAGGTTTATGTATTGTACTTTTCTATAATTTTAATAATTGAATAGTACTAATTATAGGATTAATTAACAATTATTTTAAAAAAAGTACCAGGGTAACATAAATCCAGAGAAGGGTAACTTTTATATATTTTATCTACACTCACAACGTAATGTTCTAAATATGAATAAAAAAAAGATTGTATAAACCATAGATGTGGCAAATCCGATGCTTCGGTATATAACACGTACTTTTTTCATGGATAGATAAAACAAAAAAAAACATAAGTGCAGCATTCTCCTTCGGATTTTAAACAACTGCATTAAAAAAAAACCTTTTTTAATAACACACTTTGAGCCCGGCCACACAGACGGAATCTCGATTCGAAATTCCTAACGAAATATCGATAATGTATGAAAATTCCGTACGGAAAAATCACGCATGTGTATGGTAGGTCCATAGATTTGTATGGATTCCGTACATATGTAATTCCGAACGCAGCTAATCCATACAAATCTATGGACCACACATGTGGGATTTTTCCGTACGGTATCTTTATATATTTTCGAAATTCCGTTTGGAATTCCGTATGCGTGTGGCCGAGCTTACTTTTTAATTTACTAGCGCGTATGGGCTCATTGTAGTATCTATAGTCTGTGGTGCAGTTGCATAAACTACTATAATATCCTGAAGTAAAAAGTAGTGTCGTATGCTAGATAATAATTAAAAGAAAAGTACCAGAGGCCGTATTACAAGCTCTTAAATCCTGGCAGGTTTATAAATTGCTGTAGTGACATCTCTTTCTCGTCGTATAGCAAATATAAGAGATATATTGATAGCCAGTAAGAAAACTGCCTGGAAATAAGAGGTCATAATACGGCCCCTGGTTCATATAAATTTGAGGATCCCATTGGAGTCGAGAGGCGAAAAAAAATCTATTTCATGGGAGAGAAGTCATGGTAGTAGTGTCCGGAAGCTACGAAGTTCAGTGGCCTGTCATTTTTCGAACATTAGGGAGACAAAACCACCATAAGATTATTGAATAAAACGTGTTAAAATGTCTGTCTTAAATTAAGGCTCGTATTACAGAATCAAACTCAAACTCAAATCTTCGCTTGAGTACAGTTAGATAGGGATGGCGCTATATGCGATGAATAGCACCATCCCTTTCTAACTGTACTCAAGCAGCAAGCAGTGCTTGAGTCTCGTCCTATAATACGGACCTAAATCTTTGTCTCCCCCGTTCAGGGGATCTACGGCCACTAGCAACATCCCTTTGTCTCGCCTATGCCCTAGGGGAGACAGCCCTGAAGGGGTAGGTTCCTCATGGATGAAAAAGACTGGATGATGGAGGCTTATTCTCGATGTTGCATGAACTTATTTGATTCCTATGACTGATACTTTAATGTCAACGTAGTGCAGCCATTAAACTTAAAGGCAAGTTCAATATTAATTGGGTTTTTTTACAGCTTGATGTGCTGCTGACTTTACAAAGATAAACTAAACAGTAGGCGTGCTCCATCCGGGTTAATACATAGACAAATGTACTGTCGTGTAGTTATTATTACACACTATACTACATACTACTTGTTGTAAATATAAAAGAAGGCACCTTACAATACAGGGTGCTTGGACTGCTTGGTAATAGTCTTATAAAGCCGAATATAGAGATAAGGACCATCAAACTGAACAACTTTTACTATGGGACCGACTCTGAAATCACGTAAAAAAATCTGCTGTTTCATACGAAATTAATTATGAAAATATCAAAATGTATGAAACAGCAGATTTTTTTCGCGATTCCAGAGTTGGCCCCATAGTAAAAGCACAGAATAAGTAATAGTACTAACGTAAAAGTTGTTCAGTTTGATTATCTCTATCTACCATATTCGGCTTTATAAGGCTGTTACCAAACACCCTGTAGGGACCACCCATAAGGAAGGGTCAAACATTACATATTTTATAAAATGAAAAAAGAAAACTCTTTTGAGACATTTATTTGACATACTCCATAAAGTAATATTACAATTGAATACGCAAAACTGTTAAATACATTGCGCATATGCTTTGAATAATTCATTACTTGTTGGCCTAAAACTAAGAGTTGGATCGCACTTATGATCGCACAATAGCATTCTTGTCACCGATAAATTACATAATGCGCTTGCGTGTGCATAAGTGATATACAACTCTTATATCATATCATAAATAACATTTATTTAGAAAGAATATCTAAAAGAAACATTTTTTTACTAACATACATATGCTCTAAATATTAGATTTGTGATTGACATCCAATACATTATAAAAAATACTGAAATTGCAGATAGCGCATACTTTTAGTACAGTTTATACATGAGAAACATTTAAAACTGTGATAATGTTGCTCAACGAGTAGATAAGACGCTACCAGAACATGATAATATCGGGCCATACTTACTTCTGTGAACAATGCATCACAAATCCATAATTAGTAAAATATATAAATTATGATTGATAATATCACTAGCTGACAAATCCATAAGGGGGCGTCCATTAATCACGTGATGTTTTTTTGGCCAATTTTTAACCCCCCCTCCCCCCTGGTGATGCATGGTGAGGTTTTACGTTAACCCCCCCCCCCCCCCCTCTAAATCACGTGTATTTTTTTTTGGTACAAAGAATCTTAACAATTTTCAGTACGAATATGTCGCGGTGGGCGGGGAAATCGTCCTGGTGACGGTGAGTCAACAATCACACGCAGTTTTCGGTTAAAAGTCACGCGTTCAATGAAATAAAATAATACACGTGATATCTCACTACGCCCCCCCCGTCCCCCCTTGTGATACTTCGTGATTTTTTCAATGACCCCCCCCCCCCCTTTCGAGGCTCACGTGATTAATGGACGACCCCTAATTAGTAGAATATTATATAAATTATGATTGATAATATCACTAGTTAGAAAAAAACATGTTAAATGAAAGTAAACAAATGTTTTAAAATAATTCGGACCCACGTTATCACAGTTTCTGCGCCTTTCATCTAAAATTTGGTCATTAGCTTCGCGCATGCGCACACAGTGCGTCCGAGTATGTCTTATCCATTCGTAGAGTGAATTTATAATTTATGAATTATGTACTAACTTTATTTATTTTAACGACATCTTTCTTTTCAATTTAGTTGTTGAATGCCAAAATGATACATATAGCCTACTTATCCACTTGTCTTATAAATAGTTTTTGACAGTTGTCTTTTAAACATTAATTCGTTATTAAAAAAATATGTTGTCCTATTAAATTGTCATTAATAAATAATAATCTACTTCTTTCGTAATCTGTGTGTATAACTCTTTCTGTCTTATTCAGAGTGCGTCCGCTAAACTAGGGCCAAAGTTAACATGGCGTTAGACTGCGGACTAACGCCATTTTAGCGCAAATCGTATTCAGAGTGACAGTTTAACGTTTAGTCCCACCGTTTAAGGATTAAAAGGTGCATTGTGATTGGTTTACAAGCATTAAACCAGGTTTTGTTAGAACAGTCTTGCACCCCAGTTTTGTGAAACATCTCTGAATAAGACAGCTTATTAAAATATTCATTTTTAAAATATAACAAACGGTTTTCCACTGGAACATCATTTGTTGTATTTTAAAAATGAGTGTTTCAATAAAGAGTTGGGTGAAGTTTGTTTATTAAATAAGACAAGTAAGAATAAACAGACTTATGATAATACATTTAGATAGTACACTTTTACGACTGCAAGCAACTTGCTCTACAAATGTATTATGTATTCGTATGCACAATGCTAGGACAAATCAATTTAAAAACTGTATTCTCCTACGTTTTTACACCCAAAGTAAGTGATTTTCATAGTACCTACACATTATGTTTGATAAAAAATAACATTGATACAATATAGGTTAATAAACTTTATATTCCGAGTGCATTAGGGCCCTAAGTTTCAGAAACATGAGTGCCAAGTGCATCACCAAATTTCACAAATTATCTAACATTAATTGTCTCTTCATTTGTCAAGTGACAAGCCCATTGAAAACCTTTAACCTAAAATATATAAATATATCAGTCAGTGGGCTGTTAGTTATTTATCTATCTAACTAAACTATAATTACGCGACGAAGACCTAGCTCAATCCATTGCGGTCCACCTTCAGACCCCTCTCATAACTTAATCTAGGCAACATAAATCTAAACATTAATTAAATACAGAAACTTATATGCACTTGTTCGATTTCATGATATTTCTTAATATTATACAACATCAATATAATTATCTGATATACAAGTTTTGCGAAATGCATTAGATTTCTTATTATGCGATTGCATGAACAAAGAACTATTAATTCATAGTTAAATACATGAAAAGCATCTACAATATTAAGGAATGAACACCGCACTGTCTAGGTCTGATACCTATATTTGTTTTAAAGAATTGTGATACCCTCTCTGATTATAAATCCTTGTCTGTCAATATTGGCGATGTTTTATATGCGTCACGGCAGAATATCTTAGACATCCTCCGCGGCGCTTCAAAAGGCTAGAATTTATATTTTAATAATTGGGATTTGATAAACAGAAACAATAAATTTGCAGAAACAGCGCCTACACCTTTATGGGTAGTTTTTTTTTCATAAAAAAAACTTCAAAGCTGTTTTTATTTCCGAACATGTAATTTCAATAGATAAACGAAAAATGTCCTACTAATATTATATTACATAATTTCACGTTTGTGTCGAAATATTTAATCCATACAATTACTTGTTTTTGTTTGTGTTTTGACACAGTATTGTCAATTTTAAAAGCCCGGAATGAAAGAAATAATTAACCATTACTATCTTACAGAATATTAACTAAGTACCTATTAATTTAAAGGTTCTTTCTGGTAATCTTAGGCTGCCTGTCCATTGACGAGGAGCGAGAAGGCGGAGCGGAGAAAAAAGGAAACATTAACCAAAAGATTGCATAAAATCTCCTCTCCGCAATCCTATTGGTTAATATTTCCTTGTTTCTCCGCTCCGCCGCTGCCTCACTCCGCGTCAATGGACAGGCAGCCTTACTCTCACTCTTTCCTTTCAACCAACCTAAATTCATACATCTATAAAGTACAAATTGTATCCACTTGACTGTTGTAATAATTCAAGACCGTTTGTCGAACAAGAAATTTTACCACACAACGTAAGTATAAAATATCGTACATTGTCTAGTCAAGTTGTACTATTTCATAAAATGGTGATTCTAGTACAATGTACACCGAAAAAATATTTCGCAGAAATCCTTGTAAAAATTCGGTCATTACTATTATTTATATATATTAATTAGTGAAATTAATCCAAAAGGTGGTTGCATTGATTGTTTTCAACGCTCGCTTACGTGGAATCTGATGAATCAGCTAACTAACGCATTTTTGTTCAAAGTGTTAGATTTAATTTATAAAACACTAAAGTCTCATTGGACTTTAATTCATTACTCCTTTGTCAACTAATTATCCATAATTTATCATCTTTAACATTGCACATATCACATAAGAATGTGTAAACAGTAAATCTGACAGTGAACCAGCATTTAATGTTATATTTTTAATTTTAATAATTAAAAATAAATTACAAACTAATGTTTTAAGATTATCAATCTTACTTATATAGGTAGGTTTAGTATAACTTCAAATGGAGAACAATATTCGACTCATGAAAAAAATTGCTCGACGCTTAGTTCTTATTTCATGTGCTTTATATTGGATGACCAAAAGCAAACAAAACAAGGCTATTTTGTACAAATTTAAAAGACGGGCAAAATACCTTACGCTCCATTTTAACTGTATCTTTATCAAATTATTTTGATAACTAGCAAATAAGATTATCAGTACTACTATTATACAATATATATAATTTTAGTAGTATGTTATTGAGTAGTGTTAAGTCCATTTTCCATGTTATTACAATTTTTTGTAAAGATATTTATAGAGGCGGTTCCCAAAGGAACGGTCAATGTTAGTTTTCAGTGGGTATAAGTATTAACCTACAACAAACCTATTTTTAAATAAATACGGTATGCTACTAGCAATAACTTAAGTGCGTAAGTAAACAGTGTTGACGCCAAGAGAGCGTTTTAAAGTCATTCACAATCATGTACACTAGTCATTACGTGCATCATGTATTTTGACTTTGTTTTAATTTAAATATGAAATTCTTTTTATGTGTCTTGAAATGATTCTTGGCATCCCTAAAATGCCTTTAACAATAGTAAGATCGATGGTGATAGTAATTAAAAGTTTAACACTTGTGTTGACGTTGATAATAAATTTATTTCTTTAAAAATATTGAACTAATTGTCATAATTATGACAAAAAAAAATGATGACCACTGCAAAAGCACATCTTGGAGCGTCTGCGCTAAACTTTCTTAATCGACAGTGACTTAAACTAATCGGCCATCAATACAACTCTCGGAGTTGGAATTTTCTGTTAGATCTTATCTCCTCTCCATAATGTGACTTAAAACATGATCATCGAGGTCGTTTCAGACAATCTGTCGCTGACACATAAATGCGCTTACAATGTACGCAAGAAAACAACAAAATTTATTTACACAATATAGCTTATCACATCTTTAGATTTTTCTTTAGTATTAACAAAGTCGATGTGATCAAAAGTGCCAGAGTACAGCAATACGAGTTGCTTACCGAAAGTTCCTTCTTCTGGTGTAATTGTCCGTCTTAAGTGGACAGGTATAGTCGGTGGTAATCGTTGGCGCCGAACGCGGCGTTACATTTTGGACACTTCCTCTGGCGCGTTTCGTAGCGCGTGCGCAGGCAATCCCAGCAGAACACGTGGAAACACTTCGTCAGCACTGCGTCTTTGCGTTTCACCTGCGATTTAGAACGTTTCATTTAGTGACTAAATGACTAAAGGGGTTCGGGCACTTTGGTCCTTATGACCAATAAACTTGAATCATATATCGATGGATACGTCTTTTCAAGAGGAAAAAAGTTATTATGGGGTCACATTTGGATTTGTTGTCCGATTCGAGATATCGGCTAATAAAGTATGTGTTTTCAATATCTCGGATAGTACAGTCCGCAATGAAAGTCGCTTAACGACGACGTGTCTATAGAATATCAGGACAAGCGCCATACCTATTCGTGCTCTATGAGAAAATACCTTTCTAACGATATACTATTTATATCTATTGGGTCCAGGACCAGAGTCCATATATTTGTGCCCATACCCCTTTTAGTCTCTGCTTCTTGATTTGAAAACTAGCGGCCGCCCGCGACTTCATCCGCGTAGACTCCTTTTCTTTGACCAGGATAAAAAGTAGCCTATATGTCAATACAGGTCCTAATCTGTCTACTTACCAAATTTTATTCAAATCCATCCAGCCACTTAGGCTCTGCTTCCGATTTAGGTTCCTCAGAGCTGAATAGTGCAATGACTGCTATAAACTAATATCTATTCCAACATTTGAAGCTGCTATTAGTGTATCGGATTTACAACGTGTTACAAAAATACCTCTAATGCCAAATATGGTAGATAGGGACCATCAAACTGAACAACTTTTACTAAGGGACCAACACTGAAATCGCGAAAAAAAATCAGACGTTTCATACAAACAATAATTTCGAAAATATCAAAATGTCTGAAACAGCGGATTTATTTTTTTCATAGTTTGATGGTCCATTTCTACCATATTTTGGCATTAGGGGTTGTAGTATGAAAGAGTGGTCACCTTGCAGGAGGGGCAGGTGAGGGTCTCCTTGTACTCGCGGATCTCCTCCAGCAGCACCTCGTCCATGCTGCTGCCCGCCTGCTCCATCTTCTTCATCCTCTCCGCCTTCCGACGCAGCACCGCTAACTCCTCCTGCGATTGGTATAAATTATTAGGTCTGTGGCGGCATCTACCGTACGCCGCACACCAACACACGGTTGCAACAAGATTCATCACCGTGAAGATGTTTGATGATAATAATGATAATAATAATTATACAGGAATTTAAATCTTTTTTTTAGGTTCAGTTTCCCATAACTTAACCTGTAGACGTTAATTTAACAGGGAAAGTAGCGCCGCCGTTTCAATCTTATCTTTCGTTTACCAGACTCTATCATGTGTAAAATTCTTTGTAAAATTCTAAATTTACAAAGAATTACACCACTACTTATAAATTAAAGAAGTTTTATAACTTCTTTAATTTATAAGTAGTGATATAATTCATCATAGTTCTATAGTATTATTTTGCTTAACCTAGGAGGCGCCAACTTTGAGACGTCGTAGTGACAAAAAGTGACTTGATGATCAGTAAACAACGCTAAATCCAACGATACTATTCGTCGGTATAAAACTTTACAATCCTACGGGAATAACCTACTAGTAAGTGAATCGTTTCAAACATTACAACTACATTGAGAATGTTAAACATTACAAATTACTCACATGTAATCTCTTAGTTTTGTACGCCTCGGCTTCTAGTGCACTCGTCTTTTCTGCCACCACCTGCTGCGCTTCTTTCATCTGAGCGTGGTATTTCTCTGCAAATAGGAGAATTGGATGATAGTAATTACGTAATTTATACGTGTTACAACTATGGTAGATAGAGACCATCAAAGTGAACAACTTTCACTATGGGACCAACTCTGAAATCGCGCAAAAAAAAACAGCTGTTTCATACATTTAGATATTTTCGTTATTTATTTTTGTATGTAACATCAGACCTTTTTTTCCAGAGTTACGGCGGAGGGCGTAAGTAGCAATTGTTCGATTCTTTTAGATTTTTGGAAAAATATGACATTATTACGAGGAAACTACTTTTTTATACAGAATTGTGTTTTGTAAAAACAAATTGCGATTTTAGTAGCCGGTGGTATGTTAGTGATAAGCCCTTGAAGAAACGACAGCCTCACCACCCCTCAAGGGGCGCTACTTTTTAAGAGAAAAGCTTTCACAAGCTTAGACCATATTTTTTTTTATTATTCATTTAGAACCTACCACCAGGTGCAGCAGTGGCTAAATGAGGAGAAGAATCCACTCGAGTGGGGGTGGAAGAAGATTAGCGAACACCTGAGACCAATTTACAACAGCACGTCCTGCAACTCCCTAGAAATTAACTTCCCTCATAGTGTGCGCTTGCAAAGACGAATGCGTCCGCAACTGCAGTGTAAAAAGAGTGGTCTAAGCTGCTTACGCATATGCGGTAATTGCTCAGGCCTAGAATGTGATAATAGGGACACGAACATCATATACGAAAATTTAGAAGAGTGTACTATGTTTGAATTGGACTGAATACTGATGACGATTGACGATGAATGATGAAATAAGGTCGCATTTAAAACTCGACATTTTTATTCGGTTTATTACTTCAGAGTGGGTTTCTCCCTACGACAGGTTTATATGGCCTAGGCCTGTGAAAGCCTTTTTTCTCTCCAAAAGTAGCGCCTCTTGAGGGGTGGTGAGGCTGTCGCTTATCACTAACATACCACCAGCCACTAAAATCTAAAATATAAAAAAATAATAGTTTTCTCGTAATAATGTCATATTTTTCTAAAAAAAAAAAAAACGATCAATTGCTACTCTAGAACCGTAACCGTAACTCTAGAACCGTTCACTTTAGCAAGATTGTGCTTAAGACCATTTTTGTTTGCAATTTAATGTAGATTAGTTTTGCCCTTGCCACTTTTGGGCTAAACTGCATAGTTTTCAAAATATTTAAGAAAAACTGATAAAACCCAACTTCTCCCCCCCTCCCCCCCAAACCCGACGCGCAAAATAGTGTAACTTTTTACCAAACAATATGTGGACTGTATAGAACAATTTGGAGCTAGAATGATACTTTTACTTTGGATGTCAAGGTCTGGGCCTAAATGCACCGTACTATTCTTGTTCTATTATTTATGTGTGGTACCTTGATGCTCGATGGCGTAGTGGATAAGCGCATTGGCCTGCGATTGTTGAGGATAAGCAACTTTTGCAAGGGTACCGACCCTTGGGTGTGGGGTGAGTGACCAAAAATGTATTATCTCGAGCTCCTCCGTGTTTTGGAAGGTACGTCAAGCCGTCGGTCCTGCATTTGCAGTAGTTAACACTCACTACTTCGCATGGGGCTCGCATGGTGGGGTAAGTTATGACCCATTCTCCTTATCCACCCATAAGCAAGGCCTGTGCCCCGGCAGTGGGGACAATAAAATGGCTGATGCCAAACCTAGATGCAGCTTGAGGTCCGCGGCGGACTGCGCGGACTCGATGGCCTTCCGCTTGTGCATCTCCATGGCCTGCTGGCGCAGCAGTAGTTCCTTACTGTACTAGTTAGATACCTAGATGCAGCTTGAGGTCCGCGGCGGACTGCGCGGACTCGATGGCCTTCCGCTTGTGCATCTCCATGGCCTGCTGGCGCAGCAGTAGTTCCTTACTGTACTAGTTAGATACCTAGATGCAGCTTGAGGTCCGCGGCGGACTGCGCGGACTCGATGGCCTTCCGCTTGTGCATCTCCATGGCCTGCTGGCGCAGCAGTAGTTCCTTACTGTACTAGTTAGATACCTAGATGCAGCTTGAGGTCCGCGGCGGACTGCGCGGACTCGATGGCCTTCCGCTTGTGCATCTCCATGGCCTGCTGGCGCAGCAGTAGTTCCTTACTGTACTAGTTAGATACCTAGATGCAGCTTGAGGTCCGCGGCGGACTGCGCGGACTCGATGGCCTTCCGCTTGTGCATCTCCATGGCCTGCTGGCGCAGCAGTAGTTCCTTACTGTACTAGTTAGATACCTAGATGCAGCTTGAGGTCCGCGGCGGACTGCGCGGACTCGATGGCCTTCCGCTTGTGCATCTCCATGGCCTGCTGGCGCAGCAGTAGTTCCTTACTGTACTAGTTAGATACCTAGATGCAGCTTGAGGTCCGCGGCGGACTGCGCGGACTCGATGGCCTTCCGCTTGTGCATCTCCATGGCCTGCTGGCGCAGCAGTAGTTCCTTACTGTACTAGTTAGATACCTAGATGCAGCTTGAGGTCCGCGGCGGACTGCGCGGACTCGATGGCCTTCCGCTTGTGCATCTCCATGGCCTGCTGGCGCAGCAGTAGTTCCTTACTGTACTAGTTAGATACCTAGATGCAGCTTGAGGTCCGCGGCGGACTGCGCGGACTCGATGGCCTTCCGCTTGTGCATCTCCATGGCCTGCTGGCGCAGCAGTAGTTCCTTACTGTACTAGTTAGATACCTAGATGCAGCTTGAGGTCCGCGGCGGACTGCGCGGACTCGATGGCCTTCCGCTTGTGCATCTCCATGGCCTGCTGGCGCAGCAGTAGTTCCTTACTGTACTAGTTAGATACCTAGATGCAGCTTGAGGTCCGCGGCGGACTGCGCGGACTCGATGGCCTTCCGCTTGTGCATCTCCATGGCCTGCTGGCGCAGCAGTAGTTCCTTACTGTACTAGTTAGATACCTAGATGCAGCTTGAGGTCCGCGGCGGACTGCGCGGACTCGATGGCCTTCCGCTTGTGCATCTCCATGGCCTGCTGGCGCAGCAGTAGTTCCTTACTGTACTAGTTAGATACCTAGATGCAGCTTGAGGTCCGCGGCGGACTGCGCGGACTCGATGGCCTTCCGCTTGTGCATCTCCATGGCCTGCTGGCGCAGCAGTAGTTCCTTCTCGACGGCCGACAGTGTGGCTTGAAGGAGTCTCTCTTTCTCTTCCAGCCGCCGCGCTACTGCGCCCATTGATTCGATCTGTTGATCGCGAGTCACCACCTGACAAAATCATAATAGTACGTATTGTAATGAACATCACAATCACAGTTTTAAAATCCATGCAGTTGTTAAACGAATGTACTTGCACAGAGCAACGGAGGGGATCTCGCGGGGGGTCGGGCGGCGCGGATCGCGGCCCCCGAACTAGCTGAGTTTGCGCATCCGAATGTTGAGGGCCGATGCAACCGTGTAAAACGCCAACGTGCATTAATACAGTACCTACTTCGCGTGATTCTTTTGGCCGGCTACAGTGACCTCCAGCGGATTTTATTGACTACCTACTGTGATGAACTAGAAAACAATTGAGGTATAATTTTCGTTTATTTGTTGGAAACAATATTTTGGAGAAATTATAGAATTAACTAAATAAATATTACGACCAATCTCATGATTGTATCCCTTAAACTTTTATGATAGTAAAGACTATTCACCCATACACATATACATTAGATTATTAAATTTAACAAAAGAAAACTCAGAAAATCTAAAAATAAAGTGTCACGTAAACATTTGGGAGTGTACAGTAGGTATACATGTACGTATGTAATTACTAATTAGGTACATAGGTACTTGTAAATAAATGATTACATAACAATCATATTTTTTTTTCTTTTTTTACAACAACCCTTGCACATTTGCGACTGATAGCGTAAGTACTTACACAGGCGGCGGCACACGGCGGCGTCGTCCAACAACAAAGGCGTTTAACAACTGTAAGGGTTGTTAAGCTGTGATCACAATAGTATCTTACTTATAAATGTGAAGTTTGTACGTTTGTTACTGAAACACGCAAAAACGGCTAAACGGTCTTGGATCTAATTTGGCACAGATTCTAGCACTTTTTACAGAATTCTACTTGTATAATGGACGTCAGTGTTTTTCACACTTGTTTTTGTAAAAAAAATTATACCGTCGCGGACGTATAAATGCCTAATTCAAACAAACAGGGAAAATGTATGTGGTCAGTTTCTGCTGGAAATGTGTGTGTAGTT
The DNA here is from genome assembly GCA_928269145.1 of Agriphila tristella. Classification (NCBI taxonomy): domain Eukaryota; kingdom Metazoa; phylum Arthropoda; class Insecta; order Lepidoptera; family Crambidae; genus Agriphila; species Agriphila tristella. The sequence continues at coordinate 23,708,425 of OV743437.1, forward strand.
TCGTTGTATGATATTACATTTTTTATTATGTAAAGTGTGTTTTATTTAACCTTAAGTAGAATTTCTTTTTACATAAAGAACAGGTCGCGCAAATGAACTTGACCTAAATTTTAGTACCACGTGACCTGCGCAGTAGCAATTTTAAGTACAAAAAAGTTTAGTGCGCATGCCATATTGTTTTTAACCCCCGAAGCAAAAAGAGAGGGGTGTTATAAGTTTAAGTCGGGAGCGAAAGACTACTCACTTGTTCTTGCAACAGCTGCTTTTCTTCTCTCAGCAGTTTGTGCAGCGAGTTGGCCTTGATCCGCTCGGACATGAGCTTGAAGTTGGCGTCGTCCTTCTCCCGCAGCTGCTGGATGAGGCGCGAGTTCTGCTCCTGCATGTCCTCGAACGCCTGCCCCGTCACCTCCATCTCGTTCAGGAGGGCTTCTTCCTCCTTATATTGATGAATAAAAACAATCAAACTTTTATATAAATCGTGGATAGATATCACCTTAACACATCATCTATAATATAAAAATGAATCGCTGAATGTGTTGCTGAGCGCAAATCTCGAGAGCAGCAGAACCGATTTTGCTAATTCTTTTTTTGTTGTGTTTGTTATTATCAGGAGGTTCTTATGAAAGAAAAAATAAAGAAAATTTCGCGGAAAATTAGAAAATTCAAGAATACTTAAACATCATATAAAATTTAATTTGGACAATATAAACTTTTTTAATGTAACCTTATGATGACGTTTGACATGTCAAAGAGTTTTCCATAGATATAGGAGTTTTCAAAATCATAAACTAAGACAGAACGTCTGACGGATCAGCTATTAAGTTACAAGGACCGATCACACACCCACCAAAATTGGTGGCTCAACCTCCTATTCCCATAAAGGCCTGTACTCCAGCAGTGGGGACATTAAGGCCCCTATTTATAAACCACTCTCAACGTTGAGAGCTATCTTGTTCCTATAAAAAGAGAATCTCAATTAAGATCTAAAGATGGCTCTCATTGTTGAAAGCGGTTTATACGGGCCTTAAAATGCTTGATGAATTAATTCTAAGCGTGCGTCCAGGGCTTTATTTCACCAAAATGGCATTTTGTCATCGACATTCAATTATTTCGGTGAATTTTAAAATTTTTAGGGGCAAATTATGTTGGGCTATTGGGAACGGCCCTAAATCGTATAGTGAAGTACCTGGGATCCAGCGAAGGACCTCGAGAATGCGTGCAGGGGGTCGGCTTGGGGCGCGCGCATGACAGTTGCTTCTGCAGCTCGTACTTCTGCTCTTCAACTGCTTGATCTTATTGAAGATAAGCTATAGGAACGGCGTTAAATCGTGTAGTGAAGTACCTGGGATCCCGCGAAGGGCCTCGAGAATGCGTGCAGCGGGTCGGCGTTGGGCCGCGCGCACGACAGCTGCTTCTGCAGCTCGTACTTCTGCTCTTCCAGCTGCTTGATTTTACGCAACGCGTCTTCGTCCGCTAGTCGCCGCTCGCGTTTACTCTCCTGCCAAACAAATATTATTGAGTAATCTTTTCTAATCTAAAAGCTGATTTTCCAATCCTCAGTTAAAAGATATCTGTCACGTTAATTAGTAACCAAATAAAAATTAGTCATTCAAAAACTATGACAGACAAACGTTTGAAAAACATATTCAATTCGGCGGTATAATGCGCTATCAAACAAAAAGTGTTATCTAGGCATTGAACGGAAATATACAGAATCTAGAATTATGTTGCGAAACATGCGGTTGCTGGTAAGAAACAAGATGGTGGTATGAATGTAAACTTTGTATGTGATCAGTTCATATCATTTATAGTGCACACGACGGCACTTCAGACTACACCTGTTGAACTTGAGATCGTCTTTATGCCATACGTTATAAAAGCTATTTTCGCAGTTCAACTGTTTAACTTGTTGTACTGAGAGCTGTGCTAGCTGATGTTTTCACTATCGAAAACTATCGTTTCTCTTTCACTCGCATTGATGAGCTGTATTTCCGATAGCTTTCGAGGGTCAAAATTTGAAAAATGAAAACACTAACTCGCACTAGGCCCTCTGTTGTGTGAACAAGTATAGCTTCTTAGTTTTAGATTAATAATTGGGTCTCCGAATCTAAATATCATATTGGATTTTACGACATTACTATAAACGTTAGTGATAGAAAGTTCGGAAATAAAGTTTTCGATCAAATGAGACGTCGGAGTAACTAAAAAATCGAAATGATAAAATAGGTCAACTGAAACAGTGGCAAACGTGATTTCGACAAAGTAAAAAAATGCGAAACAAAAATAGTCGAAAAAGATTTCGGTGAATGAAATACTATAAAAAAAAAAGATTTTATGATAGGTAACTAACTTTAGCATAAAAGGCGAGGTCTACATCAAAGATTATTCATTATTTGGAAAAAATGGTTTATCATTATCAAAGGTGGCGAGTACCTGCGCCATCTTGGCCTTCTGCCGGTGGTCCTCGAGCTCCTGGCGCGCCTTGCGGCCGCCATCAGCTGCACCTTGTACACGTGTAGGAGCTGCAGTTTATCATTAACAAAGGTGGCGAGTACCTGCGCCATCTTGGCCTTCTGCCGGTGGTCCTCGAGCTCCTGGCGCGCCTTGCGGCCGCCATCAGCTGCACCTTGTACACGTGTAGGAGCTGCAGTTTATCATTAACAAAGGTGGCGAGTACCTGCGCCATCTTGGCCTTCTGCCGGTGGTCCTCGAGCTCCTGGCGCGCCTTGCGGCCGCCATCAGCTGCACCTTGTACACGTGTAGGAGCTGCAGTTTATCATTAACAAAGGTGGCGAGTACCTGCGCCATCTTGGCCTTCTGCCGGTGGTCCTCGAGCTCCTGGCGCGCCTTGCGGCCGCCATCAGCTGCACCTTGTACACGTGTAGGAGCTGCAGTTTATCATTAACAAAGGTGGCGAGTACCTGCGCCATCTTGGCCTTCTGCCGGTGGTCCTCGAGCTCCTGGCGCGCCTTGCGGCCGCCATCAGCTGCACCTTGTACACGTGTAGGAGCTGCAGTTTATCATTAACAAGGGTGGCGAGTACCTGCGCCATCTTGGCCTTCTGCCGGTGGTCCTCGAGCTCCTGGCGCGCCTTGCGCTCGGCCGCCATCAGCTGCACCTTGTCCCGCTGCTCCTTGCTCACGCCCTTGTACATGTCCAGCAGGAGCTTCAGTTCCTTCTGCTCGTTTACCGCCTTCCTGCAAATCATTCATGATTCATTATAGCATATTTATTAATGACGAGGTTCGTATCATTCATGATTCATTATAGCATATTTATTAATGACGAGGTTCGTTATATTATATCGATATTTACGAAAATTAGCTTTTAACATACAAAAATTGATAGCAAACACATAGAAAATAACAAAATGACAGGTCTACGTCTACACTAGCGCCAAGTTAGCGGTAGTGCGCGGACTGGTGGTCGATTACTGAATCAGCCAAATTATTCTGCCATTGCAATGAGTCGTAATACTGGCTAATTAGAATAGAGCTGTGCTCTGCTGTTCTGTGTTATGTAGACTATCATTAAAATGTGAGGACATTAACAAGGATCACGATGAGACGTGTATCAGACAGTCGTACTTGAGCTGCAGCTTGAGCTCCTTGATGAGCAGCTCCTGCTCCTGCAGCTTGGCGCGCGCGTGCTCCTTGGCGGCCGGCTCGGTGTCCATACTCCTGTAACGTGTATAGTGTCGTACTTGAGCTGCAGCTTGAGCTCCTTGATGAGCAGCTCCTGCTCCTGCAGCTTGGCGCGCGCGTGCTCCTTGGCGGCCGGCTCGGTGTCCATACTCCTGTAACGTGTATAGTGTCGTACTTGAGCTGCAGCTTGAGCTCCTTGATGAGCAGCTCCTGCTCCTGCAGCTTGGCGCGCGCGTGCTCCTTGGCGGCCGGCTCGGTGTCCATACTCCTGTAACGTGTATAGTGTCGTACTTGAGCTGCAGCTTGAGCTCCTTGATGAGCAGCTCCTGCTCCTGCAGCTTGGCGCGCGCGTGCTCCTTGGCGGCCGGCTCGGTGTCCATACTCCTGTAACGTGTATAGTGTCGTACTTGAGCTGCAGCTTGAGCTCCTTGATGAGCAGCTCCTGCTCCTGCAGCTTGGCGCGCGCGTGCTCCTTGGCGGCCGGCTCGGTGTCCATACTCCTGTAACGTGTATAGTGTCGTACTTGAGCTGCAGCTTGAGCTCCTTGATGAGCAGCTCCTGCTCCTGCAGCTTGGCGCGCGCGTGCTCCTTGGCGGCCGGCTCGGTGTCCATACTCCTGTAACGTGTATAGTGTCGTACTTGAGCTGCAGCTTGAGCTCCTTGATGAGCAGCTCCTGCTCCTGCAGCTTGGCGCGCGCGTGCTCCTTGGCGGCCGGCTCGGTGTCCATACTCCTGTAACGTGTATAGTGTCGTACTTGAGCTGCAGCTTGAGCTCCTTGATGAGCAGCTCCTGCTCCTGCAGCTTGGCGCGCGCGTGCTCCTTGGCGGCCGGCTCGGTGTCCATACTCCTGTAACGTGTATAGTGTCGTACTTGAGCTGCAGCTTGAGCTCCTTGATGAGCAGCTCCTGCTCCTGCAGCTTGGCGCGCGCGTGCTCCTTGGCGGCCGGCTCGGTGTCCATACTCCTGTAACGTGTATAGTGTCGTACTTGAGCTGCAGCTTGAGCTCCTTGATGAGCAGCTCCTGCTCCTGCAGCTTGGCGCGCGCGTGCTCCTTGGCGGCCGGCTCGGTGTCCATACTCCTGTAACGTGTATAGTGTCGTACTTGAGCTGCAGCTTGAGCTCCTTGATGAGCAGCTCCTGCTCCTGCAGCTTGGCGCGCGCGTGCTCCTTGGCGGCCGGCTCGGTGTCCATACTCCTGTAACGTGTATAGTGTCGTACTTGAGCTGCAGCTTGAGCTCCTTGATGAGCAGCTCCTGCTCCTGCAGCTTGGCGCGCGCGTGCTCCTTGGCGGCCGGCTCGGTGTCCATACTCCTGTAACGTGTATAGTGTCGTACTTGAGCTGCAGCTTGAGCTCCTTGATGAGCAGCTCCTGCTCCTGCAGCTTGGCGCGCGCGTGCTCCTTGGCGGCCGGCTCGGTGTCCATACTCCTGTAACGTGTATAGTGTCGTACTTGAGCTGCAGCTTGAGCTCCTTGATGAGCAGCTCCTGCTCCTGCAGCTTGGCGCGCGCGTGCTCCTTGGCGGCCGGCTCGGTGTCCATACTCCTGTAACGTGTATAGTGTCGTACTTGAGCTGCAGCTTGAGCTCCTTGATGAGCAGCTCCTGCTCCTGCAGCTTGGCGCGCGCGTGCTCCTTGGCGGCCGGCTCGGTGTCCATACTCCTGTAACGTGTATAGTGTCGTACTTGAGCTGCAGCTTGAGCTCCTTGATGAGCAGCTCCTGCTCCTGCAGCTTGGCGCGCGCGTGCTCCTTGGCGGCCGGCTCGGTGTCCATACTCCTGTAACGTGTATAGTGTCGTACTTGAGCTGCAGCTTGAGCTCCTTGATGAGCAGCTCCTGCTCCTGCAGCTTGGCGCGCGCGTGCTCCTTGGCGGCCGGCTCGGTGTCCATACTCCTGTAACGTGTATAGTGTCGTACTTGAGCTGCAGCTTGAGCTCCTTGATGAGCAGCTCCTGCTCCTGCAGCTTGGCGCGCGCGTGCTCCTTGGCGGCCGGCTCGGTGTCCATACTCCTGTAACGTGTATAGTGTCGTACTTGAGCTGCAGCTTGAGCTCCTTGATGAGCAGCTCCTGCTCCTGCAGCTTGGCGCGCGCGTGCTCCTTGGCGGCCGGCTCGGTGTCCATACTCCTGTAACGTGTATAGTGTCGTACTTGAGCTGCAGCTTGAGCTCCTTGATGAGCAGCTCCTGCTCCTGCAGCTTGGCGCGCGCGTGCTCCTTGGCGGCCGGCTTGGTGTCCGCGCCGACGCCCGCGCCGCCGCCCGCTACGCCGCTAACGCCCTCTTCTCCCTAAAACATTAAAATTACAGCCTTTGATCAACAATACACTACATGACCGGTCAGGGGCCGTACCGGCTAACGCTCTAAACCTCGACAAATCTGCTAGACATCAAATTAAACATATAAATCGAGCCATAATCAAATCAGAAACCCTACCGGCTAACTTACATGGCTATCGTAATCGCTTTTGCTTTTGACAGATGGATGTGATTTATTTGTTTTAATTTGAAGCCCGGCAGACCCGCCGAAGTTCGAAAAGTTAGTCGATACGGCTACAGAGTCTCAAAAACGGCAAAATATAATCGATTCATACTTTATGCAGTGTAGCTAGGCATCCAGCTTAACAATAATCAACATCGCTCGAAGAATTGCTCAGCTGAAATGACAGAGGGCGGGACACATAGCGAGAAGAACCGATGGCCGTTAGGGCGAAAAGGTTCTGGAATGGCGACCGCGCAACGAACGACGCTCCGTAGGTCCCCCGACAAGGTGGACCGACAATCTGGAGAAGGTCGCGGAGCGCCGCTGGATGCGGGCCAAGCAGGACCAAGCGTCGTAGAGATCCTTAGGGGAAGCCTATACCCAACAGTGGGTGTCGTGCGGCTGATATGATGATGTATAGACTATTGTGTAATATTTAAGATTGTTTTATTATTTATGTATGTTAGTCTTTAAGGCATTTATTGTATGGGCGATTGATGCCTGAAATAAATGGTTAAATAAATTAAATAAAATAAAATAAAAATTGGCCCTCACCTCCGGGTCGGGCTCTTCCTTCTTGACGGCGAGCGGTTTCTCGTCGGCGGCCTCCGCGCCCGCGCCGCGCCCCGCCGACTCCTCCATCTCCTTGCGAACCTAAACGTACATTCACTAATGTTACACAGAATTCAGAACCACAACAGACTAATCAATTTCGATCTATTATAAAATTAAAGGCCAAGACATCCAAGGTTCAAAACTAATGGGAAATTTTTGGCCGTTTTATATAGTTATTTAATTTTTTTTATTAGATTTATATAACTTGATGTGCTGCTGATTGGACGAAACAGACAGAGAGTAGAAAACGGAGACGAATGATGCTCATGACCAAGGGCCCTATTTTTGAATCGCTCGGCTGGCGTTGAGTGCTCGTTTCTACTGATTTTCGTTCGACAAATCAACTCAAATGTATGAGCTGTCGAACGAAAATCAGTAGAAACGAGCGCTCGGAGCCAGACGAGCGATTCAAAAATAGGGCCCCAAAGATTATTGGAGAATGTCTGAAAAAATCAAGTTAACTGAATATTTTTTATCGGTAAGAATAAGTTCCCTTGGTAATAGAAAAAAGTTTCAGAATTTTCGGTTGTGTAAAAAAATTAAAAATTTGTCACTTCAACTTTACAAATGTACGAAAGTAACAGCAGAATGGAGATTATACCTTACCCACCACCTGCCTGCCACAACCACAACATGGCATTAAAAAAAGTTTCGACACAAAATGACAAAACTTTTTTATGAATAGGTATATTGAATATTCACAGCTATGATTATAATTTCACAGTAAAAAAAAATACAAACTAAAAAAATAACAAACTGACCTTGTTCAGTTCCTGACTAGTATCCTTATATTTCCGTTTATATCTATGCACTTCTCCTTTCAACTGTTGATTGTGGTTCTGCAGTGACGTGATCAGGTGCCTCATCTCCCTATTTATGGGCCCGGTCTGCTCGTTGGCGGCGAGATTCTGCTCGAACTCTATCCGCAGCATTTCGTACTCTTTCCGCAGCTGACCTAGAACGTCTTCCAGTTGGATCATCTCCGCTCGGAGCGCTTTTTGTCTGCCTAACTCTTCGCTCTGCGGGATAACAAATTACGTGGCGGTGATAAGAAGAATGTAGGTATAACTGCCAGCACGGCACGTAATTTGGCAAGAAAAGAACGAGACAAAAGATGCGGAGTAGCTACAAACACTAAACTCGCCGAGTTTTGTCTCATCTTTGTCTTGCCAAGTTATATGCCGGCACCTAGTACAGTCTATTCCAAATAAGAAGACCCTTTGACAGCTAACTTTTGCAAAGTAAAATATTGCTTATGTTAAAGGAATAAAGATCTACAAAAATTAGAAATTATTCATCATTTTGTGACTCTTTTTTATTTATCTTGGAATATTTTGCCTTGCAGAAATTAGCTGCCAAAAAGGGATTTTCTACTCTTATTTCAAATAGACTGCAATGTGTTATACAATATAGTAAATAAATTGCAGCTATAAATTACTAGTACATAAATTGAATTCATTTACTGTATAGTGTCTTCCTCTGCATAGATTTGTTGTACAATATCGAGAAGTGCTGGAGAAATCAAAGAAACGATAGACAATATTGTGTGTCAGTGGATATTCGTGACCCAAGTTTTACCCCCATCATCGGGATCTGGCACATATGCACGTTCTTGGCGTTCTGCAGTTGCAAGCGTCTCGTTGAGCGTGGTCTTCATCTGCATCGACTATACAAGGTGGATTGTTGAGACGGGACATTAAGGGCAGGTACCTTAAGCGTTATAGTTACTGGAAAACGTTCCAGGGAGACCATCCATAACTTTTTGAGATATTCTGAACTGCATTTACAGATTTTGGAAAAAAAAACCGTTAGCAAAAAAAATGCTAAATACCAAAAAAATTTTTTTATGCCAATCGATCCTATTTCATGTGGGGATCAAAAGACTCTATGGAACCATTTAAGGTATGAGTACTAGAAACGTCAGAAATCGCCAAAAACTTTTCCCATACATTTTGTACGGAAAAACGAAAAATTTACTCGAAATATTTTTTAGTGCCAAACAATCTTATTTCTTACTGTGATCAAAATACTCTTTAAGGCTGACTGAAATTTGAGTACAGAAACTACTTTTTGGATCTAATGTTGTAAACGATTGTGCCTGCGTGTGAAGACGATGTTGTGTGTGACTTACGTAGTTTCTGTACTCAAATTTTAGTTGGCCTTAAAGAGTATTTTGATCACAGTAAGAAATAAGATCATTGGGCACTAAAAAATATTTCAAGTAAATTTTTCGTTTTTCCGTACAAAATGTATGGGAAAAGTTTTTGGCGATTACTGACGTTTCTAGTACTCATACCTTAAATGGTCCTATAGAGTCTTTTGATCCCCAAATGAAATAAGATCGATTGACAAAAAAATTTTTTTTTGGTATTTTAGCATTTTTTTTGCTAACGGTAATTTTTTCCAAAATCTGTAAATGCAGTTCAAAATATCTCAAAAAGTTATGGATGGTCTACCTGGAACGTTTTCCTGTAACTATAACGCTTGGACGAATCAACCACTGGACGCGAAATGACAGCCATATTCGCCTTTACCCCTTAGCCACTTACTGTGACCGATAGCCTCAGTAAACGATATTGCGTTGTCAGTGTGATGCTAGAGCTCGAGGTGAAACAATGGTACAAAAATGGGCAAAATGCTCCGTCTTGTTCAGCTAAAAAAAAAGCGGGCAATCAAGAAATCTTTCTTTTCACGCGTAAGCACAGTTTCAATCTATTATAGTAGCTATTTTTCGTAAAATAAATAAAATTTGGTATATAAACAAAGTAGGGTGACTTAGCTGGTTTGCCGGCCCCCTTTGGTTTTCGGCCATTTCGGAAACATAACCAGGCATCCTTCACGTGCTCAAGGTCGCGCGGATAAGGCTGGCCCCAGACCTACCGGTTCCGTTTCTTTGCTTTGCTGTGCTACCTTGCTTGAAAGACCGCCGGCCAACCAGGGTAATTTTCAATCTATCGCATTTTGGGACTAGACCAAATTGGCAAGATAGCCATTAGCTTGGTTTTATCAAATATCATCGCCTGGATTGCGAAGTAGGAAGCTTTTAGGCGATATGCCACCCTGAACATGGACTCCGATCGTTAAAAATAACTCGATCGCTTATTTATACAAGATGTTTGGTAAAGCCCTATAAAACTGAATATGGTAGATAGGGACCATAATAAAACTGAACAACTTTTACTATGGGACCAAATCTGAACTCGCGAAAAAAATTAACTGTTTCATACATTTTGATAATTTCGTTATTAATTTTTGTATAAAACAGCAGTTTTTTTTTAAAACGAAAACTAAAACTTCTCATCGCACCCCAGACGACGATATTTGATAACACCAAACTAATGGCTATCTTGCCAATGTGGTCAGGTCAAAATATGCGATAGATTGAAAATGAGCCTCTTGGCCGGCGGTCCATGGTAGAACAGCAAAGCAAAGAAATGAAACCGGTAGGTCTGGGGCCAGCCTAAGGGCTTTGACAATTTATTATGTTTAAAAATTATATGGCGAAAATTGAACAGGGTAGGTGTGTCGTTAAAGTAGCAAAAAAATTGTGCATGTGAGTTTTTTAGAAAGTAAATTACAATATTGTTTACGGTTTGATACACATAATTTTTATTAATGACACTCGATTGCAAGAAAGATTTTTATCTTTTTAATGACACTTTAAATCCTAATGTTTCATTAAGATTATTAAGACGGGCCATCAAACCAATTTCACATCGTGTTTACTTTGTATTTTCGCTAAATACGTCGACCGACCAGCCTATCGTCATTATCGGATCCAGAAGATGTTTCTGCAACAGTACTTTTCAAACCAATACAAAACAAAACCTCGATATACCTATAGTCCACTTGGCATCTTTGGAGAGACTGCAGCACCGCCCAGGTTTCAATAGGTACATTAAAGTAAAACTTACTGTTTTATGAGATCAGCCAATAGTGCTTTTTCTTCTGGAGTATAGTTTGCACCTCGTTCACGTTTTTTATTTTCGTTTTGAAACATTTTTACTCACAAAGACAATAATACCAAAATAATAAAAATTTCACATCCAACGAATTTAAAAGAAAAATTTCAGTTGTTAAACCGTACTATGTGTCAAACGCGTTTTTTTGGCAAATTTATATACAAACTTCGAATACTTTTCAAAACAAAATTCAACCATACGGTCATCCCATTCATTTTTTAACTTTATTATTGGCAACAATGTTTAAGGCTCTCATTAGTTAAAGGATTAAATTTTTAGCCTGAAGTAGTTTGATGCAACAAACTAATGAAATCATTATGTTAATGATTTCATTAGCGATAAAGTGGCATTAGCTAAAGAAGATATAAAGTGAAGCTTCTTGCAATGGAGTGTGAGTATGGTAAATTAGTTTTAGTACTGTTATTTTGACTTAAACGAATAAAGTGTTCAGTGTGATACATTTAAATTTGATGGCCGGGTGACTAAATCCATTTTTGGGAGGTCATTTGCTTTTCGGCCGCCTGGCCGAGAACTAATGTATGAGTTTCACAATCCATAATATTTGGCCGGCAATTATGGCCGGAAACCGGCTAAATCACCCTATAATATTGTCATTATTTGACAATGTAATCCCCCCTCACCCCGCAAAAATTGGTTGAACGTGATTTCATACATTTTTCTTACGTTACGTGTCCAGTGGTTAATTCGTCCAAGCTATAACGGTTAAGGTACCTGCCCTTAATGTCCCGTCTCAAAAATCCACCCTGTATACTGATCTGTGACCATAGTCCACTAGCGACACATATTGTCTTACCTCCATCATCTCGATCTGCCTCATGTGCAGGTTCTTGGCGTTCTGCAGCTGCAGCCGCGTCACGTCGAGTGCGGTCTTCATCTGCATCGACTATATACTGGTCTGTGACCATTGACCACCAGCGACAAATGTTGTCTCACCTCCATCATCTCGATCTGCCTCATTTGCAGGTTCTTGGCATTCTGCAGCTGCAGGCTCGTCTCGTCGAGCGCGGTCTTTATCTGCATCGACTGTATACTGGTCTGTGACCATTGATCACCAGCGAAAAATGTTGCCTTACCTCCATCATCTCGATCTGCCTCATGTGCAGGTTCTTGGCGTTCTGCAGCTGCAGGCGCGTCTCGTCGAGCGCGGTCTTCATCTGCATCGACTCGTTGTAAAGCACCGAGAATTGGCTCTGGAGGCACTTGTACTCGGTCGTCTCCACGATCACTGACTCGGGCAGCTGACGTATCTGCGTGAGATTGATGTAGTTAGTACAGATTCCGGCAAACATTTTGACGCTCTTTCGACGGAGTGGGGATAAATTAGCGCATGTACACTTGTGTTGTGAGCTACCAATAACGCGCGCCCCTCTCCCGCCGCCCGCGTATCTCACCGCTACGCATACCCAAAATACGCGTTCTGCACAATCCCCACAGGATTTTAAGATGTTTACCGGCTACAATAAAAGAGTCCGAATAATAAACTAAAAAAATACATTGCGTGTTCTACCACCATTACTTGTTTTATTTTTGAACGATGTTATTTTTAATGTAGTGTAGCATAATAATTTTAATAAATCTTAATTGATCTTTTGTCTGCGCACTAGAAAGAGACAGTATAAGATGCGTCAAAATCACGGATTAAAATAAATTAAGGGTATGAATATGGTTTAAAACCATTTCTTACGTCTATTTAACAAATTTAAACGTGTACAGCTTGCTACTCACATCCATCTTCAGTTTCTCGACCTCCTTGAGCGTGTCCCGGTGTTGTCTATGCAGGCGGTCCAGTTCCGCCAGCCGGTTGTTGGCCAGTTCCCTCTGCTCCTCCAATTCAGCAGCGATGTCCTCCAGCTTGGCGCTGGCGTGCGCGGAGTGCGGGGCGGCGTGATTTAGCAAAGACTCTTAAATGTGTAAAGTTCAATACTCACATCCATCTTGATCTTCTCGACCTCCTTGAGTCTATGCAGGCGGCCTAGTTCCGGCCAGTTTCCTCTGCTTCTCCAACTCAGCACATCTATAAAGCAGGTGTTTAATAAGTAAAGCTCAATACTCACATCCATCTTCAGTTTCTCGACCTCCTTAAGCGTGTCTCGGTGTTGCCTATACAGGCGGTCTAGTTAAGGCCGGTTGTTCGCCATTTCCTTCTGCTTCGCCAACGCAGCATATCTATAAAGCAGGTGTTTAATAAGTAAAGCTCAATACTCACGTCCATCTTCAGTTTCTCGACCTCCTTGAGCGTGTCCCGGTGTTGCCTATGCAGGCGGTCCAGTTCCGCCAGGCGGTTGTTGGCCAGTTCCCTCTGCTCCTCCAGCTCAGCCGCGATGTCCTCCAGCTTGGCGCTGGCGTGCGCGGAGTGCGGCGCAGCGGGCGCGGGCCCGGCGGTCGCGCCCGACTGGTGGTAGCTCTTGAGCTTCTCGATGGCCTCCGCTAGATGGTTCTCTAGTTTATCGTTGCGGGATCGTATCTGGGAAATGATATGGTTTATTTATTTACAGAAGGCTTATAAAAACTAAGAAATTGTATTTTTTGAAAAACTTACAGATATACCAAAAAATATAGTCTGTATACTAAACTCTTGGCCTTATTCGAAAATATATTCATCATTTCTTTATAAAACTAATTTTTTGGTATGTACTCCAACTGCTATAGTACAGAATTTAGCCTACTTTGGCCTAAAATTGTCTGTATGCCTTCTAACTTACGGCTACGGCTAGAGGATTCGACGGCAATAAAACCTTATATTTTTCATTTAAGCAGCATTCCAAGCAAACAACACAAATTAACCCAGCGGGTTTGCGATGGTTTCTTGGAATAAAACTTCTTTTATTTTGAACTAAAAAGATAGACAAGCAACTCTTACTGGGTTGTTTTGGTGATATGCTTCAGTTTTACTGTTACTGAACAAGAATGCATGAACATTCTTCAAGATTGTTTTCTTCATATTTAAAAGAAATGAGTTAATATGTGACTGATGAATATTATTTTCAAACAGTTTTTGCTAAGAAATAATAACTAGGTTTTTACATGAAAGCCAACTATTTGGTCGATGTTAAGAGAGGTTATTTATTTTCATAGTTTGATAGATAAATGTTTTTCAATTTATTGAAATTTAAAGAGATCTTATTCATTCTTGATAAATAATAGCATGTCTTTAACATAAAGATTAAAGAGTGTCAAACTAACCAAACAGTCTGGTAAGGCTTATTTAGACTTAATTTGACTCTAAGTTTGATTAGTTAGAATGATTAGATTAGCTAGGTGTGTATTGTAACGTGCAGGGTCGTGCACAACGCCTGCAGCCGACGGTTATACGGTATAACCAGCTAATAACTCACCTTCAACAGCTCATACTGCAGGTCATCAATCTGGTTCTTAAGCTCGGCGTTCTCAGTGTCGCGGCTGTTGACGGCGTCCTGCAACTGCGCCACGCGGAGCGTCATGGCGTGGTGGCTCTCGTGCAGGGTCGTGCACAACGCCTGTAGACGACGGTTCTCAGCCGTCACTTCCTCGTTAGTGGCACGCACCACTTCGTCTAGGCTCGGAGCTGGACCACCTTCTATTGATGTGAAGGCGAAATGATCTTAAATATTTACAAGGACTCTTGTATTAGCTGTCCTTTCCATATTTGAGACAATTGGACATTTAATGAAAGAAGACGTAAGACGACCTCTGTAGTCTTAAGAAGGCGAAATGATGCTGTATTTATTAGGACTACGAGTCTTGTATTATCTGTCTTTTTCACATTTGAGACAGTTGGACATTTAATGAAAGAAGACAAAGGTCAACCTCCGTGATCATGGTTTGTACATCAGTTTTCAAGGTATCGCAATCTCTGAGGTCCCAGGTTCGATCCCCGATAGGTCAATTTAGAAAACTAACATTTCTATATTGGCTTAGGTCTGGGTGTTTGTTACCACCATTGTATATTTCTATAACACAAGTGCTTTAGCTACTTTGGAATCAGAGCAATGTTTGTGATGTTGTCTAATTTTTTATACCTAGTTTTCACAAGCTCAATACAATAAGGAAAGTTTTGTGAAGGCCAGTAATTATTGATAATTGAAAAAATTGTCATACCAAGCTTTTAAGTGCTTTGTTTGTTGATTTCGGTCGTTAAGTTCGTTAAGCACATCAAGCGACCATTTATTTAGACGTTTTTATGAGGCTGCAAACTCAACAGCTGTTTCTTTGTAGCCAGAAGATATAGACTGAATTAATTCACTATATCTAACCTGAAACAGTATAATCAAAAAACTGACAATATACCTTCTCCTTCGCCCTTGATAGCTCGCCATATCTTGTCATTCCTCTGCTGCAGCCTGTCAAAGGCTTGTAGCACTTTAGCGACCGCTCGTTTGCTGACTTGGACCCGGTTAGCTAATTGAGCATCAAGTTCCTCTTTATCCCAAGTGGAAAGTTGCATCAAAAATGATGTTGTTGCTTCATTTTCATCTATAAAAAAAAAAAATGACAAAGTTCAAGATGGACAAAATAATTCTACCACCTTGTTTGGTGCATATTAGTTTGTTACTCAAAACAAAAACGTTACCTTTATTAACAATCGATAAATTTCATTATGCTTACTTTTATTTTCAGATTCATCAGCTGTCTCTGCATCAAAACGTTGGAGTAGCACCCTTATGTCTTCATTGAGTAAATTCCAGTAACGGTTCACAACGCACAACACAGCATCATCTTGTGTTTGCCTTTTCTCTAATTGTTCTATCCTTGCCCTAAGTTCAGCTTCACATCTGTGTCTTTGTTCTATTCTCTGTGAAAAATATTACAATACAATGAATCCAGTTCTGCAATATACCAATCTTTGTTTAATTTCACACAGGATAATATTTTTGTTAATCAGGAGACTGAAAAATAAACTGGTAACTGTTAATCAAATACTTATCAGAGCTGCGGTTATTTATGTCAAGTCAAAGTCAAATAAGCTTTATTCAAATAAACTTAATTATTAAGTACTTTTGAATCGTCTATATTTTCCTACCACCCGTTCCAGACTTTTATGTTTGAGACAAAATAAAAACAATTATAAAAAATATGTAAAGTTAAGATGCGAAAAATTGTTAATTAGAAGTCTGCCAGGCTTCAAATTAAAACAGATAAATAAGGCCAAAATGGTGAACCCCAATTCATGATGTCACAGTCACACGAACATCGATATCTTTCAAATAACTTTGGCAAATAGTTCAATACCAAATTTCTTACTTCGATTTATCTGTTTCAAGTTGAAGCTCGACAGACCCACCGAAGTTTGAAAAGTTAGCTGGTAGGGTACCATAATGGATTTGGCACTAAAACAAAGAGGTTAGGTTATAACTTTTTAAAGAAATTATATATGTATGCTAAAGTTTGTGACGCAAAGTTGTCACTAAAATAGAAATTTGATCGCTTAATAATTATTGTATTGATCATTCTGTATAAGTAGTAACTCAGATATAAGTTTCAATATGTAGTCGCCCTCAGTCTATCGCCCACTTAGGGGGCGTCCATTAATCACGTGATGTTTTTTTGGCCAATTTTTAACCCCCCCTCCCCCTTGGTGATGCATGGTGAGTAGGGTTTCTGATTTCTCGACCTTTTTCATTTCTCGAGTTTCGGGAATTCTCGAGGCCAAATTCTCGAGTTTTCTCTGGTCTCGAGTCTTTTAATTGAAACTGTTGAAATCTGTTGAAATTCATTAAAAATACTAGTTTTTTTTTAATCAAAGATACTTTTATTGCACCACAATCAATATTTAGAATTTGGTACCTCTTATTGAAACAAAAATCTACTTTTTGTTCGAAAAACGGGAATTTGTATCCCTTTTTTTTTCACCATTTTCAATTTCAAAAAAGTTATGGACCGATTTTCAAAAATTTATTACCATACGATGCCCCTCAAGCTCTTTATCTTTTCACATCACTGCCTTTCGTTTCATAAAATTTGGAAATATAGCCAAATTACACTCCCCAATAAAACGCTGTGATAAACATTTTCAATGAAACTTCTTACATATTAATTTATTAACTCCTAATCAAAATTTAGTAATTAACTTATTGAAACAATTGTCATACTTAAACACGAGTGTGTTTTAAGGACAAGTAATGATAAAAATCTAGAGCTATACAATTTAACAAAGAAAAACATTTTTTTTACGATAACAAAGTGAATAAGTACTCTATTGACGAAGTTAGTACCTGCCTAACTTAACAAACAGTAGACTAATTTTTCAGTCTTATCAGTCAGTCAAATATAACATGGCATAGGTGTACTTATTAGTTTCGTTTGAAATCATTACTTACAAATCAAATCAGTTAAAGTTGACTACTCCTACCTTTGTATTATATCTATCTATAGACGAGTAAGTAATGACAGTGCTGTTTTGTTGAATCAAAGATTAATTTATACTACTAATGAAATAATTAGAAAACTTACTTTTGCTTTCGACAAATGAATGAAAGAGCACGGAGCGCGGGCGATGTTAGTTAACGGCGAAAAATAGTCACGTGTCGCGTATGCCACGATTCAAATTCGAAACTCGAGAATTCTCGAGCTCCGGTCATTTTTTTCTCGTCTCAAATTAAGCCAAATTTCTCGAGTTTTCTCGAGTTCGAGAAAGCTCGAGCAGAAACCCTAATGGTGAGGTTTTATGTAAACCCCCCCCCCCCCCAACCCCCTCTAAATCACGTGTATTTTTTTGGTACAAAATAATCTTATCAATATTCAGTAAGAACATGTCCGTGGTGGGCGGGGAAATCGTCCTGGTAACGGTGAGTCCATCGTTTAAAAGTCACGCGTTCAACAAAAAAAATTAATACACGTGACATCTCATTATACCCCCCATCCCCCCTTGTGATACTTCGTGATTTTTTCAACTACCCTCCCCCCCCACCTTCGAGGCTCACGTGATTAACGAGGGACGACCCCTTAGTATTTCAGTTGTTTTGATACCTCAAATTGGAATTTATTATCGCTTTCATACCCAGTTTTCATTTCACACTCATACCCAGGCAAAAGAAAACAACAGAAAGTACCCAGGTTGAAGAAAAAATAAACTACAATTTGAGCATTGACCCAAATATTTTATTACTGTGTAGTATCTACCAAAAATCTTTCAGATATTGACATTATGTAGTTGAAAAAAGACAAATTAATTTATACAGCCCCCCTAGCACGACCACTGAAATGTGATATAAATAAATATAGCAATTTATCACAATTAACTGAAGTCAACGGATTTTGACAGTTGAGTGTCGATTAAAATCCTATATCACGCAATACATATTGTGTTTCGGTGGTCACGCTGGGGAGCCTGATTGATTTTTAAATAGTAAATTAAAAAAAATGATTTTATGTTTGTTTTGGCTTTTGGATAACAGTGTTAGATATTATTACCCCTATAAATACTTGATGTGTTTAAAATTAAGAACAACTTTAATTAAGTGTATACAATGCTTACAAGATCATAGCCCCGATACTAAAGAAATAACCTAAATTCAGGACACTGAACCAATTTACAATGTTATTTTTGTCATTCAAACGGTTTCCATTTATGTTATTATGGAATTCATACTCCAACTTTAAGGATAAGACCTCAAACTCAGTTTGATACTACCTCAATGTGTGAGAAACAGCTGATTGGTAAAACTAAACTATTTACAATGTGTATAACATGTTCACCTTCCTATGCAAGTAAGGGAAGTGTTATACACATTATAAATAGGTAACTGATGTCACCTGTGCCAGCTTTTTGTTCTGAAACTGAAGAACTTTTATGTCCATCTCTTCGAGAGTGGACACAGGTCCAATGAGATGTGGTTCAAAGTGGACTTTTTTGATGGGCGGCTGGCTACTGCTGCTTCCATTGCCGCCGTCTTCTGCCGTACGCTTCGACATTTTACTATAACATAAAATCAATTACTGTTATTGTGAAAAACATTTGCATTGAATTTATTTGGGTACTTTTGATGCTATTGATTCGAATAACCCAGTCAAATTCAGTAGGCTAGCAAAAGTAACACGACCTTTTGATGACAATGAGTATTTAATTTTTCCGTGTTATTCGTACCTGCCTGCTTGTCAATATTGACACTGGAAAATGGATTTGAACCCCTTTTAATTCTTTCTACAGAAAACATCAACGAAATAGAGATATACAGAAATCATTTTGTTTCCGATTTAAAACAGAAATAAATCATTATTTAAATTAAAAGACAAGAACAAGCAACAGCAAGGAACACCTCACTCAACCAGTTTTTTTTTTATCAAATTAGTGTTGCCATGGACGTGACATGAGGAGTTATTGGCGCCATTTTTCTCTCTTAGGTGCCGGCCAGTGGGTCGACACTTTATCAACTTCATACAAAAAATATTATATGGAATTATGAACGTACTTTGTGCCAACATTAAAATACGAAACAATCCTACCAATGAAAAAAGGTAGTTAATCGTTTTGTCTTATTGTACCAGCCATGACTCGGTAATTTAGCCGCATTATACGTCAAGTTATGTTGTGGTCATGTTGGCCAGCATGTGACGCGCCGCCAAAAATTAAATTTTCCCAGAAGTTTCAGTAAAATTAATTTACGCATTTTAATAAAACAAAATTGTAATAAAAACGTGTTAAAAAGACATAATGGGTGGCAAATGTTTGCAAGAGTGTGAAATTTGTGGTGTCCGAAGAGTGAGAGGGTCGAGTAAGGACATAATTTTGACTAGAATTCCCGCTTGATCCGAGCAGGTAATTTTATTAACTTTTTCTAAGTTTTAAGTTAATTTGAGTAAAAATATTGTTAATAATAGTAGTTATCGGTAAATATATAGGTTTTAAGTGAAATTTCAACGAAATTAGCAATAAATCACGTTATCATTACATTGTCATAGTGCTGTGCTAAAGTTATCGATATTATTTTATTTTAGATGTTGATTATGGGTTGAATACTACCTAGGTACTGTATTTATGACTATCTAGTGGGTAGTTAATAATGTTATATAATTTTTGTTGCAGCCTCCAGCAAAGGACAGAAATTCAGGCCAAACTAAAGTGCTGTTTTAACAGCGAGTCATTCTTGTCACAATAGAAAAAAAATGAACTCGCTGCTGAATAAATTACTTGATTCTTACCTTTCTTTTATTTAAGAAAGTAAGCGATATTCCATTCATGGCATGTCATCAAGACAGAAATTCACGATTTTCATTAGACAAATATGTACTACCTATACATATCATTTAATGTCGACAATTATTACGAGTATAATATTATTATGGATTTTGCTGTCGTGTTGTGTTGGGATTTATCGCCTGCTTTTATTTCCAAAATATGAAATATTATGAGGTTTATGAGTATAGACGCCTGGAAGCATTTTTTATCGATATCGATATCATTTCAAGTTGGTAAAGGTACTTCACTATTCTTTTGACATTTCCCCTGTTTATGTTGGTAGTACGATTCTATTTATTAGGTTGGTAGAAACTACGTTCATAAATTGTGAAGTGCCTACTCTTAAAACGTAGTGATTACTTGCTCAGTGGTGCCGGCTACACGTCGTGGTAAATGCCGTGATTCATCACCCAGAGTACATTTTAAGCATGGAAAGTAAAATATTGAACATTCCATACAAATTACTTTCCATGGTTAAAATTTACTCTATGGCGATGGATCACGATAAAGGTCCAAACAAATTATCGGACGCGGCTTATGGACGCGGCTTACTGCCGCGGCTGATAAGTGTGCACACTCTCATAACATCCTGCGTGCCAGATAGCTATCGGACGTCCGATGACGTCATATTAGTCTATGGTTACGTCCGCGACCTACTACATCCGATAGTTTGCACACCTCAGATCAGCCGCGGCAGTAAGCCGCGTCCGATAATTTGTTTGGACCTTCATGCCTCGATTACATACGCCCATAGATGTAGCATATCCCTTCGGTATAAACCAGATTGAGCTCTTCGCCCCAAAACGAGCTGACAGAGAGGTCAAGTAGATAACTGTATCTCTTTCTTCATTAGGGTGACCAAACTGTATGGTTGGTCGGAGACATACTTATTACTTTAAAATGTTTGATATAAATTTAAGTACTTAGGTAGTTCTATATTTACAATTAATACTTTTGCCACGTTTTTATAAGGTTGCTTGCTCGTTTGTTTGTGTTTTCGTTAGTTTGTTTGAGCAAAAATTTTGCGAACGATTTTATACTAACTTCTCGATGAACTAGAGACTTGAAACTTTGAACACAGGTCAGAACTATAAAGTAATGTAATATTATGGTATCATTGAGCTGATCTGACGATGGAGCCAGAAGAATGGCACAAGAACACTATGATGAAACCATAAAACCCCATCGTGTTTGGGCTCGTTAGAATCGTCTTGGCAAGTACTCTGTTGGGGAATAATATCCAAGAGGCTGATGAAGGAGCAGGAAGAAGGCCATTGGAACTTTGTAATAAAATCATGCAACCCCATCGAGTTTGAGCTCGATTGATTCGTTTTGACGAGTCAATCGAGAGTATACTTTTAGTTTTAACTCGTTAACTGAAAAGCAGAAAATAATAATTTACTAAAAATAAATCTTCACGTTTTTTTATCACGTTTTATTAGGTTGCTTTCTTGTTTTTATTTATAAATATGTTTAATCAACCAATATCTACAAAAATTCAAGTGTAAATAATAACATAACTATAATAGTAGTTTATGAAACTGACACATAAAGAGGGGTATTAAAACACGAGTGTGTGTTTAAAAACCGAGCCGTAGGTGAGGTTTTTAATAGTATTACACGAGTGTTTTAATACCTAGTTATGTGCAGTTTCATACACTACTTTATCTACACTCATACATTTGGGACTGAACCTACTAAATAAGAGATCAACGTTAGAAAAGAGAGAGAGACTTTGTTTGTATTAGCTATGTACCTACCTTGTAATAAGTCAATTCCTTAGCTGCATCTAAACTAAAATATCGGGCACTTTAAATTTTTTTTCACATTTTAAAGCAAGAATAATAAAAACCTACAAAATTCAGTAAGTATAACAAAATGTAAAAATTGAAATCAAAACTTTATCGGAAATGCTTGGCGCGCATTCCATTAGAAAAAAAAAATTGATCAGTGCATTTCATCAAACTAATCGCACTAAAGTCATCGATTACCATAGAGTACATTTTAATCATGAAAAATATGTGGGAAAATATCGTTGTTTTTTTTTAATGTTACGGCACTGCCTTCTTTTTGGATTTGCCCTGTATCGTAATGAGAAAAAAAGTTATTTTATGATGCAGTTGACTGCATCGTAATGAGTTTATTTTTTAATTTTACCTATCCACGAAAATAAAGTACGTATTTATATTACCTTTCTTGAATTCATATTTGGAACATTACGTTGTGAGTGTAGATAAAGTTTATTCCAATTTTGATAAAAATACAATGTGCGTGTATTCCGGAAATGAAATCAATGTTGGAAAAACAAGTGAAGGTAGGAAAACATTGTCTAGTGATCTGTAGTTAAAAAACAATGCAAACGATATTCGACTTTATTGACGTTTAAAATTCGGTTGCTTTCTACCATAATTATTCTCTTTCATTAAAAACTGTTATTTTGGTAAATATATCAATAAGGTCTAAAATACTTGCACCAATTTTTTACTAGTGAAATTAAAAAATGGGTGCAAGCGATTTTCAACGACACAATGTTAAAAATAAAAAAAAACAAGATGGTGGCCAACCTTTTTTGTTTTTGGCTTGATTTCGATGAAAGTCAGTTTTTAGTAATATTTTGACAAAAAATAACAACGAAATGTTGAAAATATAAAAAAAATCAAAATGGCGGCCTACTTTTTTGTTTATAGGCCGATTTCGATAAAACTCGGTTTTTGGTCCTATTTTGTCAAGAAAATAACAACGCAATATTGAAAATATTAAGAAATCCAAGATGGCGGCTAAAATTTTTTTTGTGAGCCGATTTCGATGAAACTCGGTTTTTGGTACTATTTTAACAAGAAAATAACAACACAATTTTTTAAATACTAAAAATCCAAGATGGCGGTCAACTTTTTTGTTTTTGGGCCGATTTCGATTAAACTCGGTTTTTGGTCCTATTTTGACAAGAAAATAACAACGCAATATTGAAAATATTAAGAAATCCAAGATGGCGGTGTGGGCCGATTTCGATGAGACTCGGTTTTTGGTACTATATTAACAAGAAAATAACAACACTATTTTCCAATACTAAAAATCCAAGATGGCGGTTAACTTTTTGTTTTTGGGCCGATTTCGATTAAACTCGGATTTTGGTCCTATCTTGACAAGAAAATAACAACGCAATATTGAAAATATTAAGAAATCCAAGATGGCGGCCAACATTTTTTTTGTGGGCCGATTTCGATGAAACTAAGTTTTTGGTACAATATTAACAAGAAAATAACAACACAATTTTTTAAATACTAAAAATCCAAGATGGCGGTCAACTTTTTTGTTTTTGGTAAAACTCGGTTTTTGGTCCTATTTTGACAAGAAAAATATTCAAAAATTCAAGATGACGGCCAACGTTTTTGCTATTGGGCCGATTTCGATTAAACTCGGTTGTTGGTACTATTTTGACAAGAAAATAACAAGGCAATGTTAAAAATATAAAAAATTCCAAGATGGTGGCCTATTTTTTTGTTCGTGGTCCGATTTTAATAAAACTTGGGTTTTGGTACTAACTACTTAAAAAGTAACAATAATCATCATCATCTAAATCGAAAAATTGAGAAATCGGCCCATAAATAAAAGAGTTGGCTGGTATATTGATTTTATTATTATTTTCAACATTTCGTTGTTCTTTTTTCGTCAAAGTAGTAACAAAACCGAGTTTCTTTGAAATCGGCCCATAAACAAAAAAGTTGGCCGCCATCTTGGATTTTTATATTTGAAAAATTGTGTTGTCATTTTCTTGTCAACATAGTAGCGAAAACTGAGTTTCATCGAAATCGGCCCACAAACAAAAAAGATGGTCGCCATCTTGGATTTTTATTATTTGAAAAATTGAGTTGTTATTTTCTTGCCAAAATAGTACCAAAAACCGAGTTTCATCGAAATCAGGCCAAAAACAAAAAAGTTGGCCCCCATCTTGAATTTTTGGTACGCACTCAAATGGTAGTGGTGGCGGTAATGCAATGTAAATTATTGACAAACCATGCTTGATCATCTAGGGGTTACTTATAATGTGATATAGGTGCCGGCATAAATAACTTGGTAAAACAAAGATGAGACAAAAGATGCACCGAGTTTAGTGTTTGTAGCTGCTGCGCATCTTTTGTCTTGCCAAATTACGTGCCCGTAATAAGCCTCGATTACATACGCCGACTTAGCTTCCTTACTGGGGATCCAATCTAGGAACCCAAATTGGATGTAGCGATCACACTATGCCCCAATTAGGACATGATTTCACTGATTAGGGTTGTCACCAGTACTTGACAATAACATTATTGTACATAGATTAAACAATGAGTTTTCACTATTAACGGAAATGTAAAGGTAGGTTTTGATGAGTACTCTGATAGGAAATGGTTTGATGATGAAGCCGGACGGAAAAAGGCCACTAGAACTCTGTAATAAAAAAGATGGCGGTCAACTTTATTGTTTGTGGGGCGATTTCAATGAAACAGGGTTTTGTTACTATTTTGACAAAAAATAACAACGAAATGTTGAAAATATTAAAAATCTAAGATGGCGGTCAACTTTTTTGTTTTTGGGCCGATTTCGATAAAACTCGGTTTTTGGTCCTATTCTGTCAAGAAAATAACAACGCAATATTGAAAATATTAAGAAATCCAAGATGGCGGCCAAATTTTTTTTTGTGGGCCGATTTCGATGAAACTCGGTTTTTGGTACTATTTTAACAAGAAAATAACAACACAATTTTTTAAATACTAAAAATCCAAGATGGCGGTCAACTTTTTTGGTTTTGGGCCGATTTCGATTAAACTCGGTTTTTGTTCCTATTTTGACAAGAAAATAACAACGCAATATTGAAAATATTAAGAAATCCAAGATGGCGGCCAACATTTTTTTTGTGGGCTGATTTCGATGAAACTCGGTTTTTGGTACTATTTTAACAAGAAAATAACAACATAATTTTTTAAATACTAAAAATCCAAGATGGCGGTCAACTTTTTTGTTTTTGGGCCGATTTTGATAAAACTCGGTTTTCGGTCCTATTTTGACAAGAAAATAACAACGCAATGTTAAAAATATTCAAAAATTCAAGATGACGGCCAACGTTTTTGCTATTGGGCCGATTTCGATTAAACTCGGTTGTTGGTACTATTTTGACAAGAAAATAACAAGGCAATGTTAAAAATATTAAAAATCCAAGATGGTGGCCTATTTTTTTGTTCGCGGTCCGATTTTAATAAAACTTGGGTTTTGGTACTAACTACTTAAAAAGTAACAATAATCATCATCATCGAAATCGAAAAATTGAGAAATCGGCCCATAAATAAAAGAGTTGGCTGGTATATTGATTTTATTATTATTTTCAACATTTCGTTGTTATTTTTTCGTCAAAGTAGTAACAAAACCGAGTTTCTTTGAAATCGGCCCATAAACAAAAAAGTAGGCCGCCATCTTGGATTTTTATATTTGAAAAATTGTGTTGTCATTGTCTTGTCAACATAGTAGCGAAAACTGAGTTTCATCGAAATCGGCCCACAAACAAAAAAGATGGTCGCCATCTTGGATTTTTAGTATTTGAAAAATTGTGTTGTTAATTTCTTGTCAAAATAGTAGCAAAAACTGAGTTTCATAGAAATCAGCCCGCAAACAAAAAAGATGGCCGCCATCTTGGATTTTTATTATTTGAAAAATTTCGTTGTTATTTTCTTGCCAAAATAGTACCAAAAACCGAGTTTCATCGAAATCAGGCCAAAAACAAAAAAGTTGGCCCCATCTTGAATTTTTGGTACGCACTCAAATGGTAGTGGTGGTGGTAATGCAATGTAAATTATTGACAAGCCATGCTTGATCATCTAGGGGTTACTTATAATGTGATATAGGTACCGGCATAAATAACTTGGTAAAACAAAGATGAGACAAAAGATGCACCGAGTTTAGTGTTTGTGGCTGCTGCGCATCTTTTGTCTTGCCAAATTACGTGCCCGTAATAATACACCCGCAGAAATGCAAACTAAAGAAAAAAATATGACTGAAGACTTGGCTGCATGATCAAAGTTTCATTTGCCTTACCTATATAGCCTTGGCTAGGGAGGCAACCCTTAAATTCCCCAACTAGGATCCAATTCGGGGCATCGTTTCCAATCTGAAATTGGATCCCCAGTAAGGAAGCTAAATCGGCGTATGTAATTGAGGCTATAATACACCCGCAGAAATGCAAACTAAAGAAAAAAATATGACTGAAGACTTGGCTGCATGATCAAAGTTTCATTTGCCTTACCTATATAGCCTTGGCTAGGGAGGCAACCCTTAAATTCCCCAACTAGGATCCAATTCGGGGCATCATTTCCAATCTGAAATTGGATCCCCAGTAAGGAAGCTAAATCGGCGTATGTAATTGAAGCTTACCACGCGTCTAGCCGGCGCCATAGTGGATATTGTGTCTGAAGGTCGAAACAAATTATCGGACGCGGCTTTTGGACGCGGCTTACTGCCGCGGCTGATATGTATCTGGGACTATGAAAATACACTGAGGTGTACAAACTATCGGACGTAAGTCGCGGACGTACAGTTTGACCATAAAGAGTTGATATTAAATAAAATGGAACTAAAATTTTTCAGTACAAAATTTAGTAAGTGTTGCCAATTTATTCGTGATTTTGACGTGTTTACATAGAAAGTGGCGCCCTCAATTTTGTCAACTCTTTATGGTCAAGCTGTAACCATAGACTAATATGACGTCATCGGACGTCCGATAGCTATCTGGCACGCAGGATGTTATTAGGGCGGGTCCTAAGCACATATTTTGCTCTACACAATCAACAAAAACATCTACACAAAACATGTTTCGTGAAACATGTTTCTCTACACACGCCGTCCACAGCGATTACGTGGTTTGTGTAGACAAAACTTCAGTGTTGCCAATTTAGCATTTTATGTTAGCCTATTATTATCCCCGTCAATTGGTAATGCACTGGAACTTTGTCACATTAACATCCACGTTGACGTGATTCGCAACTAAAAATGTCATGAAACAAGAAAATTCTAAGTAATCTAATATTTTAATTATTGAATTATTATTTTCAATAAGATAGGGTATATACAAATTTTACAATTGTTTTTTTTACAATCATGGCCGCCAGGCGCATTACCAATTGACGGGGATAGTACTCATCATGACTCGAAAATGTATGAAATAAATTTATAAGTGACCAAAGGTTTAGGTATATCTGAAAATGTAACTATCAAGGTCAGTTTGACAGTGAAATTTTTTTGTTTCCATTTTTGCTAAGAGATTTAGGTAGAGCTTGTTTTTTTCTTTGGTTTATTTTACTTGACGCATCCATCTGGAAAACATGTCTAGTTTTGCCTTTGAATAGAATGTTAATAAAATAGGTACAATTAGGATACTGATTCTCAAAACAGGTTTCATTAATTTATCATCACAATAAATGTAAAATTGTACCTATTTTATTAACATTCAATTCGAAGGCAAAACTAGACATGTTTTCCGGATGGATGCGTCAAGTAAAATAAACCAAAGAAAAAAAAACACGCTCTACCTAAAGCCTCGATTACATATGCCGATTTAGCCTCCTTGCTAGGAACCAATTAGAGTAGCCACCCGTATAAATAAGTTCAATTTTAACAGTAAATTTGCACAATAAACGGAAAAGTCAACATTTTTTATGATTTATTATTTTTTATTCTCATCTACAATCTTAAACAATGTTTACTTTTCCGTTAAAGTGTTAATTCAATTTTAAAATCGATGTTATTGTACAATATTTTATTATATAGTACGGGTGGCAACCCGAAATTGGTTCCTAGCTAGGAAGCTAAATTGGCGTATCGTCGGCGAAGAGTGAAAACCTCGTTAATGTCCTTTTTATCTAGAACATTTTTTTGCAGTTTTTGACAGAAAACCTCTTATCTCACGACTCTACCTAACTCATATGTCGCAAGTCAATAAAACAAATTAAAGTTATATTATTTCAGTTTTTTATTTTTAATATCATTAATTCACACCATTAGTTTGTTAATTACTCACATCTATATAAAAAAATCATTTTCTTCTTTATTTGATTATTATTATTCATAAAAACATAAAATGTAATGCAATTACTACTTATTTATGGGGTCTCATCTTTCATCATTTCTTTTTATTTTAGTAATATTCAACAACAAGGAAGTCGTCGCGTTGCCTTTATCAAGTTACATAATTCACTGTTAAATAATAAACATTAAAAGAAATTCACAAATCTTAAATTTCTCACATCAAACTTATCTAAATACACTAAACAATTTTGAAAAAGCTGATCACGTAGGAACTTTTTATGAATTGCTTTATTTGACATTACAGACGCTATAAAACAGCTCCCAAACTGTCTAACGGTGTGTCGTGGTACGCTTCGTCCATACATAAAAAATGGTGAACGGTTTAAGAGCGTGTATTAAAGCAGGCCCTCCGCAGGCCTGCTAAATCGAGGTCATGGTACGAAAAAGTAATGCCATTCAGTATAAAGGTCCGAACAAATTATCGGACGCGGCTTATGGACGCGGCTTACTGCCGCGGCTGATAAGTGTGCACGCTCTCATAACATCCTGCGTGCCAGATAGCTATCGGACGTCCGATGACGTCATATTAGTCTATGGTTACGTCCGCGACCTACTACATCCGATAGTTTGCACACCTCAGATCAGCCGCGGCAGTAAGCCGCGTCCGATAATTTGTTCGGACCTTGAGTCCTGCTATAAGAGCTCATAGTAAGGCCCCAGGGGTCTTTTTCATAAAATAATAAAAAAAGTACAGTAATTTACTATAGTATTATGTTTTATAATTTATAATTATAAGGCCTTTCATTTCTTCAAAGACACCATCAATCTAGGCTGCATTCCGAATCACACTAAAATCGATGATAGCGCACTAAAATGCGTTCCGAGTCGGCGATTTTGTATGGGTTTGACAGATAACGTGAGCGCTGACATCTATTTTATCGTGATTCGGAATATAGCCCTAGGATGAGTACTTTTCGAGATTATGCTGTTTTAAGTTTGACAGATGACAGCTGTCAAACTTAACCAATGTCTTCATCAATAAGATCTTCATCGTTTTTTTTAACTAGTGAAGTTAAAAAAAATAGGTGCAAGTGATTTTCGACTTTATGTCTAGCTTAGCATTCGGATATTATGGCCTTGGCATGGCACATGGCAGCACTGGGCACCACAAAGTATTTTTTTATAATAGGAAATAGAGACCAATCTTCGATCATTTTTATGGAAGTATCTCATTAGCGCCATCTGTCGATTGAAGTATGAAACTTTATGTTCGTATTTTTCGTATAAGAAAATTTTATTTTATTAATCTTATGGGTGACTTATTTATTCTTTATTTATAGCAAAATATGAATGAAAAAAGGATAACTCAAAACAAAAAAACACAAAATCATTTTGCTTTCATATAGGATTGAACTCAGATCTCCACAGTAGTACTGTCAAGTATACAGTGATTTGGTATCTATTACGCTAGCTAGTCATTTTTTTTTTACGTCGAATTTTATCATTATATTGATTTGCACCATAACCATACTAATATCTCACCGTCTAAACGTTGATGTGGCGCCATCTATTCAATTGCTAAATGAACTATCTTATAAGTAAAGAGCCCCCTAGAGATAGAATTACGCAACTTTCACAATAATAAGCTTCCAGGTTGAAGGTCCAAACAAATTATCGGACGCGGCTTACTGCCGCGGCTGATCTGAGGTGTGTGCAAACTATCGGATGTAGTAGGTCGCGGACGAAACCATAGACTAATATGACGTCATCGGACGTCCGATAGCTATCTGGCACGCAGGATGTTATGAGAGTGTGCACACTTATCAGCCGCGGCAGTAAGCCGCGTCCATAAGCCGCGTCCGATAATTTGTTCGGACCTTGACAGTACTAAGATTACGGCCCCTGCTGGGCACACTGCCTACTTATTACTTAAACCGTGTGTTTTACTAAATTTTAACTTAAAAATTAAGTTGCCCTATTGCCTGCTTCTTAATCGACCCATGTGAACAAAGCTTATCTAGCGAACAAAACAAAAATTAACTAAAGCTGGTCAAGCCTCTTTTGAGTGCCAGACTAACTTAATTTATGCATAGATCTATGAATTTATGATAATCTTGACAAAATAAAAAAGCAAACATTTTCAAATCATCATTTTAATGCATTATTTTCAAGTCTTATTATAATAATTATAAAGGCCAAGCCACACAGCGGGCGTGGCGTGACAGGACGGGACGGCGACGCGACGCTGAGAAGTTGTAATGTACTAGATACTATGGACGACGTCACACAGGCCGGCGTGGCGCGACGTGTCGCGTCCCGTCGCGCCGAGCGTGAATAAAGATCAGAAGCGCGGCGGGGCGGAACGTAGGCGTGATCACGCCAGCGAGTCCGTTACGCCAGCAGGAAAGATGCTCCTAGAGGGAAGCGAGTTTGATGAATAATTTGTGCGCAATTCGGTGTAAATGTGCGCCAAATAAAAAAATTGTGGGCCTTATACTTTTGGAATAAAACGGGAAAAACGGATTCTGCTGGGGTAACGGTGCTCCAGCAGGAAGAATCTAAACTAATGATCGGAGAGAAATAAAAGATATATGTGCGGGTAGCTTGATACTAGCAGGAAATGTGCGCCAAATATAAAATTTGTGGGCCTTATAGTTTTGGAGATATTTGATTTCCTGCTGGCGTAACGTTTTGCCAGATCCCAGATCTCGGAAACTACTAAATGTGCGATCTTACAGTAAACACA
Source organism: Agriphila tristella (assembly GCA_928269145.1). Classification (NCBI taxonomy): domain Eukaryota; kingdom Metazoa; phylum Arthropoda; class Insecta; order Lepidoptera; family Crambidae; genus Agriphila; species Agriphila tristella. Next base: position 23,739,095 of record OV743437.1, read on the forward strand.
TATAAGTAGCTCCTAATTTGTGCTATTTGTGCGGTAGAAAACATTTCAAAAATATTCACAGATTTTGAAGTAATCAGACATTTTCTGAAAACAGAAAAAAAATTCTAGCGCCTAAACTACCACCTAAATAGAGAAACCAAAAACGGTGTTCTATTCTTCTTAATATTTCTCATTACCATAAAAATTTTGAAAACCGCACATTTACGCGTTTTTGAATAATACCCACATGAAGGTTAGACTGACCATGTCATGACTTTGACGGTCAGCAGGATAAAAATATCAGAGACTATTTAGATCCTGGCCCAAAGAATAATCTGTGCGGTTACTGAAGTACATGCTCTGAAAATTTCAGCTTCAAATTCTTCGTATTAAAGGAAATATCAATTAAAATCCAAAACAACTGTCAGTATTCCGATTAACCGACCAAATTCGATAGACCACCAAAAAGCGACGCGTTCATACATATTGATGACCTTCTTTAATGTGTCGTATTATGCAGAAAAATTGTTTGTACAGTCGCGTTCATAATTTCTTATTAGCAAATGTGGGTAAATAGTGTTTTAACTTTTAAATAGTTAGTTTGAGCCTGTATTCATACCAATACCACAGCCGAGAGAGTATTTTTCTTACAGTCGGACTTCGATCGCCCTTTGTGTTGGCGCAAAAGCCGCCCACATAGGAGTATTTGTATTAAAAACTCGGTCAAAATTATTTGATGTTTCTATTGAAATGAAAACTACATAATATCATTGAAAAAACATAATCGTTTAATATAAAGCCATATTATTATTATTTTTTGTAGTTTCAGTAAAAAAATGCAATTTTACAAATATATTACAAATAAAAAATACAAAGAAAAAACATTTTACACAATATTTGATTATACTAATCAGATTCGCATTCCGTTTCGTCATCTGAGTCATTATTTTATTCAAGACTAGTGTCTAAGGGCTTGGAAGGGAAGGCAAAATTGCTAAAGCCTCTTCAGGAGTGTGCTTCTTTGCGCTTTATATTTTTTAGTCGAAATTATCGTTTTTCGATGTTTTGATGCTCGTGATGGCGTGCTTGTTATTTCTTTTATTATTTTCGATGCGTCCGTATTGCCTAAAGCTCGCTGACTCATACTTTCTTCTCGTAATTCTTTTGTTTTCCGCCGCTTGTTCCGATCACTGCAGGCCTACTGACTTTTTGAAGTCTCCAAACAGGTAAAGTCATTGTTTTTTTTTCATAAAGCGGTCTTTAATGTACATTGCAGCAACCACTTTAGCCTTAAATTCACTTTTGAAATGCCTAAGTAATCGAGTTAGAATATTTTTTTCGTCATCCGGGCAGCCAGTAACATCCACAAGTTTTTCTCCAATGAAGCCAACTGGTCATCAATTTTCGTTACAGAAAATTAATGAATCATGTTAAATAATGCCCGCCTAGTTAAATTTCTTAACATTTCCTAAAACAGAAAACAAAAAAGTTAATAAATTGTTAAAATCGAAAAAAAAATATATAATTTGCCCTGGAGTAATTATTATTTTTTTCAAAATGGAGGAAGAATGAGGAACCACTTTCAACTAAATATGATAGATGAGGGTCCGACCTTTCATATGCGAAAAAAAGTTTTGCCCGACAAAGCCCGACACATAAACAAAAATGCCTGTGAATTTGTTTCTAAGTAAAAAATTGCATATTTAAAACATGTCTGAAATAACACTCAATAGACCTATCAATTCCGTATTAAAATAATAAAATAATACATGAAAAATTCAGAACATACCTTCCTCTTCCACATTTAAAACAATTTATTGTAGCACTCCACCAAAAATAACCACAAATCACCTTAGAAGTTGAAAAAATATTGAGAGCGTCTAGAACAAAGACATGCGATGACACGAATGACTCTATTCAGACTGATTGTACACCAAAGCGTGCCGCGTAGTGTTAATTTTGTTGTTTCTACCTGACTCGTGGGTTAATAAAGTTTATAAAAAAACGAATTAGAGGGTACTTTGCGTTAGTTTCTGAATTGGACTTTTAACCGGTTTTAAAGCAAAAATACTCCTATGTGGCGCCGTTCGTCTAGACAGTTGACGCAACGACTAAAAGTGTAAGGGACTAAAATTTTATTTGTAAATCATTACTAATTTAGGGCTAACTAAGTATAAAATAAATATTAAATTAGTACTCAATTAGGAAATAATAATGAAAAAATAAGTTCCAAGATGGCGGCCATCTTTTTGTTTGTGGGCATATTTCAATGAAACTCGGATTTTGATACTATTTTGACAAGATAATATCAATGCAATGTTAAAAAAATAAAAAATCCAAGATGGCGGCCATGTTCTTTGTTTGTGGACCGATTTCGACGAAACTCGGTTTCTGGTACTTTTTTGACAAGAAAATAATAGGTAAAGCAATGTTAAAAAAAATAAAAATCCAAGATGGCGACCATCTTTTTTGTTTGTGAGCCGATTTCGACGAAACTCGGTTTCTGGTACTATTTTGACAAGAAAACAGCAACGCAGTGTTAAAAATGTAAAAAATTCAAGATGGCAGCCATCTTTTTTGTTTGTGGACCGATTTCGACGAAACTCGGTTTCTAGTACTATTTTGACAAGAAAATAACAAAGCAATGTTAAAAAAATAAAAAATCCAAGATGGCGGCCAGTTTTTAAATTTGCGGGCCGATTTCGATGAAACTCGGTTTTTGGTAGTATTTTGACGAGAAAACAGCAACGCAATGTTAAAAAAACAAAAAATCCAAGATGGCGGCTATCTTCTTTGTTTGTGGGCCGATTTCGATGAAACTCGATTTTTGGTACTATTTTGACAAGAAAATAACAAAGCAATGATAAAAAAATAAAAAATTCAAGATGGCAGCCATCTTTTTTGTTTGTGGGCCGATTTCGACGAAACTCGGTTTCTAGTACTATTTTGACAAGAAAATAACAATGCAATGTAAAAAAAATAAAAAATCCAAGATGGCGGCCATCTTCTTTTTTTGTGGGCTGATTTCGATGAAACTTGGTTTTTAGTAGTATTTTGACAAGAAAACAGCAACGCAATGTTAAAAAAAATAAAAAATCCAAGATGGCAGCCATCTTTTTTGTTTATGGGCCGATTTCGACGAAACTCGGTTTCTAGTAGAGTTGTTCATAACGCCTATAAAGCAACAGCACGCTACAGACTATATGCTATTGATTTCTAGCGCGCTATTAAATACGCTATGTTATAACGCGCTATTTATCAGGTAGCATGCAGCACGTTGGATTTCGCAACACGTTACGTCACACTCGTTCGTTAGACAGATCGCGCGTTTTACAAAAATGTTATTTATTAATACGTTACATTTTAGTCTAATATAAAATACAGCAGTAATATAAACTAATGAACTTTATTTCATACTTTTCGGGCTTAGAACTGTCTATAATTGAATTATACGATTTCGGAAAAACAAATTAATATCGGAATAAAAGTGTAAGTAGGAAAACTTGTCAAGTGATCTGTAGTTAAGAATAACAGGTGCAAGCTATTTTCGACCTTATTGACATTTGGAATTTGGTTGTTTTTTTGCCGTATTCTCGTTTACTAACTTTGATCTTACATTAAAAACCGCGATTTTGATAAATGCCAATAAGGTCGAAAATCGCTTGCACTCATTTTCCTTACTTGTGATCACTAGACAATGTTTTCTAGTTAAAAAAACAGGTGCATGCGATTTTCGACCTTATTGACGTTTGAAATTAGGTTGATTTTTTGCCGTTATCTTATTAACTAACTTTGATCTTTCATTAAAAACCGTGATTTTGATAAATGTCAATAAGGTCGAAAATTGCTTGTACTTATTTTTCTAATTTGTAATCACTAGACAATGTTTTCTAGTTAAAAAAACAGGTGGAAGCGATTTTCGACCTAATTCACGTTTGAAATTCGGTTGTTTTTACTTACGAGAGATATCTCTCGTTCACTAACTTTGCTAAGCTAAATAGCTTTTACATAATACTAACTAATTGACTTAGTTGTGTCATAAAAGTCCTAATCGAATATAACACAATATAAGGTCGCCCGCGATATTATACTCGTACCTAGCGTGCTGCGAGAGAAACGCGTATAACGGTTTCGGTAGCAACAGCGTGCACGCGATGAATGCCCGCGCCCCCGTCCGGCCAACGATGCTACTTGTTGCCACGCGCGATATTCATAGCGCCATAACGACTACTTACATAGCGCGCTATATGCGCTATGTAAATATAGCGCGCTATAATATGGCGCTAGATGCTATATTAACCACCTCTAGTTTCTAGTACTATTTTGACAAGAAAATAACAATACAATGTTAAAAGAAATAAAAATCCAAGATGGCGGCCATCTTCTTTTTTTGTGGGCTGATTTCGATGAAACTCGGTTTTTAGTAGTATTTTGACAAGAAAACAGCAACGCAATGTTAAAAAAAAATTAAATCAAAGATGGCTGCCATCTTTTTTGTTTGTGGGCTGATTTCGATGAAATTCGGTTTTTGGTACTATTTTGACAGGAAAATAACAATGCAATGTTAAAAATCATAAAAAATCAAAGATGGCGGCTTTTTTTGTATTTAATTTTATTTTGTCAGATTTTTTAGAAACAACAGCAAATATCTTTAAAAACATCCCAGTAACTAAGCGCAAATAATATTTTAAAAATATCACCATTTATTCAGCTTTCAGTTGAGGTATAAAACTTAATAATAACTTAAATAAAAAATGAGAAATTAAGACTTAGCTAAATAGCAGTCCCATTTTATGTAGCAAAAAATTCCTATTTCGAGCGCTTCGGAGGTGGCCGTATTATTCTACTTTATCATAAATATGAAAGTTTGCCTGTTTGAATGATTGTTAATCAATCACGCAAAACGGCTGAACGGATTTGGATGAAATAATAGTTTATAAGCCGGATTACAACATAGGAGGATACTATTATCTTGGTTGAAGGTTTCCTAGGGATTTTCTCGAATGTAAATGTGGATGAAGTCGTGGGCTGAAGCTAGTTTGCCATAAATGGTCGTGCTTACTAAAAATACTTTCGTCTGAGTGAGTTTGAGACAGGATTGTTTTCCGCCGATGAGTAAAAATTTTATACAGACGGCATCACAAATAACCATGCATATCAGCCATTTTTAATGCCCCGCTGGCTGCTGGGGAAGAGGCCTTCCTTTTGGCTTGTGGATGGATAAAGCGGACGGGCCATAATGATAATAAATGAATAATGAAAATAGTATTAGAAACCGAATTTCATCGAAATCGGCCCACAAACAAAAAAGTTGGCAACCATCTTGAATTTTTTACTTTTTTAACATTGTGTTGATGTTTTCTTGCCAAAATACTACAAAAACCGAGTTTCATCGAAATCGGCCCACAAACAAAAAGTTGGCCGCCATCTTGAATTTTTTACTTTCTAACATTGCGTTGCTGTTTTCTTGTCAAAATACTACCAAAAACCGAGTTTCATCGAAATCGGCCCGCAAACTAAAAAGTTGCCCGCCATCTTGAATTTTTAAAATTTGCAACATTGCGTTGCTGTTTTTTTGTCAATATACTACCAAAAACCAAATTTTCCTCGAAATCGGCCCGCAAACTAAAAAGTTGGCCGCCATCTTGAATTTTTTACTTTTTTAACATTGTGTTGCTGTTTTCTTGTCAAAATACTACCAAAAACCGAGTTTCATCGAAATCGGCCCGCAAACTAAAAAGGTGGCCGCCATCTTGAATTTTTAAAATTTGAAACATTGCGTTGCTGTTTTCTTGTCAAAATACTACCAAAAACCAAATTTTCATCGAAATTGGCCCGCAAACAAAAAAGTTGGCCGCCATCTTGAATTTTTACATTTTTATTAACTTTGCGTTGTTGTTTTCTTGTCAAAATAGTACCAGAAACCGAGTTTCATCGAAATCGGCCCACAAACAAAAAAGTTGGCTGCCATCTTGAATTTTTTACATTTTTAACATTGCGTTTCTGTTTTCTTGACAAATCAGTAGCAAAAACCGAGTTTCATTGAAATCGGCCCGCAAACAAAAAAGGTGGCGGCCATCTTGAATTTTTTACATTTTTAACATTGCGTTGCTGTTTTCTTGTCAAAACAGTAGCGAAAACCGAATTTCATCGAAATCGACCCACAAACAAAAAAGGTGGCCGCCATCTTGAATTTATTACTTTTTTAACATTGCGTTGCTATTTTCTTGTCGAAATAGTACCAAAAACAGAGTTTCATCGAAATCGGCCCGCAAACTAAAAAGTTGGCCGCCATCTTAAATTTTTAAAATTTGCAACATTGCGTTGCTGTTTTCTTGTCAAAATACTACCAAAAACCAAATTTTCATCGAAATTGGCCCGCAAACAAAAAAGTTGGCTGCCATCTTGAATTTTTTACATTTTTAACATTGCGTTTCTGTTTTCTTGACAAATCAGTAGCAAAAACCGAGTTTCATTGAAATCGGCCCGCAAACAAAAAAGGTGGCGGCCATCTTGAATTTTTTACATTTTTAACATTGCGTTGCTGTTTTCTTGTCAAAACAGTAGCGAAAACCGAATTTCATCGAAATCGACCCACAAACAAAAAAGGTGGCCGCCATCTTGAATTTATTACTTTTTTAACATTGCGTTGCTATTTTCTTGTCGAAATAGTACCAAAAACAGAGTTTCATCGAAATCGGCCCGCAAACTAAAAAGTTGGCCGCCATCTTAAATTTTTAAAATTTGCAACATTGCGTTGCTGTTTTCTTGTCAAAATACTACCAAAAACCAAATTTTCATCGAAATCGGCCCGCAAACAAAAAAGTTGGCTGCCATCTTGAATTTTTACATTTTTAACATTGCGTTGTTGTTTTCTTGTCAAAATAGTATCAGAAACCGAGTTTCATCGGAATCGGCCCACAAACAAAAAAGTTGGCCGCCATCTTGAATTTTTTACATTTTTAACATTGCGTTTCTGTTTTCTTGACAAAACAGTAGCAAAAACCGAGTTTCATTGAAATCGGCCCGCAAACAAAAAAGGTGGCGGCCATCTTGAATTTTTTACATTTTTAACATTGCGTTGCTATTTTCTTGTCGAAATAGTACCAAAAACAGAGTTTCATCGAAATCGGCCCACAAAAAAAAAGTTGGCCGCCAACTTAAATTTTTTACTTTTTTTACAAAACATCCTTTATTTTTCTACTAAAATAATGTTAAAATTCATTTAATTCAAGTAAAAATAAAATGAAACAGAAATAACTTCATTCGTTATTTAAATAAAAGCACTCACTCAAATAACTTTTTTACTTAAATGTACGTAGACGTGACGTGTACAAACCTGTTCAACAACAAAGTTAAGGAGGTCATCAATATGTATGAACGCGTCGCTTTTTGGTGGTCTATCGAATTTGGTCGGTTAATCGGAATACTGACAGTTGTTTTGGATTTTAATTGATATTTCCTTTAATACGAAGAATTTGAAGCTGAAATTTTCAGAGCATGTACTTCAGTAACCGCACAGATTATTCTTTGGGCCAGGATCTAAATAGTCTCTGATATTTTTATCCTGCTGACCGTCAAAGTCATGACATGGTCAGTCTAACCTTCATGTGGGTATTATTCAAAAACGCGTAAATGTGCGGTTTTCAAAATTTTTATGGTAATGAGAAATATTAAGAAGAATAGAACACCGTTTTTGGTTTCTCTATTTAGGTGGTAGTTTAGGCGCTAGAATTTTTTTTCTGTTTTCAGAAAATGTCTGATTACTTCAAAATCTGTGAATATTTTTGAAATGTTTTCTACCGCACAAATAGCACAAATTAGGAGCTACTTATATGTGTTTACTGTAAGATCGCACATTTAGTAGTTTCCGAGATCTGGGATCTGGCAAAACGTTACGCCAGCAGGAAATCAAATATCTCCAAAACTATAAGGCCCACAAATTTTATATTTGGCGCACATTTCCTGCTAGTATCAAGCTACCCGCACATATATCTTTTATTTCTCTCCGATCATTAGTTTAGATTCTTCCTGCTGGAGCACCGTTACCCCAGCAGAATCCGTTTTTCCCGTTTTATTCCAAAAGTATAAGGCCCACAAATTTTTTATTTGGCGCACATTTACACCGAATTGCGCACAAATTATTCATCAAACTCGCTTCCCTCTAGGAGCATCTTTCCTGCTGGCGTAACGGACTCCACGCCAGCAGTGTGAACTCCCGTCGCGCCCCGTCACGCCCGCTGTGTGGCTTGACCTTAAGGCAGCCATTACACGCTAGGTTTTGCTGTCAGTTTAACCACAGTCACGGGCTGTGACTGAAGGTTAACCTACCGTGTAATGTAGTGACTGATGGTTGCATGATGTGATTTGTTCTTTCCATCAGTCAAACGTAATTCATGACTGATGGAATTTGACTGACGCTTGCATGACCATGTAATGGCTGCCTTACGGTTAACTTATTTATATAGGTTCTGGTTCTCTTCCATATACTTGCATAATTTTTTCCATTATCTCCCAATTCTTTTCTTTTTGCAAATCTTTGGTGAACACCTGTAAAAGAGAAATAATAATGAACTGAAGAAAATCTTACATATTATTATGTAACGGTACAAAATAATAACTGGACTGTAGTTTTGATTTATTGAGTTTTAAGGTGGCTGTATACGTAACGAGGAAAAACCCCAGATGAGAGGGGGGACTGTGCACCGTACATTTTCTTCCATCCCATCCTGTCACGAAGCTATGTTATTTTTGTATGCAATGATGTGAGAAATCATCTCACTCGGGGTTTTCCCATTCCATTACGTATACAGCGACTTTAAAGAAAAGTTAAATAAATTTACTGACCGAATACCAAGCAGCATCATCATCCAGTGTAGAAGCTAGTGGAACAGAGACACCCAGTACATGTAGGGCCAGAGTTAGGCAGGCAACAGCTATATGAGGTGCTCTGTAGTCCAGAATGTTGGGGGAATGATGGAAGTCTTGTAGAAACGCCATAGCTGTCCTGGCTATGGGCGCTGTACGCCACTGCGATGGCGGGAACCATTCTTGTAGGGAGCGGAGATAATGCAGTAAATATCGATGAGGAGAAGGCGCGTCCAAGTTGAATCCCAATAATCTTAGTACAAGTAGTTCTGCCTGTGCCACGGCTCCTCGCCAGGACCAGTATTCATCGCCGAGCTCTAACGGACCTGCACCACGATTTATTGAATTGTATGCGACATTCACAGCGTCTCGAAGTTTGACCGGCTCGTCTCTCGACTTTCCAGCAGCACAAATGCATGCAGTACATATGACATAGCAGTCGTAATCATTCTTGTCGGCTTCCTTGAAGAATTTTTGGTAGAATACCGCAGCTGTAGCTACGGTAGCCGGTTGCAAATTAAGTTTGATGCCACATTCGAAAATGAAATTTGTGGCCAAACTATGACCTGGTGCACTACGATAGTCTGGTAGCCGTTTCTCACGTCGATTGCTTTGTAAAGCCATTACATCTATCACATCTTTCATTTTTGTCGAATTATTTTTCCCAACAAACAAAAAGTTAGGTTAACCACAGACAAGATCAACAAAGAACACAGACTAATAAGATGAGATGAAGAAGAGACCAAAAGCACTAGACGTGAGGCGTATTTATTGTAACAGTTAAAAAAAATGTAACTGTTTCACCCTGTTACGAGCGCTATGAAATAACTGTTGTTCAAAGGAACAGGCGAAACAGACTGTTCTCGCCGTCTTCACTGTTCCCTGTACCGAGCTGTTATCAAAGTAACAACTTGATGCCATGGTTCCGCCTGTTACGTGGAACAAGCGCTTTCTTACTGGAAAGAAAAGAGACAAAGCTTGTTATTTTTACCTGTTATATAAACCGACCACATCAAAAATACATTCGACTTCTGTCCCTGTAATAGCTTATGGCCTTTTTTGTTTTTTGTGTCAATGGAGTTTGACTGTTTTGCCAATGTTATGTTAAAAGGTAGATAAACGGAGCGAAATTTTATTTTAATGAGATTCTAACCCCGGTCACTCAATTTTGTATGGAAAATCATTCGCGAAGGTCGTCCTACACATGTGGGTTTTACGTATTCGCGAACCTTTGCGCACATGTAAGTGACGGGCCCTACCGCCCAACTCAAAGCTTTAGCCAGAGCGATAGCTAGACTATATCCATCCTTGTCATATCATAACACGATGACAAGGACGGACAGTGCACTGACGTCATCAACCAAAGCCAGAGTAAAAGTCCGTCCTTGTCATCGTGTTATAATATGACAAGGATGGATATAGTCTAGCTATCACTCTGGCTAAAGCTTTGAGTTGGGCGGTCCAGGGGCGGGGTAAGATGACGGCTACACGCGAGGTAAATACTATGATCAATCAGTATTCAAATCAAGGGTCTTTTTCATAAAATAATAAAAAAAGGACAGTAATTTACCATAGTAGTAGTTTATTGGGGTATTATTATGTTTTATGATTTGTAAGAAACTTAATCCTACCCCAATAACAACAATTATTGTAGTAAAATTACTAATATTTTATTAAATACGCCCCTGGTTAAATTTACCACGCGTGTAGCCATCGCTTAAAGGATGTTAAAGCACTTTATTATTTACGTGGAATAAATATGGGACATTTAGTGGTGCCAGGAGCCCTACCACCCAACTCAAAGCTTTAGCCAGAGCGATAGCTAGACTATATCCATCCTTGTCATATCAACCCAAATGTATGGGATGTCGAACGAAAATCAGTAGAAACGAGCGCTCGACGCCAGTCGATCGATTCAAAAATAGGGCCCCATGGCAGGGAGTTAAGGAAAAGATCAGGGACCCTATTTTTGAGCGCTCGACGCCAGCCGGCGTCGAGCGCTCGTTTCTACTGATTCTCGTTCGACATCCCATACATTTGAGTTGATTTGTCGAACGATAATAACGAGCGCTCGACGCCAGTCGACCGATTCAAAAATAGGTCCCCTGGGGCCCTATTTTTGAATCACTCGATGGTGTCGAGCGCTCGTTTCTACTGATTTTCGTTCGACATCTCATACATTTGAGTTGATTTGTCGAACGAAAATCAGTAGAAACGAGCGCTCGACGCGAGTCGAGCGATTCAATAATAGGGTCCCAGCAGGGTTCCCAGATAGGGGTTTTTTTCAGTAGACTTAATTCACCTGATATTTCATCATCATCACCATTTATGTCTCCACTGCTGGGGGCAGGCAATGGCCGGAAGAATAAAATGATGTAGGAGAAAAAAGGGAAGGTAGGGAAACATTTGACTAGTGATCATTAGTTAAAAAACGGGTGCAAGCGATTTTTGACCTTATTGACATTAACTGTTTTAAATGAACCAGCAAAGATAGTGAACGAGAATATGCGAAAAATAAACCAACCGAGTTTCAAACGTCAATATGGTCGAAAATCGCTTGCACCTGTTTTTTTACAACAATCTTTTTTTTTTGTTATTTTTTGTTTAGTAAATTTATGATAATTACTGCCGCACAGTTCCGGTTAAGAATAGGACTGTCCCATCTCATCCCGTGGGTATCGTAGAAGGCGATAGAGGGAAGTTTTTAGGGAGGCGAGGGTTGGTGTCAGGCAGGCGGCCGATCGTAAAACTTTGCCAAAACCTAATGCAGTATGTATTACATGCTGCCCCAATAGTGGTCGTTCTACGAGCGCAAAATTTTATTTTGTGTAGACATAGCACTACAAATAAATTGGGATAAGGGCAGGAGGATGATGATGATGATGACTGCCATCTACCGCAATTTAAGTGAAATACTGAATGAGAGTAATGCTGCAACTTCATTAGGTGACATGATGGTTCACCCAATAAAAACTAGATGACCCATGTGTGCCGTAACTGCCGCACTAGAAAACAAATTTTATAATATTCGATTTTACTTAATTGTAATAAAGTTTAGTCTTCCTTAACAGAAAAAATAACAGTTTATGATCATAATAGATAAAAATAACAAGCTTTGTCTCTTTTCATTATGTAAGAAGTCCTTAGGTTAGAGTAAAGAAGCGCTTGTTCCACGGAACGGGCGGAACAATGAAAGCAAATTGTTACGACATGGCTGTTATTTTTGTAACAGGTTGTTGGTACTGTTATTTTAGTGTAACAGGAACAGTTGTAACATGTAGGCAATTTTGCCTTGCCATCAGGGGCCGTACCGGCTAACGAATCGATTATCGAAAAGTCTGTCGAGTTTCAACTTAAAACAGAAAAATCTAAGTAGGTAAGGAATTTCGTCTTGTACTTTCTGTTGACGTAATTTGGAAGATATCGATGTTCGTGTGACATCATGAATGGGGAGGCGAAGGCAAAGTGAATTACAGATGGCGCTTCATTCTTTGGAACAATTGTCAGTTTGAGCTTATATTGTCTTGACTGTGTATTACGTGATTTTACTTTCTTAGATTGTATTTTTTTCGGTTTTGCGGACAAACAATGTATTATATGCTAACTTTAGCTCATATAAAAGAAGAATTACGGAAAAGAAAAGCCAAAACAACAGGCAAGAAAGTTTATAGCAACTTACAAAAAATTGCTAACAAGCATTACATTTCTTTAAATTTCGTGTAAGATTTACAAGTAATCTTTTTATTTCAGATTAGAAGCATATGATTTAAATTTTAACAAAGCAACTGAGTGTGAATTTCCGTGTTTATAGTTGCCTGATGATGCCTTCTGTGCAATAGTAATTTCAGGTTTCTGTACTGGAATTTCTGTACCATCCAAAATTACACGAACCGTTTTATCATATTTATTTTATTATTCTAAGTTTCTTGAATGACTCTGGCATATAAAATTCTATTAATTCTCGGTTTGGCCCCAATATTGGGCTTATTACATATTTGATATACCTATCAAATTCATCCAAGTTATAAATATGTTAGAAACTGCTGAGGTTGAAATATTAAAGAACAAAGCTGTTATAATTAAAATGTTGTTTTATTTTGGTGAAGCTTCATCAAATTCATGAAACATTCCTTTTGATTTATAATGTTTCTCAGGCTCAGCAAAGGAGAAAATCGAGGGAAAAGCATCTTTTTTTTGATATTTTTTTGCCCAATATTTTTTTTGTTACTGGGAAATCGATGAACTCCAATAATTTACAAGTTACATGCATAACAATGCGGAATTTTCTCAGTATAAAATTAAAAAGTGCAATACTCCAAGAGATTCCCATATGTTTTGACACTTTCTTTGAGGCGGCCCGGTACCAAGACCAGACGCCACCTATCGGGATAAAATTGCGCTTTTCCTCCCCATTGGGGTTTGCCATAAACGTCGGGAAAAAGGTACGCTAACCTGACGTCGCGCTATAGCGCCGCGTTGTGTTGTACTACGTGCATGCATAGTTTCATGCCAAACACAGCGCCGGCGCTAGCAGTACGCTGCGTACGACTAATTTACTGTGACAAGGTTTCATCCCATTCTCATAGTGCGCGGATTAAACAGTAGGCACGACATCGGCACGGCAATTCACGGCAGCCTGGCCACGTCTTACTGAGGTCACCGATCAATCATCGATACCGAAAAAGACAAGCATTAGATTTTAAAAAGTATAATATAAATATACAATTCAATAATATAATTCATCAAAAAAATATTATTTTAACTTATAAATAAACTAAACTTATAACTACGATCACACTACATACATACATACACTCACGCCTGTTTCCCATGGGGGTAGGCAGAGACTATGGATCGCCCGCCACCTGCTACGATCCTTGCACACTTCTTTCGCTTCATTCACATCCATCAATCTTTTCATACATGCCCTGCGGTTTTTGTCACTGCGTACACCAGCCTTTTTTATAATAACCCCTATTTGGTCCGCGTAGGTTTTTCTGGGGCGCCCTTGTGCAATCGTTCCTTCCACATTCGCACAATATCGCGTGAAAGCACTAAACTTAAGAATCGCCTATGTCTTTTCTTATCTACAACTCGACCAAGTTAACTTAGCGAATGACAGCTACATGACGGCTAAGTTTATGACACCGTTTTAATTTGGTCATGTTGTAGTTAGGAAAAGACTTAGGTGATTCTTAAGTTTAGTGCAATCGGCCATATATCTCTTTCGTGATTCGCCTTTCATTCATCCTCTCTAAGTGACCAAACCACCGGGGCATTCCTTTCTCAATTCTTGTCACTAATCATCTTTCAGACCACACCTTTTACGAATCACCTCATTGCTCACTCTATCAGTCAGTTTTACTCCGCATATTTTCCTCAACGATCGCATCTCTACCCATCGAAAGTAGTAATACATTTCGATGTCTCTACCGCATTTATTCTGCTTTCATTCTTCTTCTGCCATACCCAAGATTCACTTCCATACATCAGTGTCGGTACCAGCACTCCGTTATGAATAGCCATTCGCGCCTTTGCAGAAACGGTTTGGCTACTCATAACCGAGTGTATAGCACCACTCACCGAATTTCCTTTCTTCACTCGTCTTTCTATGTCTTCCTCAGTTTTTCCGTCCCTTGTGAACAAACTCCCCAAGTATACAAACTCACGAACTTGTTCCACTTTTTCGCCACCTAACATAACCGTACAGTCAATCATTTCTTCACGATCACACTACGATACGTAATAAATAAGTCGGTACCTAGCGTAGGTACTATTTTAAAATTACCTACTTACCTACTTAAACAAAAACACAAGAAAAACTTCATTTTTGAATAGAAAGATACGAGTTATTACAGTTATTATTAAGTACCTACCCAATCTCGAATCGTGAACTGGCGATTATTCCTGTATTTCTCATTTATTTTAAAATGGGCTAAATCATAAGATTTTTGTATTTTAGTTGATCTTGAAACATTCTAAGAAATACCTTGTATTTTTTATCGTGGTATGATTTAATATGAACGTTTGGACGAATTACTTCAGCTGCGCCGCCCATTTTCTCAATAGCGTCTGACATGTTACTGAAGTGTTGAGATGCGCAGGCGCCCAAAATAGCGGAACCTACTAAAACAGAATCTTTTTCGTGTGGTTTCAAAATCGGCAAACCAACGGAGTCGGCTTGAATCTGAACGAAAAGTGGATCTTTAGTGATTCCACCGCAAATGAGTAAAGATTTAAATGCATCATATCCGGCCAATAGAAGCGCATCTATTATATGCCTCGTTCCGTACTGAAAAAAAAAAGAGTTTTAAAATCACAAGTACTAGCTATAATAAGTTAGATGCAATTTGAATACATGCACACAAAACTGAAAGTTTATTTTTCAACATTTTATTTTATGGAACCTTACTTTTTATTTTATTTTTTTAGTCTGGCAATGAATGTCCTCACGACGGAAGGCGGAAAAAGGCAGGTTTTGTTTAAACACTGCTCTACATTAAAAAAATATATAGAAGGCATTTATAGGGTTAATATGAAAAAAACCATGTAAAAATCGGCACGGCCAACAACCTGACTGAGTTTATTTTTTAATGGACAGGGTAAGTTGTTACTCAAATTAATGGATATGCATATTAAAGCTAGAAAACAATTTTTTACGTACCGATAGACCTTGCAAAGTGGCAAGATATAGTAACGCCAAGTTCTCTGGACTGCTATTAATTGAAAGCCCCACAATCATGCCCCTCATCGAAGGGTCTGCCAGCGGAGATCGGTTACCATGGAAGTCTGGCCACACGTGAAAGTCCTTGGTCAGCATGTTTATATCACTTAATTCTTGCGTCTGTGCCATTTTTGATAGTAAATCACGAAGGTGATTACGAACTCTAAAAAATAATAAGCATTGTAATGGTACCCATACATGCAATGGTCGGTATACCTGACAGTTTTAGACCTGTCAGATATACCGGAGCGCATTTGTTTGGGATAGGTACCTGACAGGTTTATCACATATATGTAGGTACAATGATTTACCAGATGGTGATCTTCACAGGTAAATAAACCTATCAGATATACCATTTCGTTGCGTGTATGGCCACCATAAGTATAATGGATAAAGATATTACTGTAAAAACGTTTTCAAATTCAATACTCACTCTCCTGTACTATACATTTTCAAAAGTTCAATGCCAGCAGGGTGGCTGGTTATAATGTAATCTAACAACATGCCTGAAGCACTTTGACCAGCTTCATTTAACCACATATTAGGAACCATAGCACTAAAATAAGGACCCCAAACTCCTTGAACAGGTATAGCCTTCTTGTTTACAGCCATATGACAAGTTGATGTACCACATATTAAACTTAATCGACTTGACATACATTTATCGATATCTTCACCATTGGTGCCAATCATGCCGAGGCCACCAGCATGAGCATCAATTATAGATGTTGCGACTGGAGTCCCCGGGGCTAGTCTCAGTGTTTTAGCAATTTCATCTGTTAGTCCACCGCATCGCTCCCCTGGCATTAAAACTTTATTGCCTATCTTCTTAAAGTCATTTTCAGCAAGATCTTCTAAACCTATTTCCTGAAGATAACTTATATTCCAGCCTTGTTTTCCATCTGTAGAGTATTCATAATTCCATTTACAAACCAATGAACACAGAGATCTATTAAATGATCCAGTAGCTTTCCAAGTCAAAAAGTCGGGTAAATCAAAGAAATACCCGTATTCGGGCCATCTTTGAGGCAGATGTTTTTTCAGCCAAAGCAGTTTTGGCATTTCCATTTCCAGGCTAACTTTGCCACCAACATATTGAAGGATATCATGGCCCGTTTTATTAATGAAATCTGCTTCACTCTCTGCCCTATGATCCATCCACATAATAATGTTTTGTTCATTATTTTGCGAGTTGCTAACAGCAATTGGATTGCAATTATTATCTAGAGCGACTAATGAGCAAGTGGCATCAAATCCTATGCCTCTGATAGAAGCAGAATCCACAGTTGCAGCTACATCCTGGAAAATAAAAATACTAATACTAAAATTTACTCTGGTAAGTGACTGATTGTAGTATGACAGTCACGGCTGGACAAGGGCCAGCCAGGGGGACAATTGTTTCGGTTTTGGCATTAAGAAACAAGAACTGTGTCAAAAAGCATTACAATTTTAAACACGATTATGACGTTAACAATAGCAGACTTAGGCCCCAGAGCACAGAATAACTAATAGTTCCCAGAGGCCGTATCAGCTAACTTACATGGCTATTGTAATCGCTTTCATTTGACAGATGGACTTTTCTATGGTACGTTTTTATTTATGCCAAATAGAAGCAGCAATGTGTAACATGCATCTGTCAAATGATTGCGATTATGATAGCCATGTAAGTTAGCCGGTACAGCCTCAGACCTTGAGGTGGCCGCATAAGACTGGAAGAAGTGGAGGTTATTTCTGAGAGCCCTATATCCCTAATAGGGATAAGAGGACATCATCATCAAACGACCAACTTTGAAAAATATTCTTCAAGCAGCAAACTTACTTTGATAACATGAACACAACATTCCCAGACATTATTGGATGACTGTTCATAGTAGTCCACTTTAAGTTTCCATGTCTGCAGCTCTTTTACTGAAGTTTTCACCACATGACCTTCCTCGTCAACAAGAGCAGCTCGGACACTGCCCGATCCCACATCAACACCGATAAAATAAACCTTAAATGCCATTATTTATTTGGGTGAAGATTTTTGTATAATGGAAAGTAATATTCAATCTGTAAATCAAAAGTATAAGAATTCAGTAAGTAACAATAAGGAATGATGGCAAACAAGTGGAACAGCTATGGATTGGTAATAATCCTTATTAAATGAATAGCCACACTATTGTTTACACTTTTTTTTTTCAATCAACTACGGCAGTACCTACATACAGTAGAGTACACAGCGGAGAGGAAAGGAACCAATGAAAATGATAATAATAACTTACCTATTATTACCTTACATTTGATTACCAAGTACTAATGTGACATTAGAATAAGCGCTATAAAATATTTCCCTTGGAAGTATAGTGAGATAAGTTAACAACAGTGATTCTAGCACCAACACATAAACTCATTTCAGCAGATAACCATGTAAGTACTATGTTTGAATAAGATAACCTTGCTTTCCCTTGAACTCGATCTTGTGAAATTACACTAAAAAATTACACGCAGCAATATTTACCAACAGTAACTCTGTTGTACCAAATCAATGTTTATTCCTAACCACACCTAGAACTTATGAATTAAAAATGATACGAAGTTTAAGAAAGTAGAAAGTGGTCGGGGAGTTTTTTTAGACAAAGTCGATAAAAATCGGGATACGGGGATAATAAAGTAAATTAAATTTAGCGGGTTTCGTCTTTTTCACCGAATCAAATTCAAGAAATGCCAACAAATGTCAAACAAATTCACAGATTAAAATAGAATAGAACACTCACAAACACAGACTACAAATGACGAATCACTTTTCCGCCGAGAACCGAGACGAGAATAAAATCGAGACAGAGACCGAGACTATTGATAAAAAAAAATTACTACAATGTGACCAATATTGATGAAAAAATACATTTAATTTAAAAATTATTTATTTAAGCATAAAAGATTGATCGGTTTTCATAAGGCAGTTGAGGAAAAAAGCAATACATAATAGCCTACATTCGCCCGTAGTACATTTAAATCACGAAGAAGCAGTACCGGCGTTAGGGGGGGGCGAGCACGGGCGACCGCCCGGGGCGCCGGATATAGAGGGGCGCCGCAGGCGCCCTTGTATATCCGCAGCCACAGGTGTCCCTTTATACACACACACGCTAAAACGCGAAATTACAAGGTTAGAAGGTGAAACTGACTAAAAATCGCGCTGTGCGGCGGTTTTTTCCTGTAATAAGCAAAATTAGAAGATTAGCAGATGAAACTGACAAAAAATCGCGCTGCGCGGCCATTTTCTTACTATAAACAAGCAAGATTACAAGATTAGTAGGTGTAACTGACTAATAATCGCGCTGCGCTGCCGTTTTTTAACTAACAGGCATAATTTGAAATAATGGAATCGCAGATAGGGGGCGCCCCGTAGAAATGTCGCCCAGGGGCGCTGGTAGTGCTAAAACTGGCACTGCGAAGAAGGTTACCATTTGCCTTTGTGATATAGTTATTTATTACGCCATTTTAGATACTAAAACCCAAGTTTTACAGATTGCAACCCGCCGCCGGTAACCTATTTTTGTGTGTGTGTGTGTGACTGTGTGTACCTGTGGCATGCGTTAAGGTCCAAACAAATTATCGGACGCGGCTTATGGACGCGGCATACTGCCGCGGCTGATAAGTGTGCACACTCTAATAACATCCTGCGTGCCAGATAGCTATCGGACGTCCGATGACGTCATATTAGTCTATGGTTACGTCCGCGACCTACTACATCCGATAGTTTGCACACCTTAGATCAGCCGCGGCAGTAAGCCGCGTCCGATAATTTGTTTGGACCTTTAGCGTGCCCGCAGACTACAGACTTTCTATCGGCCGACAGTTTAGTCGGGCTCTCAATCAGTATGAAGGTGTATGCAGGTGCGCACACTAGAACGATTCGGTGTCGGCCGATAAATAATTTGGATGGGCTTCCCGACTAAACTGTCGGCCAACTATCGGCCGCCTGGTTAATCAGTATTGGCTCATATCCACGCGCGCACACACGACGATCGTTTAGTCGGCCGGCTTGGCCGATAGTTCATTTCGCTCCGAGTTTTGGCGCCGGACAGTCGAGGGTTTATTAATAATGGCATCGCTAATTGATCGGTCGATCGATTTTTTGGTATGAATGCTAAAGTATTAATTCATTTCATTCCCTTTTAATTACCTACCTAGTAAAAAATCTGTTGTCTAGCATCCATATGCTATGTAGGTAGGTATGTTTTGTTAGTTTTGTATGTAAAATCAAATATTCAGCTTCAGAAAGCTGAACTGACTTGGATGAATTTTTTTCGGAAGATCGAGTAATTTGGAATGTATCGTGTAAAATTTTCCATTTATTTAAACTTATTTATTTATTTAAACTTTATTGCATAAGAAAATTCAATTGGCGGACTTAATGCCTTAAGGCATTCTCTAACAGTCCACCGGAAAGGGTGTTAAAGAAAGAAACCGTGGCGGCAAAAAAAATGGATAACTAAATATCCGTTAATCATAAATAAGGATCTAGCTAAAATAAAAATATAAACCTACATAACAATACATACATAAATAATCCTAATTGCTATAACATATATAATACATCCATTTAATAATCTATGACTGAAGATTGGATGTACCCAATATTCTCTTCTCCATATTATGAGAGCAGTAATAACCATTCTAGACAAAAGTAGGGATGTTCGATCCGATCCGATACTTGCGTGGATCGATACAATGCGTTACGATCCACTCGATTTTTGTATCGATACAATAGCATTCGATCCTTTGGCGGATCGATACACATACATAGAGGATCGGATCGAAAAAATCGTATGAAGTATTTATCGTATTATGTATTTATGTTTGGTTATCGATGTTGGAGCTTTTAAAGGCAGATAATATGATCAATTTTATCGACAAACCCCCACATGTTGAGATCTGTCCCCTCTTCTGTTTGAATGACCGGCATTTTAAATTTGACTTTTTATTTTAGATGGCCCTGCCGAAAAATATTAATTTCTCCGGATTTAAAAGTCCTACAGTTATATGTAATAGTTGATATTATTAGCTTTCTAAAAGATTTTTTTTATAGCTAACCAAACATTTTGTATAGTTACTTAGAGAATATTTGAACTCGAACTTTTCTCTTGTTTAAAATAGTGCGGGCGAAAAGATTCATATTATTTATATGAAAATTTTTTTTTATCAATTGTTGCCATATCATATTTCAATGTACCTAGGTACCATCAAATTCGTCATAACTATTATATTGCTTTTTGTTTAGTTTGAGAACAATTTTACTTCGTTAAAAACGTTTTGTTCACTTTGACAACCAGCAACTTTTAATTTTGTTTTTGCGTACTTTAGCATTTAAATATTGGCAAAATTAAAAATATTGTTTTAATTTATTAAACATTACTAACGACGAAGAAGAAGTACATTAGGTACCTAATATCACGTTTATAATATAGTGTGATAAAAAATTTCGAGTTTTCTAAAATATTTGATTCGATACTGGATCGATCCAAAATATCGTATCAATTTTAATGGATCGATCCATGGATCGATACAATGGAATACGATCCATTGCGATCCAGAATATCGATACAAGGTACCCGGATCGAACATCCCTAGACAAAAGTAAATTAATTTTCATTGTGCGACAGTTCTCTTCAAAACTCGGTTACAAACTACACTAGCAAATCATTCGAAACATAAGAAAATACTTGTAGCAGTGTTATAATCATAAAAATGAATATTTTTTAACTTTTTTATTTAATATAGCTGATGCCCGCGACTTCGTACGCGTGGACTTTATGACTTCGGCGTATGCATATAAATGAACTAATGTAGTTACATAAGAAAATACTTGTAACAGTGTTATTTATGGCTCTGCATCAGGTGTTCCAGATCTTCGATTTTTATACCTAAACAAAAAATGCTCATCAGGCTCAACAACTTTTGCAAAAATGTCATTTTTATATTTTGTATAGTTTTAGCTGGACCATTATGGTTCTGCATCAGGTGTTCCAGATCTTCGATTTTTATACCTCAACAAAAAATGCTCATCAGGCTGAACAACTTTTGTAAAGATGTAATTTTTATATTTTGTATAGTTTAGCTGGACCATTATGGTTCTGCATCAGGTGTTCCAGATCTTCGATTTTTATACCTCAACAAAAAATGCTCATCAGGTTGAACAACTTTTGCAAAGGTGTCATTTTTATATTCCTTATAGTTAAGTTGGACCATTATGGTTCTGCATCAGGTGTTCCATTTCCAAAAATCAGTTATACCCTAAGTTACGCCCAGGCTTAACAGCTATATAACAATTTTTTTTTCATTCGAATCCGTTTAGTATTTCCGGAGATTAGCGTGTTCAAACAGACAAACAAACAGACAAACAAACAGACACACTTTTTTTGTAAATTCTTACTCTATTAATATGTCTCCATCGCCCCAGATATTTTTTTTTGAAATAAATATATGTAATGTACATTATGTACAGACACACTTTTTTTTACTGTTTTATTATATGTAAGGAAGTCGGCCGACAGTTGGCTAGTCTGCGCACTCATCACCAACCCGACTGTTTAGTCGGGCCAGTGTGCGCGCTAGCAACCCAACCCGATCAAACTATCGGCCGATAGAAAGTCTGTAGTCTGCGAGGGCGCTTAGGCCGGCCACATACAGACGGAATTCCGTACGTACCATCACACACAGACGTTTTTTTCGTTCAGAATCACGGCTCAAGGTCCAAACAAATTATCGGACGCGGCTTATGGACGCGGCTTACTGCCGCGGCTGATAAGTGTGCACGCTCTCATAACATCCTGCGTGCCAGATAGCTATCCGACGTCCGATGACGTCATATTAGTCTATGGTTACGTCCGCGACCTACTACATCCGAGAGTTCGCACACCTCAGATCATTAGCGTATAGTTGGCAGACTCACCATGGAATTAGAAGGTTTTGACTAGGTCAAAAAATTGTTAATAAATAGTGATAAATAGTGAACTATAGCATATAAATAGTGATACTATAATTCAAAAGATATTTGAGTATCTTGGTGAGGCTGCAAACTTGACGTCAAGTTGGCAGACACCTTAAGAAATACAGTTCGTATCATTATGATTTATATGCCAAAAAATTGTTAGAAAATAGTGAATCGTATACGCAAAATTTCAATAACATTGCTTCAATACAAGCCGAGATATTACGGTCTCTAAGTGGGCTGCTAACTTGACGTTTCAGGCGATAGCGATTCCAGAGAAACGGGTACAAGTTTTAAACAAATAAATATATCAAAAAATTGTTAGTGAAATTGTGATTCCTACGATATAAATAAAACAAGAATTCTTCATTGCTGTTTTCTAAAAATCGAATGTTAACTTTTACATAATATAATACTCTGAATAGGCTGTCGATCAATATTGAACTTTGCTCCACAGTAATAAGGTTCAAACTTCATTGCAATCATGAGGTGAGTACTATCAAGCAAAAAAGTGAGATTTATATTTTTAGCCATATCCTCGAATTATTATAACACTTGTTTTATTAATTATATGTTGGTATCAAACAATAACGATATTCATTAATAACAATAATATTCATAACAATAGCGCCATCTCTCGGAAAAGATTGTCAATTTCTCAGTTATAATTTAACGTTAGGTGCCTATTTATGTATTAGGTTAATACCTACTATGATTAAAAAGGTAAAATAATTTTTACTTAATTATTTTTGAAATTCAAAAAGGCAAATCATAGCGTGCCAACCCTTACACTTTTAGTCGTTGCGTCAACTGTCTATTTTTACGAACGGTGGCTTTTGCGCCAACAATAAAGGCGATGATCGACTGTATAAAGGCTAGTAGGCTGTGCTGTGGTCAATACCTTACTCTTAATTCAATATTATTAATTCAGGAGAAACTATTAATATTTTCTACTTATATTACTTCCTACCTACTCACATACCAACTGATACTCATTTTACTATAAATATCACCAAATAATAATAATATCTTTATTCTACCTAATAGATAAATAGGTACCTAACGTTAAATTATAACTCAGAAATTGACAATCTTTTCCAAGAGATGGCGCTATTGCTATGATTGTTATTAATAAATATCGTTATTGTTTGATACCAACACTTAATTGATAAAACAAGTGTAATAATAATGGAGGACATGGCTAAAAATATAAATCTCACTTTTTTGCTTGATAGTACATTAGCGTATAGTTGGCAGACTCACCATGGAATTAAAAGGTTTTGACTAGGTCAAAAAATTGTTAATAAATAGTGATAAATAGTGAACTATAGCATATAAATAGTGATACTATGATTCAAAAGATATTTGAGTATCTTGGTGAGGCTGCAAACTTGACGTCAAGTTGGCAGACACCTTAAGAAATACAGTTCGTATCATTATGATTTATATGCCAAAAAATTGTTAGAAAATAGTGAATCGTATACGCAAAATTTCAATAACATTGCTTCAATACAAGCCGAGATATTACGGTCTCTAAGTGGGCTGCAAACTTGACGTTTCAGGCGATAGTGATTCCAGAGAAACGGGTACAAGTTTTAAACAAATAAATGTATCAAAAAATTGTTAGTGAAATTGTGATTCCTACGATATAAATAAAACAAGAATTCTTCATTGCTATTTTCTAAAAATCGAATGTTAACTTTTACATAATACTCTGAATAGGCTGTCGATCAATATTGAACTTTGCTCCACAGTAATAAGGTTCAAACTTTATTGCAATCGTGTGGTGAGTACTATCAAGCAAAAAAGTGAGATTTATATTTTTAGCCATGTCCTCCAATTATTATAACACTTGTTTTATTAATTAAGTATTGGTATCAAACAATAACGATATTCATTAATAACAATCATAGCAATAGCGCCATCTCTCGGAAAAGATTGTCAATTTCTCAGTTATAATTTAACGTTAGGTACCTATTTATGTATTAGGTAGAATAAAGATATTATTACTATTATTTGGTGAAATTTAAAGTAAAATGAGTATCAGTTGGTATGTGAGTACGTAGGAAGTAATATAAGTAGAAAATATTAATAGTTTCTCCTGAATTAATAATATTGAATTAAGAGTAGGGCATTGACCACAGCCTACTAAAGAGTAGTCTTTATACAGTCGATCATCGCCTTTATTGTTGGCGCAAAAGCCACCGTTCGTAAAAATAGTCAGTTGACGCAACGACTAAAAGTGTAAGGGTTGGCACGCTATGATTTGTCTTTTTGAATTTCAAAAATAATTAAGTAAAATGATACCTAACTAATACATAAATAGGCACCTAACGTTAAATTATAACTGAGAAATTGACAATCTTTTCCGAGAGATGGCGCTATTGTTACGAATATTATTGTTATTAATGAATATCGTTATTGTTTGATACCAACATTTAATAAATAAAACAAGTTTAATAATAATTCGAGGATATGGCTAAAAATATAAATCTCACTTTTTTGCTTGATAGTACTCACCTCATGATTGCAATAAAGTTTGAACCTTATTACTGTGGAGCAAAGTTCAATATTGATCGACAGCCTATTCAGAGTATTATGTAAAAGTTAACATTCGATTTTTAAAAAATAGCAATGAAGAATTCTTGTTTTATTTATATCGTAGGAATCACAATTTCACTAACAAATTTTTGATATATTTATTTATTTCAAACTTGTACCCGTTTCTCTGGAATCGCTATTGCCTGAAACGTCAAGTTGGCAGCCCACTTAGAGACCGTAATATCTCGGCTTGTATTGAAGCAATGTTATTGAAATTTTGCGTATACGATTCACTATTTTCTAACAATTTTTTGGCATATAAATCATAATGATACGAATTGTATTTCTTAAGGTGTCTGCCAACTTGACGTCAAGTTTGCAGCCTCACCAAGATACTCAAATATCTTTTGAATCATAGTATCACTATTTATATGGTAGAGTTCACTATTTATCACTATTTATTAACAATTTTTTGACCTAGCCAAAAGCTTCAAATTCCATGGTGAGGCTGCCAACTATACGCTAATTGATAGTACTCATCTCACGATTGCAACAAAGTTTGAACCTTATTACTGTGGAGCAAAGTTCAATATTGATCGACAGCCTATTCAGAGTATTATGTAAAAGTTAACATTCGATTTTTAGAAAATAGCAATGATGAATTCTTGTTTTATTTATATCGTAGGAATCACAATTTCACTAACAATTTTTTGATATATTTATTTGTTTAAAACTTGTACCCGTTTCTCTGGAATCGCTATCGCCTGAAACGTCAAGTTAGCAGCCCACTTAGAGACCGTAATATCTCGGCTTTTATTGAAGCAATGTTATTGAAATTTTGCGTATACGATTCACTATTTTCTAACAATTTTTTGGCATATAAATCATAATGATACGAACTGTATTTCTTAAGGTGTCTGCCAACTTGACGTCAAGTTTGCAGCCTCACCAAGATACTCAAATATCTTTTGAATCATAGTATCACTATTTATATGTTATAGTTCACTATTTATCACTATTTATTAACAATTTTTTGACCTAGTCAAAACCTTCTAATTCCATGGTGAGTCTGCCAACTATACGCTAATCTCAGATCAGCCGCGGCTTATGGACGCGGCTTACTGCCGCGGCTGATAAGTGTGCACACTCTCATAACATCCTGCGTGCCAGATAGCTATCGGACGTCCGATGACGTCATATTAGTCTATGGTTACGTCCGCGACCTACTACATCCGATAGTTTGCACACCTCAGATCAGCCGCGGCAGTAAGCCGCGTCCGATAATTTGTTTGGACCTTCAGTCAGATGCTAGACTTTGAAGAGTAAACTTTGAATGAAGATGAATTATTTTGAGGACGATGTACTATTTTAAGGTCGCTGTATACGGGACGGGAACGGAACGGGGACGGAGCGGGAAAAATATCGTTTCATACAAAATGTATAGGAGCATGCATACGGAGCGGAGGCATGACGGGGCCTGGACGGGACGGGAACGGAACGGAAAAAACTCCATCGGCGGCACGTCACCGTCCCGTGCCCGTTCCGTTCCCGTTACGTATGCATTGAAACTCCGAGTGATGTGTAATGTAAAGCTTTTTTGTGGATTTTGGATTATAACACTAATGATATTTTGATATTCAATAATGTCCTGTGATGCGTGCATTATATCGTAATACAATATTCTATCTACTTATTCATTAAGTAACTATAGCAAAACTTTAAATTACCTATCCTATCCTACTAATATTATAAATGTGAAAGTTTGTGGGTTTGGATGTTTGGATGTTTAGATGTTTGGATGTTTGTTCCTCAATCACGCAAAAAAATCTGAACAGATTTGGTTGAAATTTGGCACACAGATAGTAGATAGCCTAGATTAAAACATAGAATACTTTTTCCCACGGGAACGGGAACCACGCGGGTGAAACCGCGGGCGGCCGCTAGTATCTGAAGGTTTAGATTCAAATAAAATATAGTTTTCAACATATTTTTTAAAGGCTTACCGGCATAGAATACAGTTCAGGGGTTCTAATCATTGTATCGTAATAGTAAATTTCCATGGTAAAAAAATCTTTGATCTTTGATCTTTGCAGTTTAAGAAAAAAAGTAATACATAAAAAAGAACTAGATGTCGTTGTACAACTAAGTAGGTAGGTTTTTAAGAAAAAGGCAAAGGATGAAACGTGATTACTTTTTAGGATTCCGTACCCAAAGGGTAAAAACGGGACCCTATTACTAAGATTTCGCTGTCCGTCTGTCTGTTTGTCTGTCTGTCTGTCTGTCACCAGGCTGTATCTCATGAACCGTGATAGCTAGAAAGTTGAAATTTTCACAGATGATGTATTTCTGTTGGCGCTATAACAACAAATACTAAAAACAGAATAAAATAAATATTTTAGGGGGGCTCCCATACAACAAACGTGATTTTTGTGCCGTTTTTTGCTCGATATTATTAACGACTGCAGGTAGACAGTTGAAAATTTTCATAGATGATGTATTTCTATTGCTGATATAACAACAAATACTAAAAACAGAATAACATAAATATTTAAAGGGGGCTCCCATACAACAAACGTGATTTCTTGCCATTTTTTGGTACGGAACCCTTCATGAGCGAGTCCGACTCGCACTTGGCCGGTTTTTTTTTTCATACGTTTGTTGAGTATGTTATCTGTTGCGTTGTGCGTTGGTTGTCCTTTGGCGTGTTCCGTCGAACTTTTCTCTGACACTTAGCGCGAATAATTTTTAAAAATCTACCTAGTTGAAGAAGTGCCATCTATCGACAAAATTTTACTAAAATTATCAGCTGTCAGAAAACCGTTCATTAGATATACATAGGTATCTACTTAAAATCTTAAGTCAGTTTAGAAAAATACTTAAATCGGTTTAGATAAAAGTGGAATTATATCAATTAAGATTGAAAATATAAAATTAGTCACAAAAATAGTGTTTTAATAAAGTTGTTTTCACAACACTAGCACGTTACTACCACGTCAACTGTCGTAAATAGCACGTTGCGTATGCATTAAACTGCCCGTCAGGATCACCTTCCATCCCCGCCCCGTGCCTGTTCCGTCCCCGTTCCGTCCGAGGTTTTTCCCGTCCCGTATACAGCGATCTTTAATAGCGATTTCGCTTTTATTTTACCTGTGCAAAAAAGCTGTGCATGGGTATTAGCGTATAGTTGGCAGACTCACCATGGAATTAGAAGGTTTTGACTAGGTCAAAAAATTGTTAATAAATAGTGATAAATAGTGAACTATAGCATATAAATAGTGATACTATGATTCAAAAGATATTTGAGTATCTTGGTGAGGCTGCAAACTTGACGTCAAGTTGGCAGACACCTTAAGGAATACAGTTCGTATCATTATGATTTATATGCCAAAAAATTGTTAGAAAATAGTGAATCGTATACGCAAAATTTCAATAACATTGCTTCAATACAAGCCGAGATATTACGGTCTCTAAGTGGGCTGCCAACTTGACGTTTCAGGCAATAGCGATTCCAGAAAAACGGGTACAAGTTTTAAACAAATAAATATATCAAAAAATTGTTAGTGAAATTGTGATTCCTACGATATAAATAAAACAAGAATTATTCATTGCTATTTTCTAAAAATCAAATGTTAACTTTTACATAATACTCTGAATAGGATGTCGATCAATATTGAACTTTGCTCCACAGGAATAAGGTTCCAACTTTATTGCAATCATGAGGTGAGTACTATCAAGCAAAAAAGTGAGATTTATATTTTTAGCCATATCCTCGAATTATTAAATTATAACTGAGAAATTGACAATCTTTTCCGAGAGATGGCGCTATTGTAATGAATATTATTGTTATTAATGAATATCGTTATTGTTTGGATACCAACATTTAATTAATAAAACAAGTGTAATAATAATTCGAGGATATGCCTAAAAATATAAATCTCACTTTTTTGCTTGATAGTACTCACCTCATGATTGCAATAAAGTTGGAACCTTATTCCTGTGGAGCAAAGTTCAATATTGATCGACATCCTATTCAGAGTATTATGTAAAAGTTAACATTCGATTTTTAGAAAATAGCAATGAATAATTCTTGTTTTATTTATATCGTAGGAATCACAATTTCACTAACAATTTTTTGATATATTTATTTGTTTAAAACTTGTACCCGTTTCTCTGGAATCGCTATTGCCTGAAACGTCAAGTTGGCAGCCCACTTAGAGACCGTAATATCTCGGCTTGTATTGAAGCAATGTTATTGAAATTTTGCGTATACGATTCACTATTTTCTAACAATTTTTTGGCATATAAATCATAAATATGCGAACTGTATTTCTTAAGGTGTCTGCCAACTTGACGTCAAGTTTGCAGCCTCACCAAGATACTCAAATATCTTTTGAATCATAGTATCACTATTTATATGCTATAGTTCACTATTTATCACTATTTATTAACAATTTTTTGACCTAGTCAAAACCTTCTAATTCCATGGTGAGTCTGCCAACTATACGCTAATGCATGGGTAGCCTACAACAGCTATTATTAAAGGTCCGAACAAATTATCGGACGCGGCTTACTGCCGCGGCTGATCTGAGGTGTGCAAACTATCGGATGTAGTAGGTCGCGGACGTAACCATAGACTAATATGACGTCATCGGACGTCCGATAGCTATCTGGCACGCAGGATGTTATGAGAGTGTGCACACTTATCAGCCGCGGCAGTAAGCCGCGTCCATAAGCCGCGTCCGATAATTTGTTTGGACCTTAAATGTTCGATATCAGAATTAAATATAAACTTGGCTTCAAGTCTTTTGGCCAAGTGCATATTGAACTAAAATTATCTTCTAAAAATAAAGAAAAAATGCATAATTATTGACCGTTAATATTTGCATTAAGGTCCAAACAAATTATCGGACGCGGCTTAAGGTCTGAACAAATTATCGGACGCGGCTTATGGACGCGGCTTACTGCCGCGGCTGATAAGTGTGCACACTCTCGTAACATCCTGCGTGCCAGATAGCTATCGGACGTCCGATGACGTCATATTAGTCTATGGTTTCGTCCGCGACCTACTACATCCGATAGTTTGCACACCTCAGATCAGCCGCGGCAGTAAGCCGCGTCCGATAATTTGTTTGGACCTTTATGGACGCGGCTTACTGCCGCGGCTGATAAGTGTGCACACTCTCATAGTATCCTGCGTGCCAGATAGCTATCGGACGTCCGATGACGTCATATTAGTCTATGGTTACGTCCGCGACCTACTACATCCGATAGTTTGCACACCTCAGATCAGCCGCGGCAGTAAGCCGCGTCCGATAATTTGTTCGGACCTTGACGCTTAGGTCAATTCTATTGTTTTTTTTTGGTAAAATAGAACTAATAGCAGTAATAGCTTAGCAAAACAATAAAAAATATGGCCAAAAGTCTGGTATCCAGAGCTGTAATAAAAAAAGTAGCATTTCGTACGGAATAAAAACGGTTGTGTGTGGCGGGCGACCAATACAAGATATACGGAAGTCTTGCGTTCGGAATGGCTTTTTTCAGTGCGTGATTCCGAACGCACGGGCCCTCATGTGGAATTCCGTAACGGATAAAATTACGTACGGAAAGTTAAAGCATGTGTGTGGCAGGCCCATAGATTTTGTATGCAATTGCTGCGTTCGGAATTCCGAATCGGGATCCCGTTTCGAGATTCCGTTACGTGATTCCGTCTGTGTGTGGCCGGCCTTACTTCCAATGACGTAAACCTCCGTGAAAAGGAAAGCGCAAGACAAACGAAAGCGCACGAGTGTAATCTCAGGCCTACGTAAGTAGGTACTAATAGGCCCATAAAGTTAATATTACCTAGCGGAATAGAGTAACAAAGGGCTGAGCAAGCGAGATGTCACTAAACAGCAACAATGTGTGATAAAAAGAGATGCGTGATTATGACGTGCAGAACTCTTTTTCGCAACTGATTGACAGTTTGTCAGCACTGAAGGTCCAAACAAATTATCGGACGCGGCTTACTGCCGCGGCTGATCTGAGGTGTGCAAACTATCGGATGTAGTAGGTCGCGGACGTAACCATAGACTAATATGACGTCATCGGACGTCCGATAGCTATCTGGCACGCAGGATGTTATGAGAGTGTGCACACTTATCAGCCGCGGCAGTAAGCCGCGTCCATAAGCCGCGTCCGATAATTTGTTTGGACCTTGAAGGTTCAAACAAATTATCGGACGCGGCTTACTGCCGCGGCTGATCTGAGGTGTGCAAACTATCGGATGTAGTAGGTCGCGGACGTAACCATAGACTAATATGACGTCATCGGACGTCCGATAGCTATCTGGCACGCAGGATGTTATGAGAGTGTGCACACTTATCAGCCGCGGCAGTAAGCCGCGTCCATAAGCCGCGTCCGATAATTTGTT